>JAJMCD010000008.1:0-326697 GCA_030584985.1 Saturnispora galanensis | reverse complement strand
TAAGGCGTGCGACTGTTAATCGCAAGATCGTGAGTTCAATCCTCACCCTGGTCGTAATTTTTATCTTTTCATTCTTTTTTTACTAAATCGATCATACTTGATTCACAAATAGGTTGCTAATTCCAATTGTAAAATACATTGATAAGATCAAACTCACCGAGCCATATTCACTCGCTGACGCTAATTTTTTATAATACATATACCCTAAAATCGTTGTAATTTAAATCACATCTTCTAAAATATCATCAGCTAATCCCAATTCCCCCTGCATGTTTGTTGGAGGGATCACCGGAGTGAATTGTAACCCGATAAAAACCCATCCAATTACAAACACCAATAACCCCAAGACTATCCTCAATAAACTACCATGAAAGTTCAAAATTGCTAACATCAAATAAATTGACCCTCTACCGAGGAATGAAAAGAAGGAGGAGCAATAGGTGAATAACTTTGGGGGGATTTGGAACTCCAAGTATATGATCAATGCAGAAATCAACATGACATAAATACCTTGAAAGAAATAATCCCAACCAGTTATTAACTCTGTGAACCCACAAAGGAGCATTAGCACACCGACGGCTATGTTAATGATACGAAAGATGTGAGTCATCAATGGAGAAGGCTTAGAAGTGGATTCAAAATCAATGGTATCCATGAATAGATTAAATTAAATAAAGAGAGACAGACTAAAAGTTGGGGAAATTTTATCCAATAATTTTGAAAAACAAAACTAAACTTAACTTAAACAAACCAAAAATAATTATAATTATGAATAAATTACTCTACCCATTAATTAAATTTTCCTATTGAACACCTTGGACCTTTTTACTCGTTTTGCTTTTCACCGGCTTGACCGGCTTGGGTCTCCTCTTGGCTGACTTCAGACATATCACTTGTCCACAAAGTCAAGTTATCTCTAAGGAGTTGCATAATGAGGGTGGAATCCTTATAAGATTCTTCTGACAAGGTATCCAATTCGGCAATGGCGTCATCGAAGGCTTGCTTAGCCAAATGACATGCCTTATCAGGTGAGTTCAAGATTTCGTAGTAAAAGACGGAGAAGTTCAAGGCCAAACCTAATCTAATTGGGTGAGTTGGAGGTAATTCAGTGACAGCAACTTCAGAGGCGGCCTGATAAGCTTGCAAGGAAGCATCTGCAGCATCCTTTCTCTTTTCAGCAACGGCAAATTCGGCCAAATATCTATGGTAATCACCCTTCATCTTATAGTAAAACACCTTGGATTCACCGGATTGAGCGGTTGGGATCAAATGTTGGTTCAAAACGTTCAAGATATCATCACAGATGTTGGACAATTCCAATTCGATCTTGGATCTGTAATCCCTTATGAGTTTAGCTTGAGTTTCGTTACCCTTTTGTTCCTCCTTTTGTTCGATTGAGGAGACGATTCTCCAGGAGGCTCTTCTGGCACCGATGACGTTTTTGTATGCCACTGATAAGAGATTTCTTTCTTCGACGGACAATTCTTGACCGGATGAAGCAACTGCCTTCATGTTTTCCACCATTTCTTCATATCTTTCGGCTTGTTCGGCCAATTTGGCCAAGTAAACAGAATCTTCACGTGAAACGGACATTCTAAATTATGTTAGTAACAATTCCACGAGGATAAAATTAAAATTTCCGCTTCAGGTGTTGTATCGTTTGATCCTTCCACTTACGTAATGGTTACGCAGCCCGCATTATTACGCGCGACCTCAACATAAACATTACGTAAGCGCATACCACAAGGGGGCCCAATGGCCAATAACCATTTGTCAAGTCCTGTTCCAGCACGAACCCCCTCCTTGGGATTGCCCTGATGAGCACATTGAAGAGTACCGCAATCGGTCATTCTATCCTTAAGGGTTTGCAATCTCAAATTAATTGCCGCCCATCAAGCCTCTATTGGTTCGCATCAGTCCCCTCATCCCCCTGAAGTGGCATTCGATTAGAGACAATGTGCCCACCACACCGTACCAGATTTCACCAGTAGATGTCAATTCCATTTCAATTTCATCCCTTCTCATGACTGATCCCAGATCTATTTATGATCCACCTTCTCTGGTCTACTAGGGATCCAGTCACATGGAAAAAGCCATCAACTAGCCGTCAAACCCTCAACACCATCAAATAGATACCAACACCTTGCGCTGTAAGTTCAATACGTACATTTCAAATTTGGGTCTTAGTTCAAAGATGTTGATGTCGTCGGTGGCGGCATCCATTTTTTTATCCCCCCCCCCCCCCAAATTCAAATTGCTGTCATTCTCCAAATCGGGCAATGCTCATGTGCTCATATGCTCATCAGGAGACAGAAATACTTTTCTAAAAATTTAAACCGCTAACGCTTACAAAGAGTCTAGATGTCCATGGAGTCGTTCTGTACAAGAACCTTACATGTATCAACGGTGATACCAAAACGAGGATCCTGGACCAATTGGGATAAGGTGTTGACTGCTTCACCAAGGGGACCACCCAATTGGAAGTCGGAGTGAACCCAAGAAACCTTTGCAGTTTCCAACCCACCGGTCAATCTGATGAGTCTGTTCTTAACATTATCAAGAACAACAGTGGTGTTTTCTCTCGAGACGGGCATCTTTAGGGCACCGGATAACATGGTCTTCAACTTCAAGGAGGAGATGTTTAATTGGGGTAATGGGATTTCCATACCTGGGAGAGTTGGGGTTTCGGCATCATAACCTTGTTGACCCGTTGATGATTTCACTTGGAGGACAGTCTTCAATGGAAGGAATCTTGCAGCCAAGATTGGCTTGGTCTTGAAAAGATGCTTGTTGACAGCTTCCTGAATACCCAATCTATCAGCAGCCATATCCTTCTTAATTTGGCCCAATTGAGTTGCAATATCTCCATTGATATCCAATGGGAAGTGCTCAGAAAGATATGTTGCCTTGAATGGGTAAACAGATTGGTTCTTTTCAACGATACTCATCACCCTTCTGGCGGATTTCAATCTCAATTGCTCAACGACCGACACATCTCTGATAAAGACGGAATGTTTTGGATTAAAATCATCCTTCAGATTCTTACCGGAGTAGCCATCCAGCGATTCCAATGTCACAATACCCACCTCTTCCATATTTAATGGGCACATCTTAATGTCAATTGTGTACACTTCGCCGGTCTTGACCACAAAGTCATCTGTTGGCATGGAATTATCCACATTGGTACGACCCTTTGCTGTGTCGACAATTGCCACCTCCTTTGAAGTGGATTTTTGACCTCTATTCAATAATGACTTTTCCTGATCTGCTTCCGACCAAACGACACCCTTAAAATCTCTTTCCGCAACAACACCCTCAGCTTGACCCGCCAAAAACCTCCTTATTCTTCTCACCTTGGATGTTGGGACAACAACACAGTTGAATGCTTCGGCAATTGAGTTAACAACGTTTCTGATCATCGTACCGCTCACCTTTTGTTGACCTTGGGAGATGCTTTGAGGAATCTTCTCAGGAGAAAGAGCACATCCCAAGAGAGCAACAATCGATTCCGTTGCCAAATATGACGCACAAATCGCATCCGCTTGAACACCCAATAATGGTGCAGGGGGAACACCATTCACAAACGGTGGATAGATCACAATTGTATGGGAAACATTGGCTGTGTAACCATCGATATGACACCCCAAATTCACAGTCACCAAATCACCCGCTTGGAAGCTCAAGTTGGTTTCATCATCTAATTCTGGTGAATACCCCATAACTATGTCATTGACATCGATTGTAACAGGTTGGGCAATCCCTCTTTCACCGTATTTCTTGAAATTCTTATTGATCAAACTCTTCATAAAGGAATCTCCCAATAAACATAACTCAGCAGCTGTATATGGTTCATGCTGACCTAAATGGTACGAATCATTGATTAAAGAAATGATGTATTGAAGACAAGTTTGGGCAACCTCACCTGCAAAATTGTACTTGCTCACAACTTCCGAGCTTAGCACGTTTTTCTGTTTAAGAAGAACATCCGTATCCTTTGGGGAAATCTGTAATGCCATTGGAAAGATGCAAATTTGTATCAAAATGTTATAAAATTTTTCACTTTTTTTAAAAAAATTTCATTTTGATGAGGAAATTTCCCGATCGGGAAATTTGCTCAGCATAAACACTCATCTCTTTGCTCACGACACCGTGAGCTGTAAAGATGAGTCGTAAGAATCATGGAGGGTAAACGGTAATTGTAAAAAAGGTTTATAATGAATCGATTTGGTTAAATGGTGTATACACGGGTTTGATCAAATTTGAACTAAAAAATGTGCTCAGCATAAGCACTCAGCCCTTTGCTCACGATATGGTGAGCTGTGGGGACGATGGATAGAGAGATGTGAGAATGATGGATAGAAAAGCTGTGATCACAAAAAAAAGCCTCATAATGAATCGATTTGGTTAAATGGTACATATATACATGGGTTTCATTAAATTTGAACTTGTTTATCTATTCTCAACGAATTGAACAACCTTTAAATTCCTCTTTCACAGTAGAGACATTACCTGTCTCAACGAATTGAACAACCTTCAAATTCCTCTTTCACAGTAGAGACATTACCTGATGACCCGAGAAGAAAATGCTCCACACCATCTTCATCAACCCAAATAACCTTACCCTCTTTATTGGCCTTCAACCCAGTAACTATTGAATCCCACTGTTTGCCCTTGACTCTTTTCTTGTCGACAATTTCGTGACAGCCTTGGAAATGAAGCTCCTCGCCAACATTGACATCCAATGGGGGATTTATCGTGGCAACATACCACTTTTTACCCTCTCCTTCATCACCCTCAACCTTTTCCGAACACAGCAGCATTCCCTGGGATAATACCCCCCTCATTTTACTTGGCTTTAAATTACACACAACAACAACCTTGGAATTTAATAGACTTTCCATTGGAACCAATCCAACTAAACCGGAGCACACTTGTAATGGGGACTCCAACCCAACGTTTATTTGGGAGACGTACAGTTTCGAGGCATCAGGATGGGCCTTCACTTCTTCAATGTGTCCAACCTTCAAATGAAGTAAGTTGGGAGTTATAGAGGATTGCCATCTGCAGTTTGGACGCCTTAAGGTGGGGATGATCGCAGATCTAAACATCAAGGAAACTGGTTGTCGAAAAGTTTGAAAATTACTCAGCATTACAAAAGCATATAAAACCAAACCAAAACTCAAGAAATTCATAAAGGCATGATGTTTGGAAGAGGACCCAGAGGAGTGATACCGTTGGGATTGATAGCAGGATGACTTTTGGTGTAGTGGAACTTGATGTGTTCAAAGTTTGTGGTGGATTTGAAGGCATCGTGATTCCAATACAAGTTACGCAAATACTGGTGGATATGAGGGTAATCATGTCTGATCATTCTGATATTGCACTTGAAATGTTGGTGATACACCGGATCGAATCTCACTAACGTTGTGTACAATCTGATGTCAGCTTCAGTCAATGTGTTTCCACTCAAATACGTCTCACCCTTCAAATGTAAATCCTTCAAAATCCCCTCCAATCTGTCCAAACTGGCAAAGACTGCTTGAACTTCCCTCTCGTAGGGTTCCTGTTTGGTTGCAAACCCTGCCTTGTAAACCCCATTATTGATTGTTGGGTAAATCCATTCATGTAAACCCTCAATCTCCTTCTGCAATTTTGAAGGATAAATATCCACATCAGCGTATTCCTTGGGTAACATTTCATTGAAAGCCGTGTTCATGATCCTGATGATTTCACTCGATTCGTTGTTCACAATTGTCTCCAATTTCTTATCCCACAAAACTGGAACCGTGAACCTACCACCGTAGTTGGGTTCCGCCTTAAAATATAATTCCGATAATCTCTTGAATCCATACAATTGATCCTCATCAACTCCGTCGGGCTTATCTCCTTCAGTTGCAAATCTCCACCCGTCCTGATCCATATGCCAATGGACAACGGAAAAAGAGATGACTCCCGTTAAACCCTTCATCACCCTTGTGATGAGTGTTCTATGGGCCCATGGACAGGCGTACGACACGTAGAGATGATAACGCCCTTTTTCTGGGAGAAAAGGCCCATTCTTGGAAATCGTGTTCCTGAAAGATGACTCCTTCCTCTTGAACTCCCCTGATTCATTGGCAAACTTTTGTGTGTTAAACGTAGGCTTTTGGATACTCATTGATCTTGATGAAGAAGAAGAAGAGGGAGAGGCAAGAGGGGCAGTGGAGAGGGAGATCCGGAGTTTTTATATACACATCTTACGTAACACTGACTAACATCTTAGTAATTGCTTACTGAGCAGACTTTTGCTCATCAATCAATCTCAAATTGAGAAACCAATTCCAATTGGGTTTTCAACCTTTCCTGTAATTTGGAGAAAATGGACAAATTGGCCTGAATTGAGTCCACCTTTTGCACCAGTTGAGCCTTCAATTTGAATTCTCTGTCGATGATCGATCCAATACCCACAGACACATCCTTTGCTGGGTAATTTAAGACCTTGCGCACCTCCTTTGATATTCTCAAGCTGTTCTTATGAATGTAATCATCATCATCCAAACTGGAATGGATTCTCTTGATGATATTTTTATGAACAGTCTTGGGTGATTCTTTGACGATGTAATAGATTGGATAACCGATCACAACTGCAAGGGCGGTGTAATGGACAACAGAGGGTAATTTTATTAGAACACCAACACCAGAAACCAAGGTTAGAATTTTGGGTGACCAAAGAATCACCATTGAAGTCAAGGAACTCTTTAAAGTTGATGAAAAGTTGTGGAAGCCAAAATTCCCACTGAAGGTAAAGATTGCCTGAACATTACTGAAAATGTTCTTGAAGGAATCCAAATCAAAAAGATCCACCAATTCAAATTGGAGGTTGATCTTCCTCTTCAATTGGTGATCTTTCTTATGAGAATACATGATCTCAGGCTTGAATTTTTTTGCAACCTTGGTGTCAAGGAAAGGTTCTCCCAAATCCCTAATTTTGTCGATATTTTCACAGGTTTGAACTCTTGCATAATCCTCCGATTTCGTTATACTATCCAATACACCGTTAATTATGATGTACTTTGTATTTTGAATAAACTGATCGATGTTGAAAATCGTCACCCCGTGGACACTCTTTGAATCCTTCTCAAATTCCGTCAATTTCGTCAAGATGTTGGATCTCGTTGTTTCATAAACATCATTTGTACATTCGTCGATAAGCTTCATTATTTTTTCGTTTACTTTGATTGATGTTTTGACTGCCTCTTCATATTTTGGTTTCATCGCCTCTAATTCTTCTTCATATTGGGCCCTGCTGGTGGTATAATGGTCCTGATTCAATTCAATTAATTGGATCAAATCTCGGTAAACCTTACCAAGGTAATTTTTGGCAGGAAGCAATTTTGAGATTGATCTTTTGTCCAAGATGAAGTTTCTCAGTGAGGCTTCCAAATGGTCAAAATCGGGATCCGTGAAGGTTTCTGGATTTTCATCATCCCCACCATCTGGCTCATCCCCACCATCGGAGCCATCCGGGTTATCACCACCGTCTGGTAACACATTTGTTGATGAGATAAAATGAACAAAATTTTGAGAATCCTTGTGGGTTTCCGGGATTAAGTCACCGATTTGTTGTAGGATTCTTTCCTTACATTTTTCCTTGTTCTTTATACCGTCGAATTTGTTCACCACAATAAAACTGAATTTTTTATCCTTATTGACATCATTGATGAATTCTCTGCTTGATAGGGTAAAGTGATTCTCTGCATTGATCACGAATACCACCAAATCAATTTCCTCCTGAGTGGAGAACAATTGCATTGTTTGGAAAGAGTCCAAATTTAAACCTGGCGCATCAATCAATATGATATCTAGAACCCCATTCTTCAATAGACTTCTCTCGGGAGGTCTATTGTCCTTCACATATACTTTCAATAGAGAATATCTATCATTTTCATAAACCAAATCCTCCAACGATTCCAATGGGTATTTTTTGAAAGTTGAGTCATCTTTAGCATTGTATTGAAATCCAATGGGTATGGCGTGGACCTCTTCCACCCCTTCATTTTGTTCATCACTGATCAATTCACAAAAGACTTGTGTACAAGGCTGTTGATCTGTTGGTAGGACGTTTCTCCGCAAGATAGAATTACAGAAGCTCGATTTACCCGAATTGAGATCACCTGTCACCAAAACCTTTGATGTTGTTTCGTCGATTCTGTCCTTTAGGGAGTTCAAATGATGGACAACCTCAGAAAACTTCTCATTGAGCAGTTTCGACAATGTGGCCTCATCCACCTCGGAACTGAAGGGAGTCACTAACGTCAACAATTCAAATCCCGCACCATGTGTCTCATCTGGGTTCAGCTTTGTTATTGCCTTCTGAGACGTCTTGGAAAGCAACTTCTCGTTAAATTTAGGTAACAGTTCTTGGGGGTAATGGATTGCTTGGGATTCGTTTTGATCTATCATCTGATCGAGGATTTGAATTGCCGAAAAGATCGATCGGTCCAACATTGTCCTATTGCGGTTGTACTTCAACTGGTTGATTTGTGCCATCATTGGATCGTTCGATGGCGTTATTTCGTGTTGTCTCTGCTCCCCGCCGGAGCCTTCCACCAGCGTCGTTCCTTCTAACGTGGAATCTCCCTGTGTGTAGAAGACTGTGTTAGGCTTTGAGTCTTCACCGTATTCGTTCAATGTGGCTGAATCGTCATCCATTTCAAGAATAACCTCATATAGAGGGATGGAAAGATTTTTAGCTCTAGTCTTTATCCTATAATTGCGTTTATACGATGTCATTTAGAAAGCGAGGGGAGGTTTTGACCCCGGGAGGTTTGAGAAGACCCACAGTACCAGCCGGAAGGACACCTCTTCAAAAAACAGGCTTACAACCACAAACGAAACCCATGGAAACGGCCAAAAAGCCACTGCCACCGATTGTCAAGCCATCGTTGCAGTTTACGAACGAGATGTGTATTTCCACAGGTACGGGAGACTTGGACAGGGTTTTGTTGCATAATGGAATGCCTCTTGGGTCGCTTTTACTTGCCGAAGAGGACGGAACAACCGATTTTACCAGTCGCTTGGTGAGGAACTATTTGAGTGAATCAGTTGTTCAGAATAGACTAGAGGGCCAGCCTCAGTGGACTCATGCTGTGGTGATTGGGATGACTCCACAGTGGTGCCAAGAGTTACCCGGGCTTTATCTGGGAACTTCCAAGGATCGTAAGAAGCAGCTGGTGAAGGATCAAGAGGGGAAACTTTCTGTGAGCAATGTGAATGCCGTGAGCGATATGAAGATTGCGTGGAGATACGGCCTACAAAAGAGGGAGCCCAACAACGGCTCCAACAACGAAGGGCCAAATGCAAACTCGACGTTCAACCATCAATTTGACATCACCACAAGTCTGCGACCTTTACCGACCCCTGGGGACCTGACCCACATACCATTGGAGATGGGTTACACCAAAATACTCAAGGAGCTGGAACGGATAATTTCCAAGTTCCCAGATAGGATCATCAGAGTGGCATTGCCGTACCTTTTGAATCCAATGGTGTATCCGGAGGAAATGCTTGAGGAGAGCCAAGTTTTCACGTTTATCTTTGGTTTGAGAAGACTTGTGAAGAGCCATGGTGAAAGGGTTGTCTTTTTGACGATGTTGAATGTGATGCTCTATCCAAGAGACACACCAATGGTTCAAAGTTTGGAGGACCTCTTTGATGGAGTGATTGAATTGAAACCCTTCCCACAGGAGTTGAACCAGCTATTAGAAAGAACTTACAAGAGAGAACCGGCTAAGATTCATCAAGGGTACTTGAACGTCTACAGGTTACCGATTCTGAGCGATTTGGGGCTGATGGAGGTGAGGGAAATGGAGTTCTCGTTCAAAAACGGTAAGCGTCACTTTCAAGTGGAACAATGGACCATTCCTGTGGAGACGGAGCAAAATGGCGATAATCTAGAGTTCTAGTTATTTTAGCCAATTTGTTGGAGATAAGATAATAATTTATAAACTTTTATCCTTTGAAAAAGGGTGGATCAATCATTTTCCGAATGAGAAGTATATTGAGCTATCCATATATTGTTGTAGACAGAGGACTGACTTTGAAAAGGAATTTCAGTTAGGTTTTCCATCAGGTTAGACATCTGTGAGACCGCTCCAATGCTAAGAACATTTCCATCGGTTTTGATCGATTTAAATCACGAAGAAAATCAGCTCTTGGGCTTTAAATTTTGTTAATTGTCCATGTATTTCTTTCTACATAAAGCTGTGGTCCTTTTGATATAGCTTGGCAAAGAAATCACACCTTTATTCATCGTATAAAATAACACTTTATAAACCTTGGGAATAATTCATTGTATAAGAAAACCCACATCCATACATTTTCACATGATATTGAACTGAAGTGTCTTCAATGCAAAACTGTCTCACTAACATCCAATATTTAATCATAGCAGAACATATTACGTGAGATGACGCAATCGGTTATACACCCTTAATCCCCCTGAGGGAGGATGCAACTCGAGGAAGGATGCCTAGAAAACAGTTCTATAAATAACTTTCCACAGAATCCAACATGTTACCCAGGCCACCACCTGACCATTACCCACCATTATCACCACTCTACGCATTAATTATGACATTTTCAGTTCATTTGTTTTAACCCTTCATTTGCACTTCTGCATTCAAGTTGATCACATGCATTTACTGGCAACTAAACATCTGCAATCTGAAATCTGCAATCCCCTTATTTGCTTTCTGTTTAGTTCAATTCAAGACAAGTACAATAATTTACTCACAAACGAACGAAGTGAGTTTGTTCGTGACCTTATCTCGTTCCGACTTCAAGTCTTTTAATAAATATGTAACCTACCTAAACCAGTTCCCAATAAATAACCACCCATACCCATCATTCACAAGCTTTCACTTTGTCTTTGGACAAGATCAAATCTCTCCTCGTTGGAAAGAGTATTGGAGCCCCTCCGCTTCACAAGTGACGGATCAACAGCCCCGCTGTTTACAAGATCATTCAGCTCCTCTCCAGGCCTCCCCCAATTACCCTTACCAAAACCGCCCTTCTTAGAGCTGCGTGGGTCCACGCCTGCAAACCCGTGCTTCGAAAAGTACTTTGGGTCTTCCGTCGTCTTGTTGTATTTCTGTGTGTGTGCCATTGCAATTGTAATTTCTGATGAAGAAAGAGAGTTGCTCGTGGGGGGCAGATATCTGTGGGCGATGGCGTGCCTTTTATACTCGTTTATCGTGTGACGTGACGTGATAAGCGCCCCGCTGACGTAATCTTTCGAGAATCTTCCCCTTGCCACCACAGCAGTACCACAGAATGGGTGTGTTTGATCCTAGCAAGGACACAGACAGCAGCGGTAGCGCTAACGACAACGGAGATGTGCGCATCAACTCCAACCCGCTTTACTCCACAATTTCCAAGGCAAATGATCTCACCGTTGATGGAGTGAGGTCTCTCTTTGGTGCCAACGAGATACTCGGGAGAGTGACTGGGGCATTGAGTGCCATCACGGACCAGCCGGTTAGAAGAGCGCCTAACGAGCTTGTGACCGACACCCTACCTCCACCGGAAGTGTTTGAAGAATGTCAGCAGAAGAAAGGGCTTGGAGTGTGGGACCAAAGAGGATTGTGGCACTGTCTCTTTCCTAGATCCGAAATTCCTGCCGAATGGACCTATTTGAGAAGCAAGGAGGATGTGGAGGGTGACCACAATCACACACAAGGACTTTGGTTTTCTACGGTCCAGGATTTGCTTACATGGCAGGCTCAGATGAAGAGGAGATTGAAGAGTGAAAGAGAACAGTGGAGACAGGAAGAGATGAATAAATGGTCGAATCTTCTCTCCGGTAATGATGACGTCGTTTCTAGACAGTTGGAGACATCAATGAAGTCAATCGATGGGGGTGATTTTGAAAGGGTCACAGTGGAAACAAAGACCTTTAAAGATGGCAGGAGATCGAGGGTTGAGAAGAGGGAGATTGTTGGTGAAAATGGAGTGGTTAAGAGCACGACCACCAATGAGAAAGACAGAGATTAGCCGATGAGCAGGTGTTAAACAGGTCTGAACTGTTGACGTGTACATATGAATTATCATCAGTTCCGAAGTTATTTAAAAGAGATTTATTTATGAGTTAAGAATATGGGTTGAAATATAAGTGGTTTACTTTTGTTAAGGGACGTTAGATAGGTTTGATGAAGAGGGGGAGTTGTTCAGCCATGAGTGAATTTTATAAATTCATGTCAGTTGCAACGGATATTTCAAGGCTTCAAGCCTACATCTTAGTGTTTCCACTGCAAGCGCCAGATATTCCAAATACTTTTACCTAATTTGTATCTAAGTACGAGAGGCTCAAGAAAACAATTATGCGATCATTCGCAAGCTAACAATGAATTAGATACGAACGTTTCAACCGTGGTTTCTCTAACGCCAGTGCCATGATATTTAGCGTTACCCCCCCCTTGTAAATGCAAGCACCGGCTATTGGCGACGTTCAATTTAAATTATCCTGAATAACACATTGAATCGTTAAGAAATCTCATTAAATTGATTACCTCAAGATCAAGCTAAGTCTTAATAAGTTTCAAATCTAAGCTAATTTACACTTGTAATCTACTCCTAAGGAATCAACAATCAATTGATTATTAAGCGAGACAATCTCCCAATCATTCACAATGTCATATGCACACATGACTGAGGTCAAATCCATGTACTCCGTTCATTAACGCAACTATGAGCAAGCCTGATTTACTCCAACGAAAACAAAAATGATACCATGCCCATTCCTTGATCATAACAGTCACCCGATCAATTATCTTGAAGACTGCCACACATCTCCTTATAATGCTCCAAAATGTCCCTACCTATCCTCCTTTGACCACCTTCCTCTTCTTCTCTTCTCATCTCACCATCTAAGACATTGAAAACTAGCTGATAATTGACAAATAAGAACAACCTTTGCTTTTCCTCACTTAAGCTCTTGGATAATTGGCCAATGGCCCTTTCAAAGTTAGCGCTGATCCTCTGGATCGAATTAACCAAAGGTTCAGTTGTTTCAATCTCCAAAATTAGATTTTCAGAAAGCTGGATCAGCTGCGAAAGAATTGTGGAGACCAACTGTGTGAATTTCAAGGGAATCAACAAAGTCTTTGATGTTATAACCTCCTTTATCAATGTAGAAGAGGTGAAACTCATATTCATCTTGGCACACAGGGTATCCACCACCTTTTGAAACTTCGGCCAAATGTCTAACAATTGGTTATTGATATACTGGATCACCCCATCGGGCAATCTATTCTTCTGACACTCCATCTCCATCTTCTGAAATCTTCTGATTGTCAAAACAAAGCCAATATAATCCCAGCAATGAGAGTCCAAATTCGACAACCACGAAGTGAATCCCGACCCGATTTTGAAGATTGGAGTGAAAACCAATTTCAGGACCTGGCTCAATTCTTCATCCGTCAGATCAAAGAATCCGACAAGAAAAAGCGTCTCGTTGAGATAAGTTTCAAAGATCATCTCATTCAAGAGATGGATCAACTGATCAAAGTAGTATTTTTCCCCTACAACCGACACCTTTGAATTCAATTGATCCAACCTGCCTGGAACGTTAATCAAATACTCATTCATTGCCCCGGAATCAAAATTGACGGGAGACTCAAAGACCTCGACGCTCTTGGAATTCTCTAATCCATTGGTAAATTTGATTATGTGGTAATAATGATTCCATCTTATTGTATAGATATAAGCCATCTTGAATTCTGACGCCAGCGACGGCGTTCTTTTGACCAAAAGTGTCATCATAGCAGAAAGAGGCAGTAATTCTCGTTGGACCAATTTCGCCTGAGATCCCACCTGCCTTAGTGATCTGATTTGTCCCATCATAAACGTCCTGATTTTATCAATGCATTTATTCTCCACATTGAGCACTACATCGCTTAAGTTCTTCAAAAGTTGCCCATCTATCGAGCAACCCTGTGTCTTCAACTTTTCTAATTCACACGACCTGTTTTCCAGCTCCTTCAACTGGACAATCCATTCTAAATCAATCTCCCTATTGAGTAAAATTTGGATGGTTTCTGAAGGAATGAGTACCCCGGTCAATTCCGGAGTCAATGCCTCCTCCATCTGTTTCATCTCCTGCAACACCTGGTTAGATTCCCCAAGGCCGCTCCGCATGGAATCCATGTCTTCAACGGTTTGATCCAACTTGACTAAAACCTCGTCAAATCTGTCTCTGATTTTCTCCAATTCTTTCCTCGAGTTGCCAACATCAGAGAGAAACATAGCTAATTCCTTTCTTTTTGCGCCCACGTCCAGACTGTCCAATTGGATATCCAGTGACGACTCATAGTATGTTATTGGTTCAACATTTTCCATCTCAAATGGCAGATTTTCTGTCAAATTTGTTCCCAAAATTCCAGACAACACACCAACGCGTTTCAACTGTGCGTCTGTCAACTCCAATGCAACACCCATCTTGCAGAAACCGTTACTTAACAAGAGAAAGTGTGTGGAACCTCAAATTTCAACTTACGTAACATATTTACGTAACACCATCTTCTCTCAGAGATCATTAACATGTCGATTCTCGTAGTGGAGGGCATCAATTACATTCAGAGTTCCCACTGCGGTTACTGCGGAGGAATTGAAGAACCATTTGCTGGAAAATCTGATTCACAAACTTATGCATTGGACCATTTGAGGCCACAAGATGCTAAGCGGTGTCCATCGTCCTCTTTTGGCTTCCAAGTAGGATGGATGACGACCGATGGATATCAGAAATTGATGGATCGAGGATGGAGAAGGTCGGGGAGATATATTTACCGAAATGATATGTTGCGGTCGTGTTGTCGACACTACACAATTCGAACATCATTGGAACTTTTGCTGGACGGTTATTATAAGAAAGAACAGAGACATTCTCTCAACAGGTTTTACAAGTTCATGCGCTTGTATCACGAGGGAAATTTAGGGCTGCTGGACAAGTTCATCGCGTGTGAATCAATTGAATCGAGTCAAGCCAATGAATCGGCCACTTTTCAAACCCTTCTCACTCCACCGAAGTTCACAGAGGAGAAGTATGGTCTTTTCAAGAAGTATCAGATTGCCATCCACAAGGACAAGGAGGAAGAATTGACTCCCAACTCCTTCAAGAGGTTTCTCTGCACAGACGCATTTGCTCACGAGGGTTCCTCAAACTGGGAAGCGATGAACAGCGAGTGGTCGAGTAAAACCCCCGGCGAAGCGATTAAGGGTTTCAGAGGTGCTCTGCATGAATGCTACTACCATAGGTTAGATTCGGGAGAAAAGAAATTAATTGCAATGGCAGTTTTAGACGTGTTGGAGCATGGCGTTTCCTCAGTCTACTTCATCTATGACCCCGATTATTCACACTTGGGTCTTGGCACTGTAAGTGCTCTTCGTGAAATCTGCATGGCGGAGCTGTTTGGTAGACACTGGTACTATCTGGGTTACTATATTCCCGATTGTGAAAAGATGAGGTATAAGGCGAAATTCGGGGGCGAGATACTGGATTTGGGCCACTACAACAAACAAGGGTGGAATGATGATCAATGGTGGAATCTTAGCGATGTTGGCGAAATATTGCAAGATGGCCAATTCCACACCTTTGATATGGTAGATGATAAGGTGAAGGATGTGACCGAGGAGTTATACGGTACAAATGGTATATACTGGCGGTTACCTGACACCCTAGGGTCGGAATTTGATGACATCGGCCCATTATGCAGCACACTTGATAGAGAAGTGACATTCATCAAACCGGGATTGAAAGAGACGTATATAGATGACGACGGAGGTCCGCAAGTCGTCCCGGGTTGTCACCTCTTTAAAGGCATGGAATATGAGGGGTTCCTAGAAAAGGCAATCTCGAAAGTCATCGTGGTTGATTATGAAAGTAAGAAGCAGATAGTGGAGTTGACAGGCGAGATTGTTAAAATCCAATATCATCTACTCAGGATTGTTGGGGAGGGCATTCCAATGATATTATTTTTATGAGGACCATGGGAAGAGGTACCAATATGAAGGAAACATATAAATTATATGTACGAATTAATTACTGACGATTTAGAAGTAGAATTAACAAGGAATACAGATGAACTAGGAGAGCGATGGTATACTGGTGGGTATGGTACCCTTGGAGTGAATAAACGGAATTGGTGATTGAGTAACCTCGGGTATATGTGATTGCTCGTGGATTGAACTCCAAGCAAATGACTCTAAATATCCAGTAGAGCAAGGCTGGACCAACCACTGTGAATAAAAGGGTCTACATATATTTGAATAAATCCAGTCGTAATTACATTTATAGTGTCTCAAGCCAAACAATCTCAATCACTTCCGGAGTGAACAGCAGTCAATTTTTCTTAGAATATCAAGGAACGATCATGAAAAGGCTACCTCTAAAGTGAAAAAGCTCAAGCATTTGTGGATTACCAACTTGCTCACGACCACTTTTAAAGTTATCTTAGAGAAATCTCCTTCAGGGGGAGTAACTACTCTTAATTAACTTTTTGCGATCCTAGATGAATCATACCAAATGATCCGAATGATCATACAGGTATACTCATATCACCTATAAATAGGCCATTCTTAGAGAATCAATTCATTGTAGCAAAAAATCCCAATAATTAACCCTGCAATCTGAATTCTGAATCAAGCAATTCCAACCTATTCATTGCCTTATTTAAAAGAGTCCTTTAAACCCATCAGCTCACCACGATGAACATGCAAAGTAAAGAAAAACCAAAATCGTTATACTCACATCAGTAACAGGTTGTGATAATTACTTCATTCTTCATATTAGAAGTTTCCAATTATCTTGATAGTCAGTGCAGCCTACAGAGGCGATCGCTGGATCAAGTCAAGATTGTATCAACTCGCTAGTTCACCTAATAACTCAACAGCTCACTGGCCATTCCACTCGCCGCCTGCCTTCGTTTCTTCGTTACATTATTCAACCAAAGGCTACCACTGGCGAATACATCACCACAAGCACTCCATCTCGCGAATATAACTCCGCCACACTGTCCAACTCTTGGTCTAATTGTGGCTGAAATGAATTACCAATATAACACCAAATTTGGCCCCCATACCCCAACTTCTTCTGCAAAAACTCAATAATATCAATGAACCGCCTCTCTCCATCAACCCGCAGAGTGTGGGGATCCAATTGATTCAATCCACCCACGGATTTGAACCTGATAGTGATCTTACCCATGAAGAAGATTTTTTCAGCAACAGTTTCTTCTAAAGAAGTGCAATGAGTGATAAAACAGACGCGTCAGCCCTTTTATCGAAGTTGTCCTTAGCATCATCTAAGGCCACGGAAGAGTCTGTCAAATCTGATGAAAAAAATGAAACTTCAAAGAAGCCAGAAGAGACTAAACCTACATCCAACTTGATCAAATCTAATTATGAAGTGAAGGTGAAATTAGCGGATCTTCAAGCGGATCCAAACTCCCCATTGTACTCTGCCAAATCCTTTGAAGAGCTTGGACTTTCTCCAGAACTTCTCAAAGGTCTCTATGCGATGAAGTTTTCAAAACCTTCCAAGATTCAGGAGAAGGCCTTACCCTTGTTGTTGGCCACACCTGCAAGAAACATGATTGGTCAGTCCCAATCTGGTACAGGTAAAACGGCAGCATTTGCATTGACCATGCTTTCAAGAACGGACGAAAAAGATCCAGCTGTCCAATGTATCTGTCTTTCGCCAGCGAGAGAATTGGCAAGACAAACGATGGAGGTGATCCAGGAGATGGGTAAGTTTACGAAGGTGAAGACACAGTTGTTGGTGCCTGGGGAGTTGGAAAGAGACACCCCAATTAATGGACAAATTCTGGTTGCCACACCGGGGTTGTTGTTGGATTTGATTAGAAGAAAGAGGGTCCAAGTGAGTAAATTGAAGGTGTTTGTTTTGGATGAGGCAGATAATATGTTGGATCAACAAGGGTTGGGGGACCAGTGTTCTCGTATCAAGAAGGTTTTGCCAAAATCAACCCAGTTGGTGCTATTCTCCGCAACCTTTGCCGACGACGTCAGGGAATACGCCGAAAAGTTTGTTCCAAACGCAAACTCGTTGGAGTTGAAGCACGAGGAATTGAACGTCGATGCAATCACCCAGTTGTACATGGACTGTAACTCAGAGGAACACAAATTTGAGTGTCTCTGTGAACTGTATGGTTTGCTCACAATTGCTTCCTCAATCATCTTTGTCCAAACAAAGAAGACCGCTGATGAGTTATACTTCAAGATGAAGGAGGAGGGTCACGCAGTCTCAGTGTTGCACGGTTCCCTTCTTCCAGAAGAGAGAGACAGATTGATTGATGACTTCAGGGAGGGGAGATCCAAGGTCTTGATCACCACCAACGTTTTAGCAAGAGGTATCGACATCCCAACCGTGACAATGGTTGTGAATTACGATATGCCATACGATAAGAGTGGGAAACCTGATCCTGCTACCTACTTGCACAGAATCGGTAGAACAGGTAGATTCGGTAGAAAGGGTGTTTCGATCTCTTTCATCCACGATAAGAACAGTTACGAATGTTTGATGGCGATTTCGAAGTTCTTCGGTGGGATTGATTTGAAGCAGGTTCCAAGTGATGATTGGGATGCTGTTGAGGAAGTGGTTAGGAAGGCCATCAAAAACTAGTCTTTTTTATTATTTCTGTAGAAGCCGTTTATCTATGCTGAGCGCTGCTGAGCACTTTTTAATAACAATAAAAATCACCACTTTTGATGTCATCAACATTATCTATTGACGGTGAAAAATGCCCAATACACAGGCTATGGGTAGTTCGAAGTCGGTGGGATCAACTTTGCAGCCCAGTATCAATACCCCAAATAACTGTGACGCGGTTTTGGTGGAAAATGAGCCCGATAGCGTCAATGTAAACGAAGCATTGAACCAAGCAACAAAAGCAGTCCCAGACACCACATACCGATTATTAGAGGTGACAAACCAAGAGGTTCAGCACTTGTCGATGATGGTGCACACTTTGGTTGAAGCCAACACCAAACTACTCGGCGAAGTGAAGGAGATCAGGAAGGAACTTTCATCACGGAGAAACACTATTCAGTTCAAGAAAACACCCCTTGCAGCCACTCCGTTCGGTTCAAATGAGGAAATGGATGATTGGGGGTTTAGCATTAGCGGTCCTACAGAGGGTGTTAAAAACGGAGGGGGGTTACTCAACCTATTGCAGGCGTCATCCATTGAAAACGATGATATCGAACAGGAGGCTCAACAGGTAGAAGAGATGGTGGAAGCATCCTCACCCAGGAAACGAATGCATGAGCAGATTGAGATGGAATCAAATAAAAGCCCACTGTTGGAGGTGCAAGAACCAGAGCTGGGGTTGCCTGTTCTTGTAGAGGAGGAATCAGTTCACCACGAGGACACCAAAAGTCAAGGGGATGTAACTACCCATACAGGTAAGAGGAGACCCTCTAAAGTACGTAGGAGGACCCAGTCGGGTGATTTCAAGTACGACATCAACTTTTCAACCATGTCGGTGGAGGATTTCTACCGATTGTCCCTATGGGGGGACGCCACCACAGATTATCACACAATTATCCAATTGTACAATGAGAGGGAGGACGAGGTGCGATTTAACACACGCTCGAAGTTGTACTGCCGGGCAAGCCAATTGGTGGTGGACTTGAACAAGGAGGGTTACACCAGTGACCAGATACAAAAAGGGTTGACCGCGTTCATGAAAATAAATGGAACAAACTCATGGTACCAGTTGGTTGTCTGGATGAGGTTGTTGGATGACAAATATCTTTACGCTTACGAGGGGATAAAGGCCGAGATACTCAAATTGAAGAGTAGAAGTCAGTGACACCATTTGAATGTTATACATGTCCGGTCGAGTGGCCATCAAGGGGCAATGACCAAGAGGTAAAATAAATGGAGTGACTGATCGCGTTAATTCTTACGAAACACACACCGTTTCATCCTTATTAATTTCAAAAAACGATATCCCCATGCTTCAGCTCACGAATTTACCCATAGATATCACCTACTTCACCCTATTAACCTTATTCAATAACGCTATTTCCTAAATTAGCCCACCACATTTACTTACTGGCTAACTATTACCTCACTCCCCCCTCCACCCCTACAAAGTTAAACAGGTAAACTTATGCTCTAGTTTACCTTATAGAAAAGTAGTTGCAAATTTTAAAACACCACTGTGTTTCTCTGGAGAAGTACTCTTCAATGGCTTAAAATTCAACCAATTCCCACCGCTATCTTCCCTTTTACAGGCACCCTATTTCACTGAAGGTGTAATAATTTTTTCGGCGTATGTTGTGGTGATAATTCCAGAAAATTTCCGTCACAGCCATTCTTCATTCCAAGACCAATGGAAGAACAGAACCCACTGAAGAAGTTCCAGCACCAGCAGCTACAGTCGAGTGTTCATGCCCCCCAGGGGCCTTTCCACTGGCAAACAGCTCCCTCCAGAGAACTGCCACCAATGTCACCACAACTTCAACAACAACAAATGCAACAACAACAACAACAACAACAACAGCAGCAGCAGCAGAAATCGCAGAAGCAGAAACAACAACCACCACCAGCACCACCCACCTCGGTGCATAGGAATGTTGTTGGGATGAACATGCATCACCCACCACATCCATCGATGACGACGTTCCCAATGCCAATCATGCAACCCAGTGAATTGAAGCCCATCAGGGATGGGATCAACAGACTGGAGCGGGAAATTAGGGAGATTCGTGACCGGAGAGACATCAATGGCGTGAAACTTGGTTTTGACAAACTGATGGAGGGTATGAACCAATTTTTGAGCGACCAAGATGTTCAAATAAAGGAGGGATTGAATAAGGTTCTATCGTTTGCAGGGTTGAGAGATGAAAAGGTAGAATTGCAACATCAATTACTCCATGAGAGAATCAACAAAGTTGTCGACATCCAAGAGAGATTGGAAAGAGGGTTGACAAAGGTGGAAGACTCGATATCAAAGCTGACAAGCTTAGTTATCACCAATGTTCAAACAAACAATTTGCTATTGGTGAAAGATATAGAAATTCAGCAAAAAGCCCAGAAGGAGGACCAAGCAAATTCTATATCTGCGTCACCACCTCAACCTAAGAAGCTGGTCATTTCTAGAAAAGATAGAGTCGTCCTACCAAACAAGCAAAGCAAAATGACCGAAAAGTTGAAGGTTTCTCAAATGAAAGAACGCGGCAGGACCAAGACCCCGTCGAAGGTGATGAAGCCAAAATTGAAACTGGCAGGGAAGGCGAACCGAAACGAAGCGGTTTTGAGCTCCTTGCTTGCAAGCGAAGAGGAAGAGGATGCAATGAATTTAAGTGAATTGGATTCAACCAGAAGATCCTCCAGCATTGGTGATGTGGAGACATCGGACCATTTGATTGAAGATTCTTCTAGTGACATCGAAGATTCCGAAAAGTTAAAGAAGATTGTCAAGGGGAAGACCAAGCCTAGAACCAGTAGCACCACCACCAGCACCACCGTGAGCAAGAACACAAGCAAGTCAAGGACCAAGGGTAAGATGTCAAAATCCAATGAATCCATTGACGATAAAGGTTTTAAAAAGACCAATTTAGTGTTTTCCACAAAGAGGAGACCCACCACCTCCCTCACTACCAACGACGAAGTCAAATCTTCAATGACTAGAGCCACAGCGAGAGACAACAATGGAAGATTTGTCGATGTGACTAAAACGAAGGATGGCGAGGAGACATCCCCTAGAAGGAGGCGGAAGTCATTGGATGAACAGATGGAGTTAGAGGAAGCCAAGGAGCAATTAATCCATAAGGAGACTAGTGTGAAAGCCCGCTCCGAGAGGGCTTTACAGAGAAGAATATCCAGACCGGACGACGATGCCGTCCCACCAACAGTGGTGAAAAAGGAAAAGACATCGGATGATGTGATTATACCGGATGCCATCAAAGACCCACGATTGATTGAATTGGTGAAGAAATCCCAAAGTGAACCCCTTCAATTGAACCGTTTAGAGTTCAACAAAATTCTCGAGTTGACTCTCAAGGGGGATGAGTCGACAAATGGCCTGACCTTCAAGGAGATGATGCCAGCCAGAAGACACTTGAAGATGACGTGTACGGCTACCTATCTAGCAATGTTGTATTCCACGGGTGAGTTGATCAAAGAGTTATTGGCACTCAAATACAATAAGGAAGAGGTGGAATACGGAATTTTAGCGTTCAGCAAGAAGTACATGTCGCCGAAGACTCTGAGCCGGTTTCTTTTCTGGTTTCATTCCAACAAAATCCCTCTTTACGAGGATAGTAAGCAGAAGATAATTCTGGAAATTGAGGCTCGTAGGAAGGAGCAATCCACCAACGGTGCTTAGTTCGTTTTTTAAAGTATAAAATATTATTTTGAAGCAAAGGTTTCTCTCACGATTTCAACGTCCTGATAGACCCTTGACCAACCCAACCACAACACCAACAATAACACAGATGAGCAAAATGATACAGGCCAATAGAATCCATCTCCATTTTCTACCCTTTTTGGCGTGGTCACGTGCTTTCAGGACGTTGGCGTCCCCTCTTTCGAAGTCAATCTCCGCGTTGGCGATGTTGTGCTGAATCGAGTCAAATTGGGTTTCCTGTTCCAAGACCAAATCCTGTAAATCATCCAACAATTGGTTCAATTGGGCCACTTGTTCGTTCACCTTCAATAATTCCTGATGTCTATCTCTAACTTCTTGGAAGACAACGTTTGCCTCACCTAATCTTTGCTGCAGCTCCTTATCGTACTGGGATCTCTCCACGAGTTGAGGGTTAGCCAAAACACCTTGACTCCCAATATTTGCAGAGTCTAAAGCTTCCAATGCCTCTTCGTAGGTGGCTTCCGGTTGGAGGATTTGGTATTCTTGAACACCTAAATCTCTTAATTGGTGCCTGTAATCCATACCCAGTTGGTTTTCCCTCTGGACCAACTTACGGAACCTCTGGAGCGTGTTGTTATACTGACGGATTTGGTCAGGGTCTGATTTCACTGTGGCCGATTCCAGGGTGAAAATTTGGGTTCTGATGTTAGAGGTGGTAGACCTCAGCTGTGCATTGATTCTATCCACCCTGTCCAGCTGCTGGTGGTGCTGGGCCTGGGACAATTGATCCAAATGGGATTCGTATTCCGAGAGGAGTTTTTGGGTTTCTGACAAGACAGAAAAGAAATTCTGCGGTGTCGGCGTCACGTTGTCCAGTGGGAGAGCATTTCTATCAGCAAAGGGATCCATTTTCGGAGTAAATATGGGTACTTTGTGGGGGAAGACGTCTTTGCCCAGCTTGGGTTAAAAATAAATATCGCTGGCTCAGCAGCGCAAGCTGTACAACAATGCAAATACCAACAATACGGTGCATCTACTAAGCGGTCAATATTTTTATCGTAATAGCTCTTATTTATTTATCTTAGGAAGATAATATCTCTTCTTGCAAGGTAACCTTCCATATTGTGAAGCATTACTAAAGGATGCAACCCAATCCTATTTCCGATAGGCATTCACTGATAGTGTCAAAAGACAAGCATTATTTCATATGATTGAGGATATTCAGTGGGAAATTAGTGGGGTTTAAGGTAAAAAAAGTTATTATATTGATATTTACCCAATGGTATTACGGGTCATTCTGAAACCAGAAATAGTTTGTATAATGTGGTTTATATCTTAGATTGGCTTCACAATGTAGAAGGCTAACTAAAAGTATTAAAAAAATAATTCCTCAAGTACCGGAAATTAGACAAAAGAAGTCACTGAATCGTCGACACCATCAATATATGGTATGACTTCCGTTTTTGTTGTTCATGAGCACTTTTCAAAATGTCCAATTACACCACCGTTAATTGATATTATCCAAACAATTCCAGGGGAGGCTTCAAGTAAGCTGAAAACACCTAACAGGTGATCCTTTACGGCTCTAAGGTGATCTCCCCCAATTTGATTCTGACTCCGGAGTAGAGCATGGATTTTAATATGCTCAGCAGATATACCCGATTTTACCAAAAGGGACTGTTAATATTAATACTTTATGAAGCGATAAATATTAAACCAAACAGCTAATAAAATGAAGGCAAAACTTTTTTAACACAGTCGTGCCGAGATTTCACGGAAGTTTGGGTTACTATCACCAAATTCAAGTCATTTTAACGGCTTAACATTAAGCAGATTTGTAGCCCTAAATTACGTTTAGTAACTGAAGATTATCTTATCCAGAGCCCCGAAATGCTTGATGTCACATGAGATCAGTAATAATTATTCACCAGACCATCTTCCACAATGTTAGCCTTACTTAGCCTGCTCGCCATTACGGAAAACAAGAACTGTAGCATGCCCAGGAAGATACCCAACACCTTAAACTCCATATTCTTTACTACCACTCATTTAGCATCAACTGTAAGTTATAACTTAAAGATTTAAAACAGGTAACTACTTGTACATTAGCCCACTAATACCATCACCGCCACCGCCACCGCACCTGCTATTCGCTCATGGACCACACCTTCAACTGTGCCTCACTAAAGTGACACCAACAATTTCTCCAATTCACCATGACATTGTCGAGTAATCCTACAAGCGCCTTCAACTGGTCCCCCACTTGGTCTCCGACATGCTGATCGACCCACCCCACCTCCTTTTTCAATGCAATATAACAAGGCAATTGTCTCAATTCCAACTCCTCGTTCAATCCTTCAATGATTTTTATGGTTTCAGGAGCCTCAAGAAGCTCATCTCCCCTCACGCCATTAAGCGCTCTGCTCAATGTGGGAGATTGGATCGGATCCATCTTCTTCTTCAAGATCTTCCTTTCCACGAGGTTATCCACCAACCCCTTTAATTGGAGCTGCATGCGACCTATTCTCTCATTAAGCAGCTTGAGTTGGGCTTCCTTGGCCCGCTGAAAATAAAGAACCCGCACAACCTCTTTTATACTGTACTTGATTACAAGCAAGGGCTCCAAAACGCCCTTGTTGACGCCGTTTATCAAGACTTCAATATTCAAGAACGTCAAATCCATCCTATTCCCAAATGTCTCCAAAGACATGCGCAATCCTCCATTGGTAGGATTGGGTTCCATCATCGAGAGGATATTCAAGAGGGCCCCCATTTCCACAAGGCTTGTCCTCCACTTGTTCAAATCTTTCTTTATGTTCTTCATATCGGTTTCTAGCGGAAGAACAACCGACCATATGCCTGCCAGCTGCTGTTCCCAGTAGGCGAAATGTGGTGGCTTTGAGTTGCGCTGGATGTATCGCTGGGATGGCTGGGGAAGCTGCGCCAAATATGGGTTCATAATGTCCAACTTGTCCGGCTCACATGGCACAAGAAGACAGTTTGGTGTCCCCCCTATCATTGGCGGAAGGTTGTGGCTGGCCTGGCCATTGGGGTCCATCAAAAACTCCCTCACTAGCCATGATTCCTTCAAATATTCACTTTGCAACAACTTCCTCAAATACCAGTCCAACAACCGACTGCGGCGACCGATGATTTCCAAATCCTCCCTGTATCCCCAGGGATGGGCCACCAGCCGAGACAAGGAATGTTTTGGTGCAAGAGGCGGGAGAACCACAGCTGGATACCACTGGCCCAACATCCTATGGAGGTCGTTGAACTCCGTGTACCGCTTGAGAACCTGCCACTGGCGGGATCCATCCTCCACGGTCACCTGGTAAAATACCGTCCGCGTCCCACTGGCCGTCGTCACCACCTCGTGGCCGCCTATGGAGACTTGCATCCTATTCGATAAAGAGGAAGTAGCTTTCAATGGTATAAAAGAGAAATAGTGTACAAAGCCGTTACTGAGGGGAGGCGTCGGGGGTGAAGATCGACGCCTTGGTGTCGAACTTCGTCACTCGCTGGGCCACCGTTCGTGGACAGAACTCCACATCGTCCCCAAACATCTTCGAGTTGAGATACTCTCTGCGGGCGCTCTGGCCCACGCCCAGCGTGGGTCCCAAGAGGGATCCCAGGGCTGTCCCCACTGGGGTGGTTGCTTGATGTTGAATCCCCACCGGGGGCTGTAGAAACCCCCCTGTCGCTTGTATCGCCTGCTGGTTCATCTGACGCTGATAAGCAGATGGTGATAAAGGCATCCGCGGTGGCACAATAACCTTGAAAATTACATTAACAAGGGGGATCCGCGGCTATCAACGAACATCACTCCAGTGGGCCCACACTTGAACTACCTGTAGTAGTGGCACCACCAATGGCGCTAAAGGGCCAATTGGGAATCGAATGACACCAAACATGGACCACTTTGACGGTTTGCCTTCCTGTGCCCTTTTGGGCCACACGCGCGTAGGGACCCAATGAGGAAGCTGGATACGACGTCGTATAGCCTTAAAAGGAACCTTCTTTCCCCTCTGATCACCACACGCCTCTCCATTCCCCCACATTAGCCACCACAACATCATGTCATATGAGCAAACACACCACTCGCAATGTGTCGTTATCGGCGCAGGAATGTCAGGCCTAAAGGCTACTATTGACTTGACTAAAGCTGGGATCTCGACAACGGTTTTGGAAGCAAGGGACCGACTCGGAGGCCGTTTGCACTCCGAGCCAACGGCCGGAGGCCACACAATCGATATTGGAGCTTCCTGGTTTCACGACTGCTTGACAAACCCATTGTTGAAGAAGTACTTCACTAAGTCCAACTTGGGCCCAGAGGTCAACTTTGCGTTTGATGACTCGGGAATGAACGTTTATTCTGCAGAGGGTCTTTTGGATATCGAGGACGCGCAGATTTTGCCCGTTAAGGAAGAACTGAGAATGTACATGAAATACATCGTGGGCCAACTGCCATTAGAAGAGGACATCTCAATGAGACAAGCGTGTCTCGACTTTCTCCAGGCAAAGAAGTACACGTTGACCCCAGTCCAGCTCAGATACGCTCACCAGCTTATGAGATACATGGAGTTGTGGATCGGGTCCGACTGGAAGGATCTCAGTGCCAGAAACATTGTTGCAGATGAGCATCTCGGCAGAGACGCTCTGGTCTTGAACGGCTACAAGACGGTGTACAACGGAGAAATGGTCGAGTTGTTGGACCTGGTGAACAAGGAAAGTGTGGAAGAGTTGCTGCAACCAAATAACACCGGCGTCAACTTCCATTTGAACACCGTTGTCAGCCACATCGCCAAGAACCGCTCAGGCAAGATCGAAATCACCACCAAAAACGATGCCACCTTCACTTGCGACTACCTCATTGTGACAGCCCCACTGTCCATCCTCTCCTTGACCGATCCAAAAGAAGAGGGTTGTATCACATGGTCTCCACCTTTGCCACAAAAGTTGAGACTTGCACTTGACTCAGGCATCTTTTCTCACTTGGGTAAGGTCTTCCTCGAGTTTCCAGAGGAGTTCTGGCCAAGCGTGGACAGAATGTATGTGATGGCTGATGACGACCTCACATTCAATGAGTCGCTCATGACCTCAAAACCCTTGGAGCCCCAAGAGTTGTCTCAAATCGGCGTCCAGTCCGGTGTTGGCCAGCAATCCTCCCCAGTCTTGTTCATCAATATTGCGAACGTGTTGAAAAGAGCCGGGGTCAGGGATTACAAGCCAATCATTCTCTGTTTAACCCCCGAACCCCTCACCAAGGCCCTTGAAAAGAAATACCGTGCCGGTGACTTCTCTGGGGTGATGGACCTGATGAAGCCAGCATTAGCACGTGTGTCCAACTTGAAAGTGGAGCAAATTCCAAAACCTTCTTTTATCAGGGTCTCGGAATGGTCATTCGACCCATACTCCAGGGGAAGTTACACAGGACTGCCATTGGGCGTTCCTGTGGATTACGAGGAAATGGTCGAGACATTGTGCAACCCTAGAGGAATCTTCGGCGAGGAGGGCACCTCAAGGGTCAGATTTGCTGGTGAAGGGATCATCCTCGATGGTAATGGATGTGCTCATGCCGCTTGGCAGACCGGGAAGAGAGAAGCAGAAGTTATCAAGGCATTGATCAATAGAGTAAAGTTGTAATTAGTGTGAGTGACACGCGATGATTATCTCGCAGCAAAGGCTGCTATGAGGGGAAAATGCCACCGTATGATGCCATCATATTTTTGATACGGTAACCCACGATGGCGTTAATGAATTTGGATGGCGATTGTCCATGATGTGTAGTTTTTGCATCTACTCCTATTTTCCTTGATATAGGACATTGTTTTGAATTAAATATACACTTAATTAGCCTTAAATATTTGTCACCAGCCCCTCCTTTCAAATGCAGTGTTCCCCTTTTTACATTCTCACACAACAGGGGATTTGAAAAGAACTTTTCTATGTTTTATTTGGTTATAATATCCGATCGAAAAGAGTGGTTTTAGCTTCTTTAATTGGAATTGCGTTTATTTTCTGTAGCAAGAGAATTGACTAAAAGTCCGTTTCTACTCATCAGCAATGTACCGGTTTACCCACGATCCCCTTATTTCGGTGCAGGTTCATTCTGGTTTAGCAATGCACCCTGACATGCACTCAGGGATTCGCAATTGAAATCTGCATGGAAGAACAAAACAAGCGTGTTTAGTCATAAAGAGACGTTGAAACACCCATCCCCTCCACAGCAAACGCAGCAAACCATCTATTAAGCATGACTTAATGCGAAGCAGACCAGACCACACCAGGAGAAAATGTGTCAAATTCGAAACAGAAGTAACTCGGTTGAGATAGCCAGTAAATAATACGGCATGAAAGTCAGGCACCAGTTACAGTAGTCGGAATCTAACGCAGTTCAAAAATATCCCCTTGGAAATAGTATCATCACAACATGTGGATGTGTCATACCCTGATCTAAATACAGAGCTCAATTGATACCGGAAGTGATATCCCACGTTGGTCCGTTGAATCATCCACCAGATCGTTCGCATACCTTGGGTATACTATACCCGCACGTCTATTTTCATTGTTAGTACCTCTATCTTTAATTAACCTCCCTTGACCCTCTCATTTGCAATCACTCTTCTTCTTCTCCCTCTTCTAGTCCCAGTATTTTCGACACCAATTGGCATATCATCTGCTTCATTGAAAAGTGCAAAAGGGGCCAATTTCTCATTAAGAGCTTTACCGCTGGCCATTTGGCCAGCAATGACTTCCCTCGATATCCTTTCCATTCCTTGCATCTTCTTGGAACCAATGACCTCGTTCACTTTTGGCTTTATCCTTCCATTTATTCTCGCCTTAACCCTGGCTGCTGCTCTTGCCTTGTCCATCATTTTCATTCTTCTCAGTTGGAGATGGATCATTATTTGAGGCCTTCGGAACCCCGGTAGGTTTGTTCGCTTGGGAGAAAGAACCAACTCCACAAATAACTGCTTTCCATTGAAAACCCCAATTGGAAACTGCCTCTCCTTCTTATCTAACTGGAGTGCCTCCCTTGCCGCCTTCAAGCTTTGAAATTCCAAATAACAGATCCCCTGCGAGTTACCCGTCAGCCTGTCAGTGGGTATCATGCACCGTGATACTGGGCCCAACTGGGGCTTCGACATGAAAAACTGTGCTAGATCTCCGGGCCTTGTCTGCGGTGGGAAGCCTTTAATGAATATTGATTTAGCATCTGCTGTTTGTCTTTCTAAAATCGTCGGAAACCTCTCTGGAGAGTCCAAGTTTTCGCTAGCCACCTCACCCGTATCATTAACAATACCCTCTCTTTTTTCTTCAACCTTTTCTTCATTCAGAAGCCCACTATTTGTGGGTTTCGTTACCATCATAGACAAGATGTGACAGGCAAACTTTTTTTTTCAAATGACGTCTAACAAAGCTTTCAATCTAGGTAAATCCTTGTCATTTGCAGTCATAAATTTTACCATCAGATTCACAGGGAATAGACGAATCCAATGGTATAACTTTTGAAGTCTTTTTACCCACTTTTAAGCAAGTTAACCATGAAAAGCGTTTTTGCTTTTGATTTTTGTTCAAAAAAGGACCCTTTCCACTCATGATTCTTCTACACACTTTTAACCACTTTATTAATCATCATGGTATAATGATTCCTTTCTATTCTATATAGGTCCTTAGACACTTACAGGCCTTCGTTTCCTTTAAGCTCATGCGTTGCGTATGTTACGATTTTTTTCTTTGATTTCTTATCGCACTCTTTCTCTCTAACAAATGCATTGGTGTTCGCTGTGGGGATCGCAGCTTTTAGGATCATGTGCGAACTTTGCTGCAGACCCCTCTAGCTCCTTGGTAACTTTGCTCTCTTCGTCGGAGGATTACTCGCATTTCCTCCGGGAGATTCAAAAGGCTGATTTGATAGATTATATCAACGAATTAGCGAATGTTACGCTATTGGCTCCACAAAACGATGCATTTAACAAAGAAAAGGATTCGAAATTGACAAAAGATGGTTTGAACAAGCTGATCATTGGTAAGCCCTTGTTCGAAGAGGATATTCAAGGTACAATTATTCTTGACACACTCTCTCCGTCGGTAAACGATCAGGGCGCCCAGTTGGATACATTTGTGCCCCTGCTGATGAAGATGGTGTCGAATGACGATGATGATGATGACGGAGATGATGATAAGAGTAAGATCTGGTTTGTGGAGAATGCACAGGTTGTTGATCAATTGTATTCAACAACAGCAAATTCAAGATTGTTGGGATTGGATTCTTTATTAATGGACCCCAAGCTACCACTTTGCACCTACTTTATGGATTCTCTAAATAGGGATACATCTCCAAGAAATTTTAGAAAGTTTGCAAAGTTAGTAACGGTGGCAGACACATGTGAACAGTTACATCTAGAATACGGTAATACGACAGTATTGATTCCATCAGATGCTTCATTTGACATGAACCAATTTTCAGAAGTAGAATGGTCTTATTTGATAAGTAGAGAGGCAACAAGCGATAGAGTCAGCTACCTTTCGAACTACTTTCTCAACGGTATGATTGGGGGGAACACTCCAGAAGTGGTGATAACCGAGGATTTCAACGATAAAGCGGTCTCGATCTCCTCAAAGTATTCGGGTGATGTCATGGTCTTGAAGTTCGAAGATCAATTGAGAGAATCAACACAAGCAAACTATTTATTGAATGATGGTCTTTTGCATTATTTTGAAACAGATTTATTCTTGAACGAAAAAGATGACGACAGGTACCATTTAAACTGGACCCCAAGGAAATACCTCGTCGGGTTGGATGAAGCGGACTTCGTCAAAGAGTTGGATTTTAAAGGTTTGGAGGATTTGATAGATGATCCCCTTTTGGAACAAACTATCTTTGTTGAGATATCCAACGATGACGTTAATACCAAAAATTCAATGAAGAATAAACTCCTTTATCATTTTGCACAACCTTTGAGAGATTTGTCTGCTGATAATCCACACACTCTATTAGATTCAAACTATTGCAAATCCTCAAATTGCCAGAAAATTAGAATCGAACTATATAATGGCAATTACATTATCAACGATAGTCTGAAAACCGTTGGCGATCCAATAAAAATTGGAGGTACAGTCATTTACATCATCGAAGGAGGAGATTTAGAAGTCCCGTACGAATTCCAAATGGCAATACCTAATAGAAAGATGGGATATTCAAAATCAACAGATCTTATCCAAAAATTCAGCACTTTGAAGGGAACCCCAGGTAAAACCCTCCTTTTACCGCACACAGATACATGGGATTCCTTAGGTTTGGTCTGGACCTATCTTCAATCCAACCCAAAAGTGATGAAAAATCTGTTATCCAATTTAGTTTTTAACGACCCAATCTATACAACCTTCCAAGGCGCCATTGAAACCACAAATGGCTTAGGAGAAAAGGTTCTGGTTCAAAGGTTGGATGGTGAAGCAATTAGAGTCATCTACCATATTGATGGTCAAATGGAGGAGTTCGAATTACCATTGAATTGGAATGACGAGATCATTTATAACAATGGTGTGGTCCACACTTTGGAACCACCATCTCCGGAATCGAAGGATATCGACATATACCAGCTTCCTCTCTCACCAAGCTTCAAAATCGGCATGATGGATATACTCTCTACTCAGAATTATGTTGAATTCACAAGGGTCTTGGAAATGTTCAACATGACCCACTTATTGGGGCCTGAATCATCTCACTCAATATTATTGCCTCCTAATAAAACCCTCTTGAAATCCAATTTGTTGACTTGGGATACAGCCACTTTAAACAGGTTTCTCCATTTGCATATCTTACCGAAAGGGGCCATTGATAAAATTATCCAATGTGACCCGGAAAGCCCAATTGATACACTTGATCCCAACATGTTTCTTCAGTGTAGGAAACTCGCGGGTGGAGAGAGAATGTTGAGTGTTTCCGACGGCCAAGACCATGAAGTGAGGGTTCTACAAAGGGGTTTGACCCTTCCAGACCAATCTCGAGGAGTTATCCTCTTGGATAAATATTTGGACCCCCAATGGATCACTAAGGGAGGGGCGCCCCACTTTCACTTTGGGTGGCTTGCCGGATTGACTGGATTCATAGTGGGGACTCTCTGTACAATGGGTTTGGTTTTGGCATGTCTTTACATATTCGTCAAACCAAAGGACTGTAGGAAAGACCCTTATGATCCAGAACTTCAAATACCACCACCAGTTGGAAGTTCAAGAGCGCCGGTTGGTCCGAGGGTTATTGGTCCGCTAGCTAATGTTAACGAGCAGATGCCCCTTTTATCCTCCACCGCGGACAACGGGGGGAGATCCTTTTCCAGTGAATACTCCTCTAATGCAACCAGTAATCCGGTGAGGTTTGGTTGAGCATATACCCCAATTTTTATTCTGTTTAATGATCCTCGTAGGCATCAGTTTGTTGAACTTCGCCAAATAACTTGGCAAAATGTGATGTCATTTGTTTTTTCGGTTATTCATCTTTTACAAAATTTTCCTGCATGGTCTATGAGATCCCCTTGGCGAACTGAACCAAATTGTGATACCGTCTTTTGAACATATGTTGTTTAATTTGCTCAGCAAAGTGTTCAAAAAAATAAGTATATATCCATAACTTTATTCTCTCAATTATTTCAAGTACAAAGAAATGCATGCGCCATGCCTCTTAATCATGGATTCGTAAATATAAAGTCAGGCGAAAAATCAGAACCAATCACGCCTCTAGAACCCCCAACTCAAACATTCTTAAGACCCCCCAATAATGACCCAGAATCCCCCCAATCACAAATATATGCCAGAAGTTGTGGGAGTTACCAACGTAATCCACCCAACTCAGGGAGAAAACCCCAGTAATACCAGTCAACTGAGGTTGCTTATTCAAATACTGTTCTAATTGGCCCTTGGCATCCAGGGCCATGATCGTCTCATCGGAAATTTCAAATTCATCCACAACAACATCCCTTCTAAACCTCTCAGGGAAGAGATAACCGTAGAAAAAGACCCCTGAAAGGTACCAACCAAACGACACCAATAAAGGTTTGTACATGGCATAAGCATTGTAAAACCCACGGACAAAAGATGCCACCAAGAACGCTGTCACACCCAAGGCAGATAGGGCAATGAAGAATAGGATTCGAAAAGGTCTAGACTCAGGCTTGTCAAAAAATGGATGCCATGCTAGAACAACACCAACCACGCCGGAGAGGATCGAAAATGTGATGAATCCATATTTATATATAGGATGGTCGTATAATGCCAGATGCTCGGTTGTGATGATTGATGAAATGATGAGAATGGTAATACCGGTGTAATCAAAACAGGCAAACCTGCACCTAGTGCTCAGCGTGGAGATGTTAGTGTAAGTGTGCCACACCACCGAAAAAAGCAAGCACGTCATGGCAGATAAAATGAATTGGTACATCACCCAGTGGTCCATGATTGTACCCATTTGAAAATAGCTTGTTGTTGGGAAATGATAGATCGACAACCCTAAAACAAAGAAGGCACCAAATAAATGGGACCAAATGTTCACCGATTCATTGTGCAGACATGCAACCCCCTTCCACGCATTGACATGAGAAGTTGCAAATCTGTAACCGAAGATCATGTATTTATTCTCTCTCCACTGGAAAGGCAATTCGTAAAAATTCAAATGTCTATGTCCACATGCACCCAGAGCCTTATCATAGTTATAAATTGACTCCTTCAATTCATCCAACACCTCTTGTGGATGTTTTGGCATCACATCATACTTATTCTCAAACTCTCTAATTTTCGCATCCAACTTCTGCAACCCATGAAGAACCCTTTGATTCAAGGTGTCTCCTTTGAGAGGTTCATGAGAGTAGTAGGAATCCAACACTTGGGACAACGGATGAAGGTTGTATTCGTGGTTTTGCTCCAAGATGGATTTTAAAGTCTCAAACAATCTTGGACCGCCCTGGACCCCCAATGGTTGGTTTGAAGTGAGATACTTCTCAACCCAATGTAGCTTGTTCTCGAGTGATTTCAAGAACGTGTCCACCTTGATCAACATCTGGTGCTCCAACCCCTCATCGTGGTCGATTTCCATTATGTTACCATTAGGGCGATTGGTGCCCTGGGATCTCTCTTCAAGGGAGGAGGTGGATGCTTCTCGGTCCAATTGAGGCGTGGATCTCCGCAAAAGCTTAGATTCCGCTTCCAGTTCAGCCATATGTCTTGTTTCGATCAACAGTTGATAAAAAAGAAAGACCGTACCGACCCAATTCAGGGAAAAATTTTAAATGGCTCATGACATTGAACAGAATTCCACCGAGCTGCTGGATCAAAAGCCCGCCCACTCCAAGGAAAACTTCACCAATTTCACAGCAGATAGGGGTTGCGTATTTTCTGAGATGGAGTCCTCATTCTGTGAAACTTCAGTTTCAAAAATATCCTCAATTCGGCCTTCTGGCTGACCCTTTACACCAATCAAGAGGTATTTCTTCTTCACGCCAGTGGAGAGTCTCCCTCGATTGGCTAATCTCGCCAATCCAATATCCTCTAAGTCGTAATCTCTTGTTTCCACAATGTATTGGGAGTGATACCGCAAGGGATCACCCTGGTAGGCCATAAACGATCCTCCGAATCTCATTCCGGGTAGCAGATACATTCCTGCATTCTTCAAATGGCAGAATGTGACCCACTGGATCCAAAGACGCTTCATGGAGTCGAGACAATGAGTTGTTTCTATAGCCTCTATCTCGGGTCCAACCAACTGTCTGATCAGGTCCTGCTGGTTTTCATTTCCCTCCTGACAGATATCCATCAATAAGGAACCCAATCTGGACTCGTCGTCCTCAGTGGCCATAAATACAACATCCTTAGTCCCCCCATTGTGGCCAAGGGGCACTGATTGGGGTCTTTTCCGCAAAGTTTCCCCCAAATTCGGCATGCTCAAGTTGGCATTGGATTCACCCAACGCCGATCCCAGTGAGTTGCTTTTCAAAGACTGAAAGCGCTGGGAGCGCTCTAGCACCCTTCTGCGTCGATCTTCTCGCTGTTGATTTAACTTTGACTCCCAGCCGCTGATGAGAGCATCACACAACCCGTCATCCAACCCATTGAGAACACCATTAACAAGAGAGTCCATCCGCACCAGATACCCCCATCCGTTGTTAACTAACCACAACGTCTCGTAGACTGTGAGCCGCCAGGGCAGCCCGAGTAAAAGGTTCTGTTGGGGAGCCAGCGGTAGCGTGCCAGACAACTGGCCCACAACTTCAATGCTCAATCGCTTCATCGCATTCAAATCAAAAACGAGGGCACACCCTCCTCCTGGTGGAATATAAAGAGGGACAGCGGCCACATCCTGATCAACCACAGTTGTTGCTGACTCCTCGTCAGCAATGGAGGTCGTCAATGGCGATGAACATCTTGGTGTGAAATCGCCGTCTCTAGACGTCAATTGTCGTGGAAAATCCCCTACATAAGAGTCCCCCTCACGTACAAACCGGGTGAATTCAGAGGATAAAATTGGGTCCAACATCGTTGATTCTACAACGAACAATGACGCCTTTAAAAAGAAAGGTAATTATGGGGGCCGTAAATGTGTCAAAACAAATTTGCTCATTACTATACAACATTAATCTACAAATACTTTTACTCCTCCTCACTGGAGATGTCACTATCGTCCTCGTCGGAAGAGCTTTCACCTGCGGCGGCGGTTGACCCGCCCGCTGCGTCCTTCGTTCCCGCCTCAAACTGTTTCAACTTGTTCTTCAAACTCTCGATCCGCTTCTCCTCTTCGTCGTCCCGCTTCTCCTGGACCTTCTTCTTGTCTCCCACGAGGTAGACGTACAACTTGGCCAAAGTGTCCTCGCTGAGAGAGTCCATTTCCAACTCAATCTCCTCGTCGTCACGCAAGTCGGGCATCCCCTCCTTAATGATGGCCAGGACCTTCGTCAACATGCTTTCGGTAATGTTTTGCATGGCCTCGGAGATTTCTGTCTTCATCTCAAACGTGACGTGTTTTGGATAGAAGGAGGTCCCATTTTTGGTTGGAGCGCCATCCTCGTCCTCGACGGAATCATATTTGGTCCGTTTGCGTGTTGGACCGCCAGAATTCACCAATCCCTTCCCAGCAAGGGATCTCTTGCCCTTCTTGCCCTTCTTCTTCTTGAGCCACTCTTTCTTCAACTCCTGATACTTCTGCTCCCGCATCTTCTTCAAGTCTTTCGTCATTCTTTCAATATTTTGCAGCAAAAACTCAATTGTTGGGTCTGTGATTGAGTTCATGTCCAGTCTGAATTCGTCGTCACTGGTATCCAGGTCGAAATCGTAATCCAACTCACCCTCGTCTCCCGATTCCGGGGTTGCAGGTCTGTTGGACCATCTGGAGTTGAACGCATCCTCAAACTTGTGTCCCAACATGTTCACCATCGTGCCCTCGGGGTTAAAGAGATAACAGTTCGAGATGACCAATCTCATGTCCGCCTCAAAGTCGACCGCCCTCTCGTATTGACCCTCCGCCAACTTTCTTTGAATTGTTGTCAAATCCATTGGATTCTTGACAATGTCAAAATATGTTGGACATTCCATGGCCACAGGGTCGACCGGCTGTAAGAAAGGCCAGGTGAAACCCTCGTTTCGCTTCGACATGAGATCTCTCAACACCTGTTGGGAGAACCTCAATTCCGGCTGGAATTTCTTCTTCTTTGGTCTCATGTCATAAGGCAAATCCTTAGGTCTTGGTGGGTGGATCTCCCTCTTTGGTCTGCCGTTGTCTGAAAACGTGTCTCTCCTGATTCTTGGATAGTCTGTTGCCCCGTTCGATTTGCCTTTGCCTCCCTGTTGTTTCAGTTGCTGTTGCTGCTGTTGTTTTAACTGCTGGAGGGGAGCGTCGATGGCTGGCATGTTCAACATATGCTTTTCAAAACTGGCCTGGATGTTTCTTGCCATTTGTGAAATTGGGGTCTTTTCACCATTAAACTTGAAACAGTTGTTTACCATCAATTGGAAATCCTCGGTTATCTCCTCCACGTGAGCATAGGCATTTGCGTTCAACTTTCTTTCGATTGTCGATAGATCCATAGGTCTGGGAATATAGTTATAATAGAACGGGATGTTTAATTTGACAACATCCACGGGGTGGATGAATGGTCCTGCATCTTTTAACCTCTTGATTGCCTTGATTGTGTTCAAGGCGTGTTTCTTTTGGTGCAATGGGATTGGGGTTTTTGGCAAGTTCGACATGTCCGGTTCCTGTGGTGGTTTTGGGGCTGGGACCATTGGCTTCTCAGAAGGTGTAGCAGGTGTGCCGTTAGTTTCGGCAGCATCCGCCTTTTCGGTACCCTCTGCAGCCTTACTGGTTTCACCCTCCTCAGTGACCTTCACGTCTGCAGTCTTATCAGCTTCATTTGCTGAACCGTTTGCAGGTGGTGAGGCACTGAGAGCTCCAGCGTCAGGTGTAGGTTCCCCAGCGGTGGCCTCCACAGCTGGGGCCTCCAACTCCTGGACCAACTGAGGATCCACTTGTTGTTGGTCAACATCTTGATGTTGTTGGACCTCCGACATGGCGCGACAGATTCCTTTTGTTGTAGCAAGTGACATCAAAAAAAAGCCAGCGCGCCGGAGAAGCTGAGGTTTAAATAGCAATTGGGTCGGGGAACCCCCGCGGCAGTGCTCAGCGAGCTAAATTTGCTTTTTTCGCTAACTTTCAATAACATAAGTTGGTATATATTGGGTATCAAAATGGACCTTGAATCACGAACTATCTATCGCACAAACATGTAAATAGATTGCATTTTATATGCGTGGCTTTTTTTCTCTGAGTTGTTCAATATTGAGCACTTCTGCGCAAACTTTTTCTCGGAAACCGCGTCGATCACGCCGCGAAATATTTTTTCCTGAACAAATAAAAATACACTAATTACGTAACTCCACTTCATGGAGGACATGAAGTGAGTTATTTCCACCAATAAGATAGACCCAACAGTGACGCCATTCCACCCTCTGGAAGGCAACCAGTGCCCTAAATTTTTGTAATAACGGATTCCAGGAGAATGTTGGTTCTGCTGTAATCTGTAATAATTTTTCTGTTCCTTAAAATAGTAAACAAAGAAGAAACTTTCTTTTCTTAAAGCTGAGCAACGTTTTGCTCAGCATTCTATCTTTTGTTTGGCCAAATGTTCAAATACCAGTATCTCAATTTCCACAGGCTTCCATTTAGTGGGACAAAAAGATTCATATTTTGGAGATTTTCTAGTTTGTGATGGTGGAATGGCTCCACACGCTCAGCACATTCACGTGACTAAACGTCATCGGCCATTACGGTTTGAATATATTTCCCTCAAAGTGTGAACTTCTTTCTCAGTTGACGTACGGAATGTTTCCAAGGACCACCCTTCTGTTCAAAGGAACCCTTCGCAGGAGTTTTTTGCAAGTGGGTACCTTTAGGAATCAAGTTGGTGTCCAATATCAAATTGGCACGAAATTGAACCATTCGCTCCAGGGATTGAAATGGTACTCCACAAAGCAAACAACAAATGCCAAACCGGATCTTATCAAGTCATCTAAGCAAGCAAAGGAGGCGCCATCGCTTCCAAAAATCTCCCAATTGAAGATCATCTACGATTTGTTTGGATACATTTGGCCAAAGGACAAACCCTGGATCAAGTTTAGGGTGGTATCTGCATTGACATTGTTGATCTCTGCAAAGTTGCTGAACGTCCAAGTGCCCTTCTTTTTTAAGCAAATCATTGATGATATGAACATCGATTGGAAGGTTCTCTCGGAGTCGGTTTCTGACGCCCTACCGGGGAGTCTGGGTGACACGGTGATGCAAACCGTGCCAGCTCTACCAACAGTGATTGTTTCCCTCATTGTAGCCTACGGTTTAACGAGATTCGGTGCGGTGTTATTGGGGGAATTGAGAAATGCCATCTTTGCCACAGTTGCTCAAGGCGCCATCAAGTCGGTGGCCAATAACACATTCAAACACTTGCTCAATTTGGATCTTCCTTTCCATTTGTCAAGACAAACTGGGGGGTTGACCAGAGCTATTGAAAGAGGTACCAAGGGTATCTCATACGTTCTTTCAGCAATGGTTTTCCACATTATCCCGATCACTTTCGAAATCTCGGTGGTATGCGGTATCTTGACTTACAACTACGGTTCGGCATTTGCCGCGGTCACTCTTCTGACAATGCTCACTTACTCCATTTTTACAATCAAAACCACAACTTGGAGAACCACATTCCGTAGAGAGGCGAATGTTGCAGATCAAAAGGCCGCTTCTGTCGCATTGGATTCATTGATCAACTATGAAACAGTGAAATACTTCAACAACGAGGCCTTGCAAGCAAAACATTACGATGCAGCCTTAGAGAAGTATAAAAACTCATCGATCAAGGTCGCCACGTCATTGGCATTCTTAAATTCAGGTCAGAATTTGATCTTCTCCTCCGCATTGACTGCAATGATGTACATGGCCTGTCAAAACGTTGTGTCAGGAGGATTATCCGTCGGTGACTTGGTTCTCATCAACCAGTTGGTCTTCCAATTGTCAGTTCCTTTGAACTTTTTGGGCTCAGTGTACAGAGAATTGAAACAATCCCTTTTGGATATGGAGGCACTCTTCAAACTTCAGAAACATCCAATCACAATCAAATCTGAGCCAAACGCGCCCCTCTTGAAGTTAAGAACCCAAGGTGGGGTCATCAAGTTTGAAAATGTCAACTTTTCATACTACGAGGGTAGACCTATCCTACAAGATTGTTCGTTTACCATTCCATCGGGCCAAAAGGTGGCCATTGTTGGTCCTTCCGGTTCGGGTAAATCGACTATTTTGAGATTGCTTTTTAGATTCTATGATGCAAAGTCGGGTTGCATCAAAATTGATGACCAAGATATCAAAAAGGTGGATTTGGATTCACTAAGACATGAGATTGCAGTTGTTCCTCAGGACACCCCCTTGTTCAATGCATCTCTATTGGAAAACTTGAGATATGCAAAGCCAGGCTGCCCAGATGAAGAAATCAACGATATCATCTACCGCGTAAAGTTGAACAGATTAGTGACACAATTGCCGGAAGGAGTCCACACTCTTGTTGGTGAGAGGGGTTTGATGATCTCTGGTGGTGAAAAGCAGCGTGTTGCGATTGCTCGTGCGGTTTTGAAGGATTCTAACATTGTTGTTTTGGATGAGGCAACTTCGGCCTTGGATACCCACACAGAACAGGATATTCTCAAAACAATGAGAGGAAACTTGGAGGGAAAGACCTCAATCTGGGTTGCTCACAGATTGAGAACCATCATGGATGCCGATAAGATCATTGTCTTGAAAGAGGGTCATGTTGTCGAGGAAGGTTCTCACAGGGATCTCTTGCAAAAAGATGGAGGTGTTTATAAGGGGATGTGGGAGTTGCAGGAAATGTTAGCACATGAAGAAGAAGTGGAGGAAGAGGAGAAGAAGAAGAAAGAAGAGCAGGTGGTATCTGCAAACACAAATTAATCCCATATTCGTCATCACCCCAATGTATGTATTTATGTCTTTTTATACAAATTTTTATTCTTATTATTCACTTTATAATCGGGTAGGTTGTTAATCACAATGGAAGACCTCCAGGGTGTTCCATTACGATATTTTATGAATGTGAATGGAAGTCGTGGTACCAATGGTTACTGATCGTATGGGGGACAGATTCGTTAGATCAAGTCCAATCCCCTTAATCTCTCACAGTTGGGCATTTCCATGTTCTTTGCTCTTTCCAACAACTCGTTATCGTTAAAAAACAACCCATAAGCGTCGTTGAACATTGCCTCCTGCTTCTTTCTCTCGATGTAACACCCCGTTTCCAAGCTTTCCACGTATTTGCCCTCGACGTATCTATCCAACCCCCTGAACTGGCTGTCACTGTTTTGTCTATTTGCGAAATCATCCCTTGTCTGCTCACTTATGTAATATGGCACACCATACATTGGGGTGACCCTCTCCACCTTCAATGGACCCTTAGCGGTAAATCCGTACCGAGGCACCTTTCCTTTAAATCTCTTTGCAACCCCGTCCCGATCCTCACCACTTCCGGTGAAGAGGGATACTATTAAGGAGAGGAATATCAATATGATTGGCAAATATTGGGACACATAACTGACCCAAACCGGGGTTGGAGGCTCCTGTTGGCCAGTAGCTCTCCGCCTTGCCTGAGCACCCGCCTGATGATGGGCCTGTTGTCTGCTACGGAAACCCCCTGCTTGAGGGTTGAAGTAGAACCCGTTTGCTGGGAAGCCCCCATTACCAAACTGGAAGGATTGAAATTGGGGCCCACCTGGAGCCCCGCCAAAAAACATGTTAAAAAGGTCCTCAGGTTGCAGTCCAGCACCTCCTTGGGGGAATCCCCCTCCTGGTCGTCCACCGGCACCAGCACTTGGTGCAGAACGGGAATCTGGATCTCTACCGGTCATATCGTAGATTTTCCTTTTGCCCGAATCTGAGAGCACTTCAAACGCCTTTGCAATCACTTTGAACGCCTCACTGGCCTTGGGATGCTTGTTCTTATCAGGATGAAGCTTAATGGCCAACCTTCTGTACGACTTCTTGATCTCCACATCCGTGGAACTCTTTGTGACCTTGAGAACTTTGTAGTAATCGTGGCTCTCTACCCTCAAGATCTCCTCTACTAAGGTCTTCTGTTCCGGCGTGCAATCACTCATCACAGAGAAAGAGATGACAAGGACGAATCGCCTCCAGTGCTGAAAAATTCAATGAAAACGGCGAATAAGAGTGTTACGTAAGCTTACGTGATGGTGTTGTATGCTCAGTTGCTCAGCATGTGTCATCCCCTCCTTATTCGACTTTTTAAAGATATATAAAATCAATCCTCCTCTGCCAACAACAACATGGCCATCTCCTTTCCGGGATCCTTCTTGTCCTCCTGTTGATCATAAGCAACGTCAACCTTACCCTCCATGACAACCTGTTGAACGTGCTCCTTTTGCTTTGCTCTATCTCTCATTCTTTCCTCAATGGTCCCCTTCACCAACAAACGGTACACAGTGACCTGTCTCGTCTGACCCAAACGATGGGCCCTGTCCATGGCCTGAGAATCAATGGTGGGGTTCCAATCGGAATCATAGAAAATCACAGTATCAGCCGCAGTCAAATTAATACCCAACCCACCGGCTCTTGTGGAAAGAATAAAGATGAATAATTCGGGATCAGTCTGCCAATCATTGACCAAATCCCTTCTGTCACTCAACTTACTGGATCCATCCAATCTGATATACTTATACTGTCTGTATGTCAGATATTCCTCCATCAAATCCATCATCCTTGTCATCTGAAAGTAGATCAAACATTTGTGACCACCCTTCTTCAAATCAACCAACATCTTGTCCAACTGCTTCAATTTAGCACTTTCCAAAACAAACCTCTCCATCGACGGCAAACGGATTGTCGATCCCCCCAAATATTTGGACCTCTCCTCGGGCATCATCTCCGCCTTTGGCCATTGATCCATGCCAACACCATCGTCAATGAGCGCTGCTTGGGTGTTCAAACTCAATGGGGTCAACGCCTGTCTGATTTCACCATCGAATAGACTTGATTCCAACTGGGACATGAATCTACCACTTGAACACGTCAGGTTGATCGGTGGTGCCAACGCCATCTCATAAGCACCCTGTTCAAAGGTCTGCATGTACATTGATTGCGAAACATGATCTGGAACACTCTTAAAGGTTTCTGGGACCCTTTTAGGGACCAGAGTCCAAGTTGATGGCTTGGTTTTCTCACCATCATAGATTTCATCTCTCAATTGAACCCTCTCATCAAGGGTTGTTATGTATGAACGCTTGTCAATCGACCTCTTAAGCAGATCCCACTCTGATATCCTCTTAATATCATTCGGAGTCTCATTGACTAATTTTAACACCTTCAATTCACTCGTCTTTTCTTTCACCCAATGGGATGGATTCCAGACATTGAAGAGTTTCTTAATGAGAGCATCCTTCTCATTCAATCCATTATCTGTCTCCCAATTTGGCGACAAAAGCTCATCAAAGAGCAACCTCGGTAGATCATAGTCAATCAAGTTTCTAGTCGAGTAGTTGATATTGGATTGGATATCACTTGAGTCTCTCCCCAGATTGATTTGACCCTCCAAACCAGGCACCTTAGCATAATCACCAAAAACAAATGCAGACTTTGTGTCCGCCCTTTCAAACAAATCCGGGTGGTTACAAACCTTTCTAAATTGCATCACAACATTCATGATCGATTCCACCTCTTCATCCCTCCCGATTCTCTTGTTGTTCTCAATCAAATCAACAACATTTATTTGGGATCTCAACATTCTATACAACTTCTTCTGTCTGTTTGTCATATCGCAATAAACGTCGATTTCGATCTTATCACCCAATTCACTTTGGACGTTCTTCTTGATTCTTCTCAACATGAACGGCTTCAAAATAGCGTGTAATCTCCTCAACTGCTGCTCGTTCAATTTAGCATTCTTTTCTGCATGGGCTTCAATGTCCTTAGCAAACCATTCACTGAATTCGTCATGGTTGTCAAACAAGGAAGGCATGATAAAATGAAGCAAGGCCCATAACTCCTGCATATTGTTTTGGATCGGTGTACCTGTCAAAAGCAATCTATTACGACATTGAAAACTCAATAGAGTCTTCCATCTAGATGACTGTGAAGATTTGATGGCCTGAGCCTCATCCAAGATCATATACTGCCACTTCATTTTTTGGAAATATTGGGCATCCTGAACAACCAATTGGTAAGAGGTGACAATCACATGGAATGGGGAATTTCTGTTATACGTCACATTTTTCTTATCCCAGAACTTTCTCAACACCTTTCTGTCCTTCGAGGACCCCCAGTATGGGATCACCTTAAAATCGGGGACGAACTTTGAGATTTCCTGTTGCCAATTGTGAAGCGTGGAGGCTGGAGTCACAACTAAAAATGGCCCCCAGATGCCATGAGTCTCCGCCAGATATGCCAAAACAGAGATCGATTGGACGGTTTTACCCAAACCCATTTCATCGGCCAAGATACCATTGATACCCTGATCGTACAAATTTGCCAACCAATTGAGACCCTTCAATTGGTATTCCTTCAATGTACAGTTCAATAGAGATGGTTGGACCAATTTGATGTCTCCCAATGATGACGGGTTTTGGAAGTTCATCTCGCCTTCATTTTCCGACTCATCTTCATCGCCATCACCTGCTGTCACTGCTTCACCGTTGACATTTGTATTATTAAATGCCTTGGCCTTGGCTTCCACCTCCAGAAGGGCGGATTGAGCATTGGCGGCGGCCATTCTCCTCAACTCCTCGTCATCCTTATTATCGAAGTCCTCATCATTTATCACCTTACCTGCTATTGACAGATCGACGTTATCATGTTCACCATTTTCCACTGTCGGTGTCCCCTTGCTGGACTGGTCGCCCATATCGCCTTCCAGTTCATCGGTTTTGATTTTCTTACCAATGAAGTGAGAGTACAATTCTGTTTGATTCAAAAGGAAGTTCAACTTCTTTGCTTGTCGTTTTGATTCTCTGTCCTCTTCGTCCTTTTTAGCCTTGGCTTGGGCCACCTGTTCTGCCCTTTGTCTCACTGATCTCTCTTCACGTTCATTCTTTTTCCAGTAATTCAACATTTCTCTCATACATCTTCTAGCCTTGGTTATTTGATCCTTTTGGGTCTTGGTGGTTCTGACCTGCCAACGAATTGATTCTCGAGAAGCCAACTGTGCAGTCTTACGAAGATTGATGGTCTTAGCTTGTGAGGTTTGTTGAAACAATCTGTATGCTCTCGGTCCATCTTTACGGGCCAGATCCTTCCAAATTGCAATGTATGTATTGTCATAAGCCCGCTCCATTGATCTAACCTCCTTTGGTGTCAAGTTGCCACCTCCAAGAGGGCGGATCACTCCTGTCAAGGACCCATAATCGGAGACGACCTTTCTCTTCTTCCTGCCCACATACTCTTCCGTATCTTCCACCCCAGGGGCTTGGTACTCCTCTGAGTCTGACAAGATCTCCGACATTTCGTCCACGTTCACCATCTCCTCTGCTCGGGCCGTAGGTCTCCTTCTTCTTTTGTGCTCCTTCGTTTCCATCTCGGGCTCATAGTGGTTCATTCCGTCAAGGAAGGGATCCCACTGTCCATCAATCGCCGACTTGGCTAAGGCTTCGCTTTGATTGTAAACCTCTCTTATCGTGTGAAGCTCCCGCTGGGATTGACCGTTCGTCGCCTCCATCAAGAGTTGGGTCTTGAGTCCTCGAAGGGGTCTTCCATTTGCCTCTAAGATCTTGGATCTATCCACAATCGCATCCTCAAGGCCCTCAACCTCCGCCATCTTCTCTCTGATTAATTCCATGCTCGTTTGAGGCATCAAGGACCCAGGGGCCGTCTGGGCCAACTGGAACTCCGTATGTTGGACTCTCAGCACTGTGGATTGTGCGTTTGTCTCTTCCAAGGCAACAACGGTCTTCAACCGGGACCGAAAAGTGTCCATCAGCGCCCCGCTCGGGGTCAATAGGTTAGTCATTGGAGAATGAGAGTGGGGCCAACTTGCTTCATCAACGCGTTATGATGAAAATTGAGTGCCATGGTGGGGTGGGAACTTTAAACGGCGCGGGTGGTAAACCTCCCGCGCATGGCCAACTAAACTGCCACCAGTGGACAGTGGTCGCATGGAGGATCATTTTGGTACCAAACATGGGTTGATTTGGTGAAATCACCCGATTCTTCACGGATAGGATTTTGAGATTACCCTCTTAGTCACCACCTCTTCCTCATCAAATGGCAAATCAGGAGGAGATCCAATCGGCGCTGGAGTTTTTACGGGATCCCCAGGTGGCACAGCAACCGCTATCGCAAAGAGTGACGTTTTTGGAGTCGAAGGGGCTCACGCAAGAGGACATTGAGAGGGTGTTGGGGCAAACGATGCCACCGCCGCTTCCAACGATGCCAGTGATGCCGCCCGTGCCCATGAGACAGTTGCCACCCTCATATGATTGGAAGGATTACTTGATCATGTCCACGACCACGTTGGGGTTCCTTTATGGGGCCTACCATGTGGTGAAGAACCACATCCTTCCGTCGGTGTCTCCGCCCAGTAGGACAAAGTTGGACGAAGATAAGGAGGCGATGGACAGGGAGTTTGAAAGGGTTGATTCTATGCTGAACCAGCTGGAGATCGATCAGAAGGAATTCATCAAAACCCAGAACGAGAAATCAAAGGTGATCGATGATACGTTGGTTACATTGGAATCGTTGATAAAGGAGACTCAGGAGCGGAATTTGCGCAACGATGAGACGTTGAAGTATCTCAAGTTGGAGTTGGAAAGCATCAAGCAGACCCTAGTGAAGAATCTAGACAACCAGAAAGAAACAATTGCAAACGAACTACAGAACTTGTCGAAAATGACAAGAGCAATAAAGGAGGACGTGGAAACGAGGGAGATCAAAGCCCCGGTGAAAGATGTTGTGAAAGATCCAAATGAATCACTCGGTTCTACTATTTCGACTCCTCCGTCAAATCTGATAACAAACAAGTCCGTGAGTTCCACAGACTCAGATGGTCCCAAGTACAATTTGAACATCCCTCCACCAACGTCGGTGCCTTCAGTGAAGGATATTCTTAAGGATGACTACAAGAATCCTCCGCAGGAGGCAGGTATCCCCGCATGGCAAAAGAATGCTGGCGGGAATTCCACTGGTGGGATTCCCGCCTGGCAACTGGCCGCTGAGAAGTGAATATCTTTCTCTTACACAAGATACATAATCCCAACTAATCCAAACCTAATTAATGTTACAAGACCTCCTATTTTAAAAATATGAACTCTCATCCAAAGAGTTCCCCAAACCCAAATGGAACCCACCGGGGGTAGTTGCAGTTGTTGGAGTGGCACTACTGGAACCACTTGGCAGATCTCTCTTCCAAATGCTCTCAAGAGGATCCACGAGGCCCTTTGATAATCCAGGAGCGGATGCAGGAGCAGAACCGGGAGCAGAACCTGATCCCGACCCTGACCCTGATGCTGAGTCACCCGTCTGAGTATTCAACGTCCCCGGTCTTGGAACCACATTCCCAAGGGGAGAGTTGAGCGCAGACGTGGAATCAAAGAAATCAAGACTGATGAGCTGATGAGGATGGTAACCCGTGCTGCTGGTACTGGGAGAATACAATGACAAATCATTGAATGACATGTGGGTTTGAAGAGATGGGAAGGAAGAGCTGTCAAACCCAAGGTGATTCTGGCCCTGACCCTGAGTATTGGTTTCTTGTGATTGTTTCTGTGGGGCTGGGGTTGGAGACGGTGAAAACGGGTTACTGCCCAGAATTGTTGAAGTTGGCGAGGTCACATTCTCAAAAAAGTTGAAACCATTGGAAGGTTGTGGTTGAGTCAGGGTTGGTGTTTGTGATCTTTGGAATTGTTGCACCAATAAGGACTCCAAAAACTGGGAACTCAATCCACCTTGATTTTGATCAAATGCCAACTGTTGGTTTGGTGTTTGGTTGTCATACCTATTCAAATACTGGCCTTGTTGTTGGATTCCATTTCTTGACCGTCTGGATCCCTTTGTTGACTCTCCAGAGTTGGTCCTTCTTGGCTTAATGTTCCTATTAACATTTGAATACTTCTGGTTTTGGTTCAACCCCTGTTGATGCTGGTGATGATTCTGGCCTCTTTTTTCACAAAACATCGTTCTTAACTGGGAAACACGCGTAATCTCCTCCATCTGGTGGGCAAAGGCCACATCCGAACTCATCTTGTGAGGAAAACAGTCAACATCCAATCGAAGTGAACAGCTCAAAAAAAAATTTTCCCCAGATCTACAACGGTCATAAAGTGCTCATGTGCTCAGGAGGTACGAGGGGTTAAAGGTGAGTTGTGTGGTAAGAGTTAGTATAGCGATGGCAATGGTGTTACCTGAGTAAAGAAACAGTTAATACGATGAAACAGGATGATTTCCAATACGCCACCTCTTGATAGGAGACGTCATCGGCGTGGAGTGTTTGATTCGGATCACGTGATCGGGGAAACGTATCCTTCAAACGAAGCATCTTGAAGGTCTCAAACAAACAGACGAATGTTCTGATAATTGACGGTAAACTAACAAAAGATTAAAGTGAGTTTGTGAGTGAGTGAATAAGTAAATAGACCGGTGTCAGTGCATAAGTAAGTATAACGGTGTGCTAAACACCCAACAACTCACTCAAAAAAAACAAACACAGAACCCTTCAGTGAATTATCTTTTAAAGAGGGGACTGGGGGAGTTACTGTTGGTGGTTTGAGCCATGGTTGACCTGAGTGAGATAAAGAGTGGCGCATGGACATAATTGATTTAAATCATGCGCCACATGTTGCCTCTCTAGAAGTGACCCCTCGCAATTCCTTCAAATGCGTTGAATATCATCCCCTAAACAAATAGGGTAAAAAGGAGTCTTATTTTAAATCATCTGACAATATATCCTGCAGAAAACCAGTTCCTTGGTTGATTTAGATTTGATATGTAATAACATGGCTCATGTGCTCATGTTTGAACCAACGAACCAACGAACCAACGAACCAACGAACCAACGAACCAACGAACCAACGAACCAACGAACCAACGAACCAACGAACCAACGCACCAACGAACCAACGAACCAACGAACCAACGAACCAACGAACAAAAAAATGAAGTGAATTTGTGTGTGACTGAGTATGTAAGTAAGCAGATAATTAAATAAATAAACAAGTCACAGACAAGTCATAGACGAGCCACAAACAGACAAAGTATCTTGCGAGTAGTGATGATGAATGAATAGACAGTAGAAGTAAATAAGAAGATGAACAGTTACCTAAACAGAGCAGTGATAGTAGAAGATAGTACAGACAATTATTCAAGCCCCATAGGTTAATTCGTTGGTCAAAGACCCTGGTCGCAGACCCTCATCTTCAGCCCTTGGTAAAACATACTTCATGGCTAATTCATAATCAATTGACTGCCAGTGTTAGAAATCAAGAATCAGGTAAATTACCATCTTGCAGATGATGTTGGCTCTCTTTGTACTTAACTGCACTCAAACGCCACCTCTCTCGTTTATGTTTCTAATATGTTCATTACTATGAAAAAGCTATAACTTTTAAAATTAATTACACCCACAATACCCCCACTTACAACATGTACTTGAAGTCTGGTGAAAGATCCCCCTTCATGATCTTGGTTCTCTCATCGTAGTTGTCCCATTGGTTTTGGTATTCTGCGGTTTCCTTCTTCTTGTTCATCCAGATGAGGTAGGCTGTGTAACCGGTCAATGAGATTGCAGCCAGTGCGGAAAATGCAATACCAATACCCAACCCTTTAATATACCTTGGAGCGTCCTGATTTGGGTAGATGAAGGAGGCAACGATACCACCGATATTACCAAACCCGATAACAAATGCAGTGGCGACCGATTTCCTCGTATGACCAGTAAAGTTAAGAGACATCCAACAAATCAAAATAGGCATACAGGAATAAAGACCCATAGCAGTCAAGAAACATCCACCATATCTGACATGAGGGTTTTCGCTCGCCATGATCATTGCTAACCCAATTACAGCAACGATTGCAGCAAATACGGCAAATATCGTTCTGTGTCTGAGATAATCGGAGCACATGGCCAAGATCAACGAAAAACCCATTGTGGCCAACCATGGGTAAATAGAGTGTCTTTGAGCCTCCATAGCAGTGTAGCCCATTTGCTTAATGACAGTTGGAGCGAAAAAGGCATATGAGTAAGATGGGACGACCAAACAGAAGTAAATGAGCGCACAGATGTATAAGGCAGGTTCCTTGAACACCTTAGCAATATCATTCCAAGTTTGCTTGATTTCAAAACCGGAGTCACCTGCATAAATTTCCAATTTCTTTTTGAGGAATAAACGCTCGTTATCATTGAGGAAACGGGCCTCTTCTGGGAAATCCGTCACCAAGAAGTAAAGGACAAAAGCCAAACCTGCGGTGAATGAACCTTCAATAATATAAATCCATTGCCATGAGGACAAGCCATGGACACCGTCCAAATCGTTGATTCTGAAGGCCAAAGCACCTGCACAACCACCTGCAAGACAGGTACAGTTGAAGAAGAAGGCGAATCTCCTCAATGACTCAGGGGCTGTGTAGAAGTTGGAAATGATGTAAAAGATAGCTGGAAAAGAACCTGCTTCAAAAATACCCAAGAACAATCTGCACACCACCAAACCTGCAAAATTTCTTGAATAAGCCATACAGATGGTAACGATACCGAAAAGAAAGATCAAAGTGGAGAGCCATTGGTGAGGCTTCACAATCTTCAACATATAGTTTGAAATCACTTCAAAAATAATGTAGGGGACAAAAAAGACGGTCAATGCGGTAGCAAACTGGTTACCAACAAGACCCAAATCCGCCTCCATACCGTAAACCTTGGCGTTTGAGATATTCACTCTATCCAAGAAGGCCAAAAAGTACATTAAACAGAAAGGTGGCACAACCCAAAGGTCGATTCTCCAAAGTAACTTCTTGTGGTTGATACCCATCTGCTGAGCCAATTCTTCAACCTTTGCTGCTTTCTCTTCATCTGATAATCTGAGGTCAATCACGTGCTGTGATTCTTGGTCTTTTGTCGACGCTATGTCGCTCTTTTCGCTTGACGATGACATTGTTATATATCAACTCATCTGGGCACCGGAGTGGGAACACTTGTCCACTTTATATGTCTGAAAATTTTTTGTGATAAAGCTAAGAGGAATGACGCATACCGGCCCGGTACCGGATTTCGGAGAACGGACTTCGTTTTACAGCGATGGCCAAGTAAATAAAAAAGAAACGGGTTCAAATACAACAAGACACAAGTGGTACGCGCAGTCCGTTATGTTTGGTTTCCTTATTCCGTTTGGTTTCATTCCTAGCATGTGGAGCTCATTGGAAGCCTTCAAATAAAATAAACTGAGCGGCATGGCATTCTCCGCATAGCCATCACCGGTGCGAGGGCCGGCGATGTGCGACCCCCCTGAAAAAGTTACCCCACTTGTCATGGTTGAGTTACTGGGAAATTTACTGGGCAAGCGCAATAATTTTTTTCCCTCCGGCAAAACCCCTGGGAAAGTTACTGGGCGACAAATATTTTTTTTGTCCCACCAACCCTAGGAAAAATACCGGACAAAGCCCGTTATATGGACCCTTGGCAGAGGCCACTGAGAGTCCGCGCCGGAAGCATAGTCACCGTATGAGTAATAATCATGAGTCATACGAGATCGATCAGATGCCGGAGTCTAGAATTGCATCAATATGTCGATAAAGATAATGTCCTGTTCCCACCGTCCACTGGGCAACTGGTGAGGAGGTTGACGAGTTTATTATGCCGGCAAGTAATTTCTTATTGTGATTTTTGCTGAGCATGAAACAGGAATCAGATCTTAATCGTATAAACAGAAACTGTATAGATGGAAAGCAGAGCCTTCAATAAACTTCCAAAACGTATCTACCCTCTTCCTTCATATCCTCAACAGCCTTGGCACCATCGATTTCAACACCTCTATCCTTGGCATCGGCCTCCAAAATGTCCTGCAAACAGGCACTGATATCAGGAACAGGCCAAGTTGGACCACAGAGGTAAAAGTGACCGTTCTTATCGACAATCAGATCCTTCAGCTCCTTCAAATTCTCTCTGATCTTATCCTGGATGTAAACCTTTTCAGGTTGATCTCTGGAGAAGGCTGCACCCAAGTGGGTCAAAACATCGGCATCCATGTAAGCCTCCCAGTATTCACCGTAAAGATATTCTTCCTTCTTGTGACGGGAACCCAAGTACAGGTAAATTTCACCAATTTCATGGCCTTGTTCCAATTGGTATTGTCTTTCTTCAATGAAAGCCTTGAATGGAGCCAACCCGGTACCCAAACCAGCCATGACAATCGGTTGAGTGGTCAATGGAGGCAGCTTCATGATGGAAGGTTTCACAGAAACAACCAATTCTTGACCAACTGATAAATCAGACAAATATTTGGAACATTGACCATATCTAGTACGGCCCTTGGAATCAACCCAATCAACAACAACAACCAACAAGTGGACCTCGTTTGGATGAAGCTTTTGAGATGAAGCAATCGAATATTCTCTTCTCTTCAAAGCAGGAACAATTTGAACCAATTCTTCGGCATTTGGTCTAACAGAGGAGAAAAGTTCAAAGATATCAGCAAAAGTGTAGAAGTATTCCTCTTGGAACTTTTTGAAAAGTTCAGCACCTGTTGGGGAAACCAAAGTTTCCAACTTCTTCTTCTCTTCTTCATCCTTGGCAAATTCAATAAGAGATCCATAGAATCTCTTACCTGGCTTACCAAAGATATCAATGTTTTCAATAAGAGATTGTCTCAAAGTTCTCACCTCCAAAATGTGGTGATCTTCCTTGGATGCAACTTCGACCAAATCATCACCGTTCAAGCCATACATGGTGATAAATTCTTCAACCATCTCAACATTGTTTCTACCATGAACACCCAAAGCCTCACCAATGTTATAAGTCAAACCAGTACCACTGACATCAAACTCAATATGGAAAATGTTTCTAGAGTAATCAGCAGGTGTCAATCTCTTGTTTTCCTTCACCTTGACAACAAAGTTTTTGATTGGCAAATCAGGTCTCAATTCATCAGATGTACCGTAAGCTTCCTTAAACATCAATTTCTTGGCCAAATCAAACTTTTGCTCAATCTTAACAGTCACATCATCAATGAATGCCTCTCTTGGGTTGGAAGCAAATGAAGTGTCTCTCAAAGTGGAATAAACCTTCTCCTCTTCCTCGGATTCTAACTTAGCCCATTCCTCGTTGAACTTAATATCCTTAAAGGCACTTAATTTGGTGGTTTCAATCTGATCAGCAATGACAGATGCCAACAATTCGGCTTCCGAACCAAAAGCTTGCAAAATCTTAGTAGTGACGGCGTGTGGGTCCAATTCAGGGTAAGCCAAGTTCCAGAATGCGGTTTGGATGGCAATAGATTGGGTTCTACCTTGGGTAGCTTCAACGTCACCGATAACGTTCAAATCCAAAACCTTCAAATCCAATTGCTTGGAAGCCAAAACTTTCTTTGTTTCAACCGAAATCAACTTTTCGACGATCTTGTCCAAGTCAAAAGAGGTTTCAGAGTCATTGAGAACAACCACGGTACCGTTGGTCTTCAAGTTTGTGTAAACATCAACGGTGTTCAAAATTGCCAAATCTTCAACCAAAACCAAATCAAACTTTTCAGATGCGTCAACACCAGTGGTAATGTCCACTTGGAATAAACCTGCGTTGATAGTGTTATCAAAGGTTGGTCTGAACTTGACGTCCAAGTTTTCAACCAAGGATAGGGCATGAGCTAGCTTGGATGGAACATTTCTGAACTGGGAATTATCGTTCAAGAAGAATCTGAAAGAGGATCCATTTGCACCAGCCAGTTCCGTGGTGGAGCCCAAAATGTTTTGGAATTGAACGCTAGTCAATTGGGATTGAAAAGTTGACTCTAAGATATCAATGCCAAACTTACCTTCAAAAAAGAGGGCAGCTTGAACATCCAACTTCAAAGAGGAAACAACTCCTTCGGAGGCTTCAGCAACGACGGTAATCTTCTTGACGTGAGGACCAATCAACGAGTTAAACTTGTTGGAATCAAACCCGACAGGAGATTTGACTAAAATGGCGCCGGTAGATGGGGACAAAGTACCGATTTGCTTGACTAAGGAGGCGACGGTGCTTTCAGTAGTGTAGACAACGACAACTTCCTCCGATGATTTATCACCATAATATTCAAAGGATTCAAAAGAGGTACCCGCAATCTCATTCAACTTTTGCAAGGCAAAGGTAATTCTTTGATGTGGCAAGACCTTAGTGATTTCATCAGCCAAAGCAACAAACAACTTAGATCCAGTATCCTTGATCTGATCAGCAGATAAAACCCCGTGGATGGTGCCGTGAGTTCTGATCGCATCAACACCATTATAAAGATGAATGTTGGCAATGTTCAACTTGGCCAAGACGTTGGAAACAATGGTGAAATATTGAGCTTCCAGCCCCCCGGTTGAAGTCAAAACTGGCAATCTCAAGTTCTTCGCAGCATTCAAAGAGTCAGAGTAGGTGGAAACTAATTCACCCTTGGAGAAATCATAATCCAAAGTACCAACTTGCATAGCCAATGGTAACTTATCGCATTGTTGATCCAACAAAACCGGACCAATGTGGGTCAAAGTACCGGAGGTGGCCAACATCGTGGCAGGTGAGGAAGAATTTTTCAAATAACCCGAAAGGACATTACCAGACCCAATAGTGGTATCCAAGTTGTACACCAAAGGAACATCATTTTCCAGATTCTTTCTGTTCAAAACAGACCATAATTGGACTGGGTTTTCACCAACATCCGCAGGTGGACTGTAGTTAAAAATCTTATCATTCAAAAGGTAAGAAGTACCAGCAATAACAGAGTAAACTGAATTCAAAACCTTCCCCTTAACTTGATATGGGTCCAATGGTACACCGAATGGAGCGATTGAAGTTGCTGAAAATAGCTCAGCAGTGGCTGAAGCGATTGCAGAACCTGTTTCCTTGATTGACATTATCAGGAGTTTGCCTTAAGAAGAAGAAAGTTAGCCTTTGGCCTGTCTTGAGTTTCTTTTCAAAGAACTCACCACGCCGGAGTTTGAAAAGATCTCGGAGACGCCACAATTATGTATCACGTGATATGATGAAAATATTGTGCTCATGTGCTCAGGATTTACATGCGGGTGATCTACTTCGGATCTTAAACTTTAAATTGTGTTAATTGTGCACATAAAGACAGTATCTTTGAGAAGCATTGCATTGTACAGTCTGCGGTGTTCAGCTTCTTCGTAATTTTTCGAGGTTACGTAAGCATTGATAACTGAAGCAAATAATGCTGAGCATAATCATTGTCTTGTGAGTAAGTCGTGTTATTTAATAGATTACCAGTGTTATGGTGGCGCGTTATCTTGGTACGACTTTAACCTATCCCTATTGAATTCACTTGAATTTTGGGTTATATTTATCATAGTGATATATCTTAAAATAAAGACTCTTTTAATAGCTTAGCAGGTTATGGTGGGGTTTTATCTTAATAAGACTTTAACTTATTACCCTTGAATTAATTTGAAATACAGGTTACCTTTATAACAATTATTATTTGGAAATGTTAAATAAGCTCTTTTTTTTAATTCACTAGAATAAATGTATCTAGACCGGCTTTACAATAAATCCACATGCGATAACCCTTTATTGATGTTATTTTCATTTTCAATATTCAAATAGGTAGGACCTACTAAAATTGGTGGGGGGTAGAAAACCATTGTATGTTTTGTAATATGTTTGTGAAACAATATTTGAAAAAACCTGAAAATTCAACTTCTGATCCTTTATAAATACAAGTATAGCATCTTGGTCCGACAGCCAAACTTGCAAATGACTACGTTACTCATCACCACTTCCAGCTTTACTCCAATTGATCATTCGGTCAAATTTTAGATGACTTTATTAAAACAAACTATAAGCAAATTCTATCATTCTCCCTTAGACCTCTCTAACATCTCAGTAATCATGTCAGACATGGTGTCAACTGCCCAGTCCACCCTCATCTGTTCTTTCTTCCCCTTAATCAAGCCACTAGACCTTAACTTGTTGTTCAAAAAGTACTGAAGGCCCTTTAATAAAAGTGGCTGTTCATCACACTTGGCAATTCTTTCGGCCATGATCTTGCCTCCAAATTTTGGCTGCTTGGACTTCTTTTCCCCGGTTCCAAACGTCTTTATTTCGGATTTCTTTGCAATTGTATCCAACGTCGTGATCAACATCACCTCCAAAAAGATCTTGACATCTGCTGTTGCAGTCAAAAAATTCACAACACGAAGAACATTTAGGGAAAGAGAGCCCTCACCAATGATGAAACCAAAAAATCTTCCCAGGTTCAAGATCTTCATCAACTTTTCAGTCTCATCAGAATCACCTAATAAATTAGTGGTGGTATCATCGCCATCCAGCTCCTTAATAAAATCCCAGAGATTTAGCTGGAGAGATCTTCTCAAAGAGTGGTCATCGCACAGCTTTTTGGCTAAAACAGCATAGTAAGGATTGTAAACCTTCTCCATCGTTGCACAATGCATCAAGATGTTCAAAATCTCCTTTCGTTGAGCTTTTTTCAATCTCAATTTTTCCAACTTCATGAAGGCATCCATGTAATCCTCAGCAGACATGATGGACACAAAGATTGCCCTACGAATATCAGTATTCATTCTGTAAACTTTGGCCAATTCCAACCAATTTGGTTCACTTGATCCAAGAAGATCCTCAATGAGATCATCATTATCCTCGTCTTCTACTTCTTCTTTCACAGCGTTATCCAAACCCTTCCACGCTGAACCAACTAACCACCATTTACCCCTTTCCTCAATTTGCTCGATATCAGCCAAGTTGACCTTGATTGGGTCTGGATTCCTATTATTATCAATCGACCCAAGTTGTTTCTTTATTCTATTTATCATTAGAGTCGTATTTTCGTTCTCCATCCCCTTCAATTTGTTATTCTTCAAGTTATTAATAGTGTCCACCAAGAAACTAGTTCTAGTAGTGGTGACAACCCCCTTTTGCTCATTACCCTTAATTGATTTATTCAATTCCAGAGAAATCTCCTTGAGAGCATCTGAATCATCTGATCTCAACTTGGACCCGCATGATCTCACCAATTTTAATAATAAATCTGTCTTTAGTTCATTCACATCCTTTATCAACTTCTCCCGAATAATATCATAAATCAACTTAGCATTCACCAAATTTAGTGTGTAAGAATACCCGATCAACCCCATCAAGTTAGTAATCTTTTGAACATCTGCACCCGTGGGGTTAGAATTCATCATTTCATTCAACTTCTCAACGAGAGTTTGAACAGTATAAGCACCAAACTCCACCCCCTGCAACTTGTAAAGAGCCACTAAAGCACTTGAGTATAGCACCAAGAAACTCTCTAACATTGGAGTGGAAATAACAACTGATTGTAAAATGATTTTTAAAAGAGCTTCATTGACAAAATGTCTTGGGTTGTCATTGTAGGCTCCGTTCAATTCGGAAATAACGTTCGCCATGTTAGGTTCAGACAACTTGTTGAAAGGACCTTTCAAAACCCTCATAACTTTCTTTAATTCTTCGGAGTCTCCACCTTCTGCTTCCATTTTTTTTCTTAACGCAGGAGGAATGTATCTGGACCCCGAAACTTCCTCTATCTCTTCGGTAGCAGAAACTGGAGCCACATATGGATTTTCTCTCATTTTTGGTGTTCCATCATCTTCTGAGTCTGAATTTGACTCTGAGTCTGAGCCAGAGGCTTCAGATTCTTCCAAACCGTACATTTCACGCAAAAGAGCCTTATCATCTTCATCCAAATCATCATCATTATCAAAATCATCCTCATTGATTTCATCATCAGATCCATCATTCTCATCAGATTCATCAAATTCATCAGATGGGGGTTGTTTCTTTGTACCCTTGAAGGATTTCCTATCATCACCCATAAAATCCAATCCATCAAACAATCCACCAATGATATCATCATCGTCTTGTTTTGTTAATCCCTTCTTGGCATCAATTCCCAATTTCTTGGCATAGTATTCCATATCATCATCTCTAAATTGATGAGCATCGGGATCAGCATATGTAACGTCTTCCTCTTCTTCGCCTTTTCCGTCATATTTATCCATGAAATCTAAACCTTCGAATAAACCGCCCACTAAATCATCATCCCCCTCCTTTTTCAACTTCTTTGATTTAAGGCCTAACTTTTTGGCATAATATTCCATCTCTTGATCATCTCTAGGTGATTCAGGTTCCACAAATTCAGGAGTAGATGAATCAGCTTCGGAATCAAGATCTGACACTTCGTCGTCCTCAAGGTCATCTTCCTTAACAATTCGTACCTGTGTAGTGGACTTTTTGTTTCCTTTAAGGGCCTTTAATTTAGCTAGAGCATCGCCTTCTTCTGTATCCTCATCATCATCAATATCAATATCCATTTCCAAGTCGGATCCAAGATTTGAAACTTCGTCGGATCCAAGATCTGACACCTCGTCGGACCCAAAATCTGACACCTCATCATCCTTAAAATCATCCTCCTTAACAATCCTCACTTGTGAAGTGGACTTTTTGTTTCCTTTAAGGGCTTTTAATTCGGCTGGGATACCGTCATCTTCCTCGGCCATCTCTTCTTGACCATCGGAATCGGATTCTGATCCAAAATCTGAAACCTCGTCATCTTCTAAATCATCCTCTTGGACGATTCTGACTTCGGAAACGGATTTCTTGTTCCCTTTTAAGGCCTTGAGCTTATTAAGAACGTCATTTTCCTCTAGTTCTTCGTCTTCCTCATCCAAAACCTCTTCATCATCATCGTCAGTCGTCACTTTCTCCTCATCATCGGAACTAAAATCCGACACCTCATCATCTTCTAGATCGTCTTCCTTGACGATTCTGATCCCAGTAGTGGATTTTTTATTTCCTTTAAGTTCCTTTAACTTTGCAAGGATTTCGTTCTCATCATCCTCAACTTGATCTTGATCCGATTCCGAATTCTGGGAACTTTGTGAACTTTTTGGACCTTCAAATTCATCTGAAATCTCTCCCATTTGGTGTCTCTTCAAGGCTTTCAATTTATCAATCAATCCCATGGTATCTTTTTCATCTTGTTCATCTTGGGAATCATCCTCACTTAAAACTAATTCTAAATCCTCGTCGGTTGAATAATCCTCCTCAGAGCTAGAACCGTGAGTTCTCTCCCAAGAGGAATAATCCAATACTTTGACCTTTTGTGATTGTGGAGAATCAGCCAATTCCTCTTGACCTCTTGCAGGAATGGAGTGAATCGAATCTTCATTAGAGAAAGACACTCTCTTTTTAACCTTCGGCTTAAGTTCACTGGTTGGCTCTTTTTTGGCAGTATTGACCTTTTTCACCTTTTGGTGGGGATTCTTCTTTTGATTTTGTGACTGTTGCTTCTTTTCTTTCAGTTTCTTTTGATGCTCCAATCTCTTCAAGTGTTGATCCTGTTTCTTTTGCTTCTTATCCAACTTTCTCTGTTCATGAGGGGAGATTTTCCTCCTTTTAGTTGGGTTTTTTTGCGCAAAACGTGTATCATGTTCATACCTATCTTCTGCCTCCCTCAAGGAATCCAACATCGAGCCAGGAATGTTGATCTGATGTCTCCTCTTCACCATTTGATCACCCTTCTCTTTATGAAAGCAGATTGTCAAGAAAAAAATTTTTGGTGGGATTATGTAATCATGCCATGCAATTCACGAATGCTAACTGTAAATACCAATGGGTCTGTAATGATTTGGAAGGATGAGTTATTGATGCTCAATTAAGTGAACTAATTGGTGGATATATTATCATATTATTGAGAGTAAAGTCTATAAAAGGAGGCTCAAATCCTTTCTTCCGTTCAAAAGAAGGTTTGTATCTTATTTTTATCAACTTAAGTTTGTATATGTGATAAGCTTTCAAATGTAAAAATTAATAGATAGCATGTAGCAAAGCTTCGAAAGGTGACCAGCAGTATACTTTAAATGCCGATTGAGATGTTAAAATAAAAAAAGATCCTTTCAACTCCAGAATGGGAAATGATACCATTTGCATAAAACCTTTCAAAGTAATAAAAAATCCTAGCTCCTTTATGGGCAATTCAAGTAATGGCTATCGAAAAACTGATGATAATGAGGTAAAATGGAGATCCGTCACGTGATTTGTGTGCTTACCTAAGCACAATGTTCCTCCAATCACCTCTATTTCCTCCTATAGCTTGATAAAATGAACAAATCAGACGCTTTGAAGATGATTGGAGAGTGTTTGTTGCTTTCAGCAACAACATTTTCGGCTTACTATTTGATGTCGGCACTTATGGGGGATTTTACTACTCGTACGGCAGATGAAAAGTCGAAAACCAACAAACACATTCAAAAGCTGAAGGCGAAGTCTCCACATTTGAAGTCTGTTCTTTCACAATTATCCTCATATGAGAAGACGATGCTGGCTTATTTGGTTCCACCGGAGGATATTGATGTGACATTCGATGATATTGGAGGCTTGGAAGGAATTATTGATGACTTGAGAGAATCCGTCATTTTACCATTGGTTTATCCTCAATTATTCTCACAATATGGGTCCCTATTATCGGCCCCTAAGGGTGTCTTGTTGTACGGTCCACCGGGGTGTGGTAAGACCATGTTAGCCAAGGCCTTAGCCAAGGAAAGTGGATCCAACTTTATCTCCATCAGAATGTCCACCATTATGGATAAATGGTTTGGTGAAAGTAACAAGTTGGTGGACGCTCTTTTTAGTTTGGCGGGAAAGTTGGAACCTTGTATCATCTTTATTGATGAGATTGATTCATTTCTCAGGGAAAGATCTTCTACAGATCATGAAGTTACTGCAACTTTAAAGGCCGAATTTATGACCTTATGGGATGGGTTGGTGTCCAGTGGTAGAATAATGATCTTGGGGGCTACTAATAGACCAAACGATATTGATTCTGCATTTCTGAGGAGAATGCCAAAGAAGTTCAGTATCACGCTTCCAAATAGAGACCAAAGACTTAAAATTTTGCAAAAGGTTGTGGAGGGGATAACAATCGATTTCCAATTGACCCAATTGGCCGATATCACAGAGGGTATGTCAGGTTCCGATTTAAAAGAACTGTGCAGGAATGCAGCCATTAACTCAACAAGGGAGTACATCAGAACAAACGTTATTGATTCCAATGGTGGTCTCATGTCAAGCGTTGAGGATATCAAATTGAGACCATTGAAGTTATCAGATTTTATTGGATCCATGGATCCTGCCAGGGTGATGAAGTTAAACCTGGATTTGGATTAATTTACTTGTATTTAGAGTTGTACCCCAAACGGTGAAAATCTTTGTTTTCTACATTGTTAAAAACCCCCTGGTTACGGGGGAAACTCCAGCGGTTTGGGGGCGTTAATCTAGACCTCGCTTTGAATCACACACCGACTTTTTTACAGTGTGGGATCTTCGAAGAGGTCCTAATTGCTAAAGAAAGAGGTGATGAAAAGGGAAGAAAAATTTTCGAGTGCTGTAGAGAATAAATATGGTGGTATTACGTAAGCCTACGCAACTTGAGTGTTCTTCAACTGGAAGATTCTTCTTGATTGAAGTCCAATGTAGAAGACGGTGGAAACACCAATGACGATAGTGATGGCCAATAACAAGATATTGAGTGGAATTGGGTTCATTTCAAATTTTGTGTGAGTCAAAAAGTCCAATTCTGATTGTAAGAAGTTAAAAAGACCCGAGATGGTCATGATTGAACCATAAATGACACCAAAGGTCTCAAATCCAAAGACCTTGGCACAATAATCGGAAATGGATGTGTAGAAGAAGGGTCTGTAGCAAACAAAAACGAGAACATTGATAACACCGGAGATCCAAGAATTCTTAACGACACCCAAAACCCCAATCAACACACTAACCCCCAATAACCCATTCATGACGTTGAAGGTGGAAAAGTTATCCAAAAGCATACCAACAAACGGGATTGAAATGACACCACCCAATGGTAAGGCCACATCGAAAATCTTATTCAATGCATTGGCCTCCTCTGGGGATCCAAAGAGGTAGCTGTATTGAGAATTAACTGTAGCAACGAAATAATTCAATCTGAGCATTTGAATAGTGGCGAATGAGCACATTAAAATAAACCACAAAGACTTGAATTGGGTAGACGCAGGTTGTCCATGTAATACACCAAAGATTGAGGTTGAAAATGATGGGCCCTTGGACTGAGCTTCAATTTCATTCTCAACATATGCAGATCTAATGGCATCACCAATACTTGATTTTCTTCTTCTAAATGGTGTACCGTCAATACCTGTCAATGGGGTTGTTTCGTCCACTTCGTCGACTGGTGGAACATGTAAGCTCTCCTCCATGTTAGCCGATCTGGACACTGCCAATTGTTCTTCGGTAGGGTTTGGAATCAATTCCGGTGGAGGAATCAAATAGGATTCATGGGGCATGATGATGACCTGAACGACGAAGATGAAGATTGGAACAATCAAATACAACTTGTAGAATGTTCCTAAAGTGAAGAAATTTGGGTTGGCCAAATACAGCTTCTGGTAAACCAAAAACACTGCAGATGATGTATCAAAGGCACCCGTGAGCAAGGCCAAAATTAGACCCGATTTTTCTGGAAATGCATTCGACAATTGGAATGAGGAAATGTAGGAGAACGGACCCCCCAATGCCATCAATGAGTAACCAACTAAAATTGGGTCAAATAAGGTGATTGACTTTGAGTTAATAAAGACCAGTGAGGCCAATGCCAAGAAAGTGGCACCAACAATACCACAAAACCTCGGACCAAAATGATCCAATGAACCGCCAATGATTAGCGCAGAAACGTTCGTCAAAGCTGCCCCCACGGTGAACATTCTGTTCAAGTTCAAATCTTGTTGGGTACACTTGGAATTGAACGACATAATACCAATTTCACCAGCCTTGCACACCTCTTCGTAAACACCCTGGTCAATCAAAATCGGCTTCAAGGCAGCAAACCCAAAAATTGGACCTGCTCCCAAGAGACACCAAACAACCGCGCAAACAACTTGAATGATTCTTCTTCTTTCAGAAGCCTCAAAGAAGTACATTGAATAAAGTCTTGAGAAGAACCAGAGTCATAAATGGGTGAAAAAACTTCTCTGCGTGGAGATAAGATAACAAAAACAAGTGATTTTTCGGAAAAGACCGAATAATTGTTGAATAAGTGTGGGAATACCAGCATTGGATTCGTTTGGAATTGGCCCATTCTAATAGTGGTGAGGGATATTTATGGTATTGCTGAGCAATTTACGTTCGTGTCACGTGACACGATACTGCGCCACATTGGTGTATTTACATTTCTTGATGTGGCACACTGGTTTACTCTATTGTCTCTATTGACCCTTCTGGTTGCAGTGATCATCTGATATGAACAAATTTGAAGATCCACCAGTGGACTACATTTGTGACGTGTTTTTGACATTGGAGGGGGCTATTGCTGTGACAATAACAGGAGAAGTAGCCTTATTCCACCCTCTCACGCGTCAGAGGTTACGCACAATTCAGCTGGCAAACAGAGTTACTTCGTGTTCTTTGTATGGCAAAAGACTGGGAGTAATTACAGAGCAGGATGGGCTACAGATCATTGACTTGGTCACATTTAAGGTAACAAGGATACCGCAGATCCCTCGTGGGGACCATCTAATGCTGCTGGATGATGATACAATAATAACTGCAGGAGAGGGAAAAGTGTGTGTGTTCGTGGAATATGAGCTAACGAAGGAGCTGGATCTGGATGCACACATTGTGTCCCTCTGCCATCTGAACTTCAATATAGTTGTCACCGTTGTGAAGGATTCAATTGTAACCAATAGAGGTTACGCTTATAGTGCACTGAGTCATCAATTGACACCTCTAGGTATATCCACACCTGGGTTCGGGTATCCTCTAATCACCCAAACAGAGCTAACAACAACAAAAGATCGAGATCATCTACTATACATGCAGGCAAGCATGGAGGGTAAAATTGCCATTTCCACGTTGGAACCCGGGGGAGGGTTCATCTTCAGGCCCCACAGAAAGACACTCACCGATTCCAGTTTGCTCTCACAACCGATCTTCGCAATCGCAAATATCGGCACCACCCTGGTCACCGGTAGTGATGGAATTTTAGGCATTTGGGATATCGTGACCAAGAAACGGAAATCCCAGATCAAAAACCTTGGGGGGATGGTGACGGCTATTGCAATGAATAAAAACACCATTCTAGTGGCTATTGGTGATGGTGGTGTCAAAAATTCACCAGAACCACTCGACTTGGATTTGAAATTGGTTTCCAGTCAACTTTTGGAGTTGAAATACTAAAGTTACATTATTTGGAGGCGCTAGATCGTAGGAACCGACTGCGATAGTGCCATTCATAGTGGAGGTTCATTTATCCCTTTTTTATTTATGCTATATTTAATGCTCGGTAACCATATGAGGTCGAAAAATCGTAGCTCTCTATCACTCACCGATTCTTCTTATAAAAGTTTGATCGTAGGATGTCCAAGACGGTTCCTAGGGACCTTCATCCTGTAGAGACCTTTGTTACATCACCCTGCTGTGTGCATTTGGGAAAAGTGTTGAAATCAGAGGCCCGCGTGGCGGTTTTGAAGACTTATGAAATAGCAATGAAGATCGTCATCATGGGATCAGTTAGAGAATATTTCACCAAGGAGGGCACTGCGGTGGATACTCGGAAATTGATTGAGGCAAGAAACTCGATTTTGAAGTGTCAGCTCTGTTCAGAAAAGAATTCAAACCTATTCATGTGCATTCAATGTGCCACAGTGAGATGTATGGAACATGCGCATGATCATCATAAACAATCAAATCATCTCTTTGCAGTCAATTCGTCCACAGGACACATGGTTTGCTTCAAATGTGAGGACATTTGCTCCCATCCCTATTTAGAAGGCATTCGGATCAAAGTGATTAAAACAAACGGATTGTTCAAGAATTACCCCGGTGCGCCCATCTTTGAATCAGAGCATAGTCCTGATAAAGCCCAGCTGGTGACCACCATGTCCACCCCACCAAGTTTTAAGGCATCGCTAGGGTTGAGAGGGTTCATCAATATGGGCTCGACATGCTTTATGTCAGCAGTTTTACAATGTACCATTCATAACCCTTTTATTAAGAACTACTACTTCAGGGGTTCTCACTTGGACTGTGAAAAGGGATGTGAAGAGTGCTTATCCTGTTGTTTAAATGATATCATGAAGGAATTTTACTCCTCAAAGGCCATCATTGGGTTTGGACCGGTGGATTTCTTGACCACCTCCTGGAAGGTGAAAAGATCATTGGCAGGGTATAGTGAACAGGATGCACATGAGTTTTGGCAGTTTCTTGTACATCAAATCCACAAAAATGATACCAAATCAAGAAAGTATCTGCAGAATAAGGAGAGCACACCGATAGTGGATGGGATATCGGAAATCAAACCACAGGTTGTGGACTGTGATTGCATCATTCATAAGACCTTTGCTGGGAAATTGCAGAGTACTTTGACCTGTTCCGAGTGTAATAACACGAGGGCCACTGTGGACCCGATGTTGGATTTAAGTTTGGAAATCCAACAGCTTGGTCCAGAAGGCAGGACACCAATGGAAAATTTGGTGACTTGTTTGAACAAATTCACAAAAAGGGAAGAGTTGGATGTCCTCTACAACTGCATTCATTGTAAGAAGAAGACAAAGGTTTCAAAACAGTTGCAGATTTCAAAGCTACCTCCAATATTGACAATCCAATTGAAGAGATTCGAGCATTTCCGCACCAGTGCCAAAATTGAACATCATGTTGGTATACCCGAGGCATTGGATATGTCCAACTATACATCCGCTGAGTATCAAGGTGTTTCTACGTACGAATTGTTTGGGATTGTGGTTCACATCGGGAGTGTAAATACTGGTCATTATATTGCATACGTCAAGAAGAACCAATATTGGTTCAAATTTGATGACGCCACTGTCATTCGGGTTGATAAGGAAGAAGTATTCAAGGTGAGGGCATATTTACTATTCTACTGTATTAATGAGTTTATATAGGATACATTAATCGAAAAAGTCATCATCATCATCATCATCATCGCTCAACGCCTCTCTGATGGTCTTCTTTTGAAATCTCAGCTTGTGAGACTGCTCCAAATCCTCGTCGCGTCTTTGATTCATTAGCAAACGTGAATCCGTCTCCTTGATTGCACCGACATCCACCATAACACCTTCCAGATCTCTAACACTTGTATCGTTACCGTTTATCAGTGACAACCCCACATACTGCTTAACAACTTCCGTATCCTTATAAATGATGATTGTTGGGCAGTTGGAGTCGGGATAGTTTTCAATAGCTCTACGACCTTCAATATCACAGAATTTGATGTCTTTGAATTTACCCGCCAGTTGGCTCCACATGACACCGAGTAATCTACTTTGGATTGTGGATTGACAGGATAAATGAATGAATACCCAGCACTCTTTTGATGCCTCCGTCACCTCTTTCGACCATTCCGGCTTTGAAATTGGCACCACCGACCCATACTTTTCTTTCGATTGAAGTTGTTTCATTTCAGCCAATCGACGCTGTTTATAACCTTCTAAGAATTCGTCATCTTCTTCATCCTCTAATTCGTCCAATTCATCCAAATCTAGGTTCTCCAACCGGTTCAAGTGTTGATTTTGGATGATCTCCTCGAGGGCCTCCTCTAATTGCAATGTTGGTGATGGGGGTTTTTCTGGAATGATCCCTTTTTCACGTAGAATGTCGTTCCATTCTGTATCTTCGGTGGGGTCCACTTCCACTTGGAATTTCTGGTTCTGCATCGAGGACGTTGGCGGTTTACTGAGAATTGATGGTTGATTTGAATTTTTCAGATGTACCCATAGTTTTTGTAATTCGAACTTGGAACTAAAAATTTTTGAATTACCGCTCTTCCCACTTGGCCACAGCGTAAAAATAGTGCACAAAAAAAAAGAACTCTCTTTGTAATTTTTTTAATTATTTTTTTGACAAAAAAAACTCATATTCACTTGAACTTTTTGACTTAAACCTTTTGATATTTAAACCAAGTAAATCAACCTCACACCACAAATTTTTGTAAAAAAAAAAGCAGGGGTCGAACCTCGACATTGGAAAGAACCTTTCCTCACTCAACTACTTGCCTTAGTGGCCGATCAAAAATGAAAAAAAAACCGGTGCCTGTTGTGCACAACGCACACGCGCCTCAGCGCGAGACCTGTGCCGCCCTTCGTCATCTCAATATGCTGAGAAAGTCGAAAAATAGTAGTGAAATCAACGTTTTATCCCAAAAGAAATGTCGATAACACTACAACAGGGGTTTGTAAATGAGACCCTGGACCGATGTTTAGAAGATTTGATTGTGAGGTTTGTTGTGAATTGTCCCGAGGAGGATCTGGCAAGTTATGAGCGTGTTCTCTTTCAGATGGAGGAAGCCCACTGGTTCTACCTAGACTATGTGACATCATTGAATCCCCTACTACAGCCAAAAAAGATGAAGCAGTTCACTAAATCTTTGGTGAAATTATGTCCCGTGGTTTGGCAATGGGGGGATCCAGAAGTTGCATTGGCATCATTTGGTAAATACAAATCAACAATTCCAGTGAGAGGATGTGCCCTAATCAATCAATCAATGGATAAAATGTTATTGGTGAAGGGTATTGAGAGTAATTCTTGGGGTTTCCCAAGGGGAAAGATTTCAAAAGATGAAAAAGATGTTGATTGTGCAATTAGGGAATTGGAGGAAGAAACAGGTTATGATGCCAGTGATTCGATTGATGAGGATCTTTACGTTGAAAGAACATTGAAAGGAAAGAATTACAAGATTTATATCATCAAGAACGTGCCGGATGATACAAAATTTGAACCCAAGGCCAAATTTGAAATTGTTGATATTCAATGGTATTCTTTCAAAAAGTTGAACAAAGATATGAAGAACAATTCAGGTACATACTTCTTGGTCAATTCTATGTTAAAACCAATCATTTCCCATGTCAACTCCTGGAAGAACTCGGATGTGACCCACCTAAAGAAGGTGGCCACGGAACAATTGAAGAAATTACTTGGTGTTGGATCTGATAAAGAGGTGAGAAATCAAAGCGTTGTTGATCCAGGTAGAGAGTTGCTCTCTTTTATTCAAAATGCTGCTAAGAAACACGAACTTGATTCTGCAGGTACCTCCTCTGCAGTGACAACTAATGCTCCACAAAAAGCCGTTACTACAACAACCAATCCAAACATGTCAATACCGGTGCATAATCAACCTACTCCGGTTTCGATTCCTCCAATGCCAATGTTACCGCCGCTACCTTTCATGTCTCCATTTTTCCCACCGCCAATGCCAGGCTTCAACCCATTTCCATTCATGCCACCTCATCCAATGTTCCAAAATGGCGCCAATGGGGCTAAGGTTGACGTCCATGCCCCATCTGCTTCCTCTTTGAGTAAACCAAAGTTAAGATCTAAAGTGGCCAATTCGAGGGAATTGTTGAGTATTTTGACTTCAAAGCCATCCTCAACTGGATCTACGAACGGTTCCCTGAGACGTTCAATCGGTGGCCCAATGAAGATTTTAAAGAGAAACGGAGACCAACAGTCCAATGCTAGCCAATTAATGGATTTGTTGAAGAGACCACAAACCAGTTCACCAACTCCACCAACACCAACCTCAACGAAAACAGAATTACCAACCTCTGCTGAGTCTAATGCATCACAATTAATGAACATCTTGAAGAGACCAACTCCCCCAACGAATGAATTAAATGGATCCAATGATTTGAATGGTTCGAGTCGCTCTTTGAACGAATCGATTAAGGGGGATAAACCATCAAATGGATCCGCTCAATTGTTGAACATGTTGAAAAACCCATCACGTCAAGGGACCCCTGCGCCAGAGCCACAAGGACAAGAAAAAGCGAATGGAAAACATCTTTTGAGCATCTTGAAGAAACCAATCAATGAGCCACCATCTACTTCAAACAAGGGTTCTGACAGCAGTGCATATTTGCTAAACATTTTGAAGAAACCTAGTACACCAGCTCCTGAACCAGCACCAGTTGCATCGCCTTCACCAGCGGTCACCCCCAGCGTTGATAGCAGTGCATACTTATTGGACATGTTGAAGAAACCGGCCACACCTGTACAAAGTGCATCCACCACGGATAGCAGTGCCTACCTTTTGGACATGCTAAAAAAGCCAGCTATACCAACAACAGAGAAGAATCCATTATTGAACATTTTAAAGAATCAAGGTCCCCAAGTGAGTAGATCAGAACCAGAATCCACCTCAGGGACCACTAACGCTTCCTCATCCGAGGGGAGCGCCCAATTATTGGATATGTTGAAGAAGCCCTCTCCGTCTGTCATTTCCAACATTTTGAAGAGACCAACATCAACAACTGAACCAGATGCCAATCTCTTGAACATCTTAAAAAATCCCACACCAACTACCCCACTTGCATCAAAACAGAGAGACTCTGTTGAACAATCCACCAAACTCTTGAATTTACTAAAGAGATCACCAACCCCTGTTACTGAGCCTACTGAGGAGAGTGACGATGGGGAAGATTATGAAGATTATGAAGATTTCGAAGATTTCGAAGATGCAAATGACGAAGGTGTAAACGTTGGGTTATACATCAGTGATAGTGAATAGAAGATCTTTTAGCATATTTGTACATCAATTAGTTGTATATTAAATAAGACTCATTTTAAGTTAAACGTTTATTTGCCAATTTGGAGCCCACCCTACTGTCCATTGAGGATCTATCTGGCGATATTAATGTCACCACATCACCCAATTCCTTTTTCAGGGCCTCCAATTGACGTTTGCCCCGGGCGATTGCCTCCAAATCGTTGATAGCAATAACACTCACCATTGTTCTCATCAAATAATTACCACTCAACGGTTTCAATTTAAACCCTTCTGCCTTATCTGTCTCATCATGAAGGAAGATTCGTGTCAACTCTATTATGATATCTCCCCAATACCATCGTTTGCCACCAACCCAAAATTCCGATTCCACTTTATACCCTAATTCATCAATGTAACCGAATATGTCATCACTTTGATAAATCGTCGTCTCGTAAATTGTTTGGTTTGTTATACCATCATTTGAGCCCGTTGCAATCGGTATATCGGATAATTGGAAAGTCCAAATATCTCCATCACCTTCGGCCAAAGGTGAAGATTTCAAAGCAGTTTTCGGTTCTCCTTCCCATAATCTTGTCAATCTCATCCTATGGCTCTGGATTTGGTTGATTTGGCCCGCCTTCTCTGGAGGGTCGAATGGCCAACGTGGTACTAAAATGACCGTCTGTCTCTTGATTGGAGCTCCCTCAAACCCCGTAATTGTTTCTAAACATTGAGTAATAGTATCTAAGTGTTGAGACTCAATTGTAGCCCCCAAAGATAGCTGCAGCACCATTAATAATAACAAGAATTACCACTGCCAGGAGGAGGGAGAAGTGAATAATTGTTACGTAATAAACGGTAATCAATTACGTAACCTATTCAACCAAGATGATTACCCAATCTTACCCAATCTTACATAAGCTTACCTAATTAACCTCCATTCATTTTTTTTTGAACTTTAGCACGAAAATTTTTCACGACTTTTGAAGCTTAAAGTTCATTGAATCATGTCGGAATTCGACCCATCAACTGTGGATATCTCCCATTTGGACTTCTCGGATTTGGCCGAAAAGTATCATGTTGAAGAACCTCAATTACCTACGGATTCTTACGTTCTTGTTGATGGTGCACCAATTGCTCCAGAGGCCAAGGCACCAGTTTTGAAGAAGGTTTTATCAAAGCTGTTTGGTCAATGTGGTACTATTGAAGATATCTTACTTCCTTTAGAGGGAGGCAAGACCAAGGGTTACTTGATCATTAAATTTTCCAAGCAACAAGAAGCTTTAAAGGCAGTTAAGACGTTGCACGGTAAGAAGTTGGATGTGAAGCACAGATTATTGGTCAACAGATTGACAGATATTGAGAAGTATGTTTTGAGTGGTGAAGTGCCGGATCAATTTCAAGAGCCAACGATTCCGGAATTCAAGAACGTTGGTTATTTGAACTCGTGGTTATTGGATCCAAATGGTAGAGATCAATTCCTCTTGAATTCCCAAAAGTCTGACGGTATTTATTGGTTTAAGAAGAACATCAATAAGGAAGAGGTGATTGAACCAAGACAAAATTGGACCTCTTCTCACATGACGTGGTCTCCAAAGGGTCAATATTTGTTCACTACTTTTCCAAACGGTGTCCAATCCTGGGGTGGTGATCAATTTGTTAGAATCAACAAGTACGTCCATCCAAATGTCCAAAAGGTGGACATTTCACCAAATGAGAAATATCTGATCACTTATTCACCTGAACCATTGATTGATCCATCGGAGTTGAAGCCAGAAATCAGAGAATCTTACCCATTCACAAGTGAGGACGCAGGTAAAACGTTAGTCATCTGGGATATTGTTACCGGTTGGCCAGTCAAGACTTTTGTTGTTCCACCTGCTATGGACCAACAATGGCCATTGGTTAAATGGTCTTTCGATGAGAGATATTGTGCCCGTATGGGTCCAGATGCAATTGCCGTGTATGACTCTGAAAACAACTTTGATCTATTAGATAAGAAGTTGCTCAAGATTGAAGGTGTTCAAGACTTTGAGTTTTCACCTTCCGGTATTAAGACTGCAACTTATAAGAAGGGTGATCCATTGGAGGTGATGTTGGCTTACTGGACACCAGAATCCAACAACCAATCCGCCAAGGTGAGTGTGATGACTTTGCCACAAAGACAAGTTTTGAGAACGGCACCTTTGGTCCAAGTGGCGGATTGTAAGCTCTACTGGCAATTAGGTGGTAAATACTTGTGCTGTAGGGTGAACAGACATACAAAATCCAAGAAGACAATGTTCACCAACTTGGAGATCTTCCAAGTCACTGAAAAGGATGTTCCAATTGAAAAGATCGAATTACAGGATGTTGTGAGTGAATTTGCTTGGGAACCAAAGGGAAATAAGTTTGCCTTCATTTCTAAGAGGGATAGAACCGATTCAGCCAATGTTCAATTGGGTACATCGACCAAATACTCCGTCACCTTCTACAACATTGAGGAGGTTAAGGTTGGTCAAGGTAAGATGGCGAATGTTATTAGAAAATGGGTTCAATCCGGTTCCTTTGACGATAAGGACATCAACACAATCGAATGGTCCCCAGTGGGTAGATATGCTGTTACTGGATGTGTTGGTAAGGTCCAATCCCAGTTGGATTTCTACGATTGTGAATATGAGAACGAAAAGGAGAAGACAAAGGAGGTCAAGTTGTTGGCTACGGAAGATTTCGGTGGGTTGACAGGCCTCTCGTGGGAATCTTCCGGGAGATCTATTGTCGCATTTTCATCCTCAAAGACCTCTCCAGTTAATAACGGTTACACAGTCTATGACTTTGTTGGTCATATCACCAGAACTGAAGCCATCGATCAATTCTATGACTTCCAATGGAGACCAAGACCTGCATCCTTGTTGAGTATTAATGACAAGAAGAGAGTGAGAAAGGCATTAAACGAATCCATTGCTCGTTTCGAAGAGTTGGATATCATGGAATCCAATGCAGAAATGAGGGATCTCATCTTGGAGAGAAAGAGATTGCTGAAGGAATGGAGAGAATGGGAAACTGCTCTGGAAACAAAGATGACCAAGATGGGTTACACCGAGGATGTCGAACAGGTGGAGATGACCATCATCGAGGAGGTTCAAGAGGTTGTTTTAGAGGAGAAGGAGGAGGCGATCCAAGGCTGACTCTTAACCAGATGAGCTCCCGTTACGTAATGCTGTCTATTTATCCTAAGTAAGAAAATTTCATCCAATTGAATCGAGGTTTATTAGTAACAATGTTGAGATCGATGAGAATGGTGCTGGGTAGCAGGCTGTACACAACGAAAGTAGTGACCCCGCCTCCACCAAGCCATTTGACGGAAGAGGAGGTGTCAGTTTATAAGAAATTAGCACAAGAATTGGCCCCTAGCAAGATCTCGATTGAGGATTTAAGCGGTGGCTGTGGACAGATGTATGCTATTGAAGTGCACAGCAATCGTTTCAAGGGGTTAACAATGATCAAACAACACCGTTTGGTAAACCAAATTTTGAAGGAGGATGTTGGTAAATGGCACGGTTTGAGAATCAAGACCCAAGTTTCGGATCTTGAATAAAATGTATATAGAGCTTACGTATAATTGTGATGGTTTTTATATTGTAAACAAAGTATTCAAAGCGAGGTTATAATATAGGAGACCAAAGGATTGGAGCTCATATGACTCGATGACGGAAAAAAAAAGGATCGAAACATTGGCTCCATAAAAAAATGAACGAGTTGATAAAGAAAAATGGATGTATTGAACCAAGGGGCTTTTAAACCGAAAAAAATGATTGAAAATAATGGTATCCCTTAGTAGATACCCCAGTATTGTTCAACATCCAAAGAACCAGGAGACTTCCACAGATCGTCGAAAGCAGTGAAAATGATGGTGTCACTACCACAGGTGGATTCGATGGAAGAGATGGCGGTTTCTTGGTTAGCCTTAGAAGGAACGGCAACACCGTTGGCGTCACCGCTGTGTGGCCAACCGGATTCAACACACATGACAGACTTACCACATGCGACAGCAACTCTTTGCATTTGCAAGAGCAACCAAGCACCAGCACCATCGGCTCCAACGGTACCATCCCAGTAGGCGTGAGCGTTGAAAGCAATGTAATCGGAGAATTCACACAATTCGGTGTTGGCCAAGATGGCAACGTGGGTATCCACAGAGACCACAGGACCGGAGTAACCTGCGGCGGTCAAGCCGGTCTTGGCCGTGTCAATGTATTCCTTGATTTGGGCAACGGTGGCTTCACCATTGTTGACCAATTCGTTACCAACGGAAACGGTGTAGATGTCGTCCCAAGAACCGTAAGAGGAGACGGCGGAGGAGATGGTGCTGACTGCGCCAGAGATGTCACTGACGTAGTAGATACCCAAGAACAACTTTTGAGAGCTGCTCTTGGCTTGCAAAACAGTGCTCACTTGGTCACAGTCGACACCGTACAATCTGATGAGGTTGTAACCTTGCAAGGATTCAAAGTCTGCCTTGACACTGGCCAAGTCCTTACAGGTACCGTCGGAGTTGTATGGGGAGTAGGTGATACCAAGGGCGCCGGAGGAACCGGCGGAAACGGCAGAAGAGGATTCTGCAGCAGCGGTCGAGGAGGTGGTCTCGGCGGTAGCGGCCTTTTCTTGAGCATTGGTGGTCACTTGGTAAGCGTACTCAGTGGCGGTACCGTCGGTGACTGAACTGACCGTGGTTTGGACAGCAGCTGGGGCTTCCACTTGTGCGGTGGTGGTTGGGGAGGAACCGTCAGCCTCCACAGTAACCATCACGGTTTCAGTGACATGAACAATCTCTCTCTTGTGGTTGTGGTGAAGATGGGCCACTGGAGATGCAGAGGCCAAGGCGGAAAGAGCGACTAACGCAGTAGCAATCGAGAACTTCATGAAGGGAGTGACTAAGTTGGAATTGTAAGAGAAAAGGGGGGTTAACGTGGCCTGCAGCTCACCTGATGAGAAAAATTTATCAACATCCCTGGAATTCGCGCCTTCCTAAATAGGCAGTTGCGGTTGAGCCTGCGGGAGAAGGGGGTAGCAAGGGGGTGATAACTTGGAAGTGTGGTGCCCTATGCAGTTGGTGAACTTTTTGTTGTAAAGGTTGGAATTGTTAGTGCAGTTTAGTCTTTTCAAAATCTTGGAATTCTTATTGGAACCATTTAATCTTATTGTTGACATTCAAATGTTAGGTTTGAGACCATCAAAAGAGAGACATACTAGAGATTCAGGGGGGTTAAAAAGAGGAGAAGTTTACCATAAATTGGAGGGAATTTGGCGCTTTATTTTGGTAGATCTCAAACACTTTTAGCCTTTGACATGATGGTTTTACTATTGTTTAAAGGGTGAAAAGAGCAAGGGTTCAGTTAAACCGCTCAGCAAGTGTTTCATGAAAGGAGGAGAGCAATAGACAAGGGAGTCGGGATAATTACAGGAGAAACAGGGGACAGATGTGATGAGAGGCAAGTGACTCGATAATTGCCAGCTTACAAAGGAAGTTGTATTGGTGTGTGATTTGTATGAATTTGGTACTCCGATTGGATGTTGATTGGGCGGTCACGTCAGTTGTAATGAGATGGGAATGTCGTAACTTGATTGTTGCTAATAAGCAAATGACCCTAATGATGTCATAGGCAAACGAACCAGTTGAATTTACCAGGAGACGTGATAGGATGAAATGACTTGTAAGAAACACGTTTATAGGTTTACACTTTTACAGCACGAAATCTGTACCGAAGCGGCTGGATTGGTCAGCTTAAATTGGGTTACCACATTTTGGGTGATGCTCGTATATTTTAAATAAGCCCAGTTAGCGATTTGCTAAGCCTACGAGAGGTGAGTTAATGACGAATGTGGCCAGTTTTTGATAATACCTTGAACGTGGGTTTTAGAGTAGGCCATGAAATGGATAACTCATTATTTGCTGTCTTCATGATTAGTTTAGTAGGCCGAGGCAATATATTCTCATGAAATCATCAAAGGAGCGATATTGATGACCGATGATTCCTACAGAAATGCACATGTACCCTACGTTTTTTCACAGAATTACTTTGCTTAGTGATGATTAGACGCCCAATTGACCACAATTCGTTCAATATACGACAAGATACACTACGCACACCATTATATTAAATCTCCATATTTATAATTAATCCTTGTTCACAAACTGAAATCTGTTTGTTCAATCTATACAGAACCCAATCACCCTCACAAACTCACAAACCCAAAATACATCCACTCACGGTATACTCGTTTAATCGGTGTTTTTACCATTAATTTCCACATTGACCCCAAATAGAGCCGGCAACTTCTATAGACCCGCTCTAGCAACTCGCTTTCGCATCAGGTACGTGCTACACACACTTGTTCACGCACTCACTCACGAACTCACTTCATTCATCCGTTCGTTTCGCTCGTTCGCTCGTTCGTTAGTTCATCCGTTCATTCATTTTGGACCTCCTCCAAGTAGGGCCGACACCCTCTATAAACCCTCTCTAGTAATTCTCGTTTCGGTCTCAAATACGGGAAAACAACCTCGATTCCCAAACCTTCATCATTAGTCTTGGAAATCAGACCCATGTAGAACAAGACTTGCGATCCCTTAAACCCCTCGTTGATGACAATGTCCTTAACAAACTCTAGGGGGATGAACGACTTGTTTAACACCACCCTCTGCTCCAGACTACCCAGATCCTTTGAAAATTGCGGATCTTGAACCATCATCACATATCTGCCAAATATCGACCATAAAAGCCCCCAAAGTGTTGTTTTGAACATCACACTTTCTGTTTGAAGTCCTAACTCATTCACAATTAAGAGCGATTCCTCGACTCGATTATTGAAATTCCAATATACCCAATTCACCACCCAGAGGGCGACACCCATGTACAACAAATGCTTGAAGTCGCTGATCCATTCCTGGTTCCCCATAAGTCCCAGCGGGTCCACCTTGGAGATCATCCTCCAAACCAGCACAATAGCCATAAAGACTAATGCCAGGTGGATCATTGACAGAAAAGAAGTCACTTGTTTGGGTCGCTGTTTCACCGTAAACTTAATATACTTGGTCCTATATCTGTACGACCTTCGGTGGAGACGATGACCTCCGTCTCTGATATCTAGAAGATAGTCTTGCATTAATTATCGTAGCTAGCAATTTGAAACAGAAAAGAAAAAGGAAGGAGTCATTAGCAAAGAAAATCTTCACTGGCTCAGCAAAGAAAAGGAAGATACCAGAACAATTCGTACGAAATAGTAAGGTTAGCTTATGAATGGCTTGTGACAGGCTTGTCATTGGATTGTGATTGACTTGTGATTTGCTCGCTTTCATATGCATAAAGTCATTTGGACCGCTTAATTAGTCTGGCATCTACATACGTTAGTGGTGACATTTTAAATACGAAATCTTGGGGCCTATGCGCTGTCATTCCCAGTAACTTCGTTTACTACGAGCACCATAGCGATTTTCTTCCCACTGCCCCCACCCTCATCACCAACACTAAGGCCCAGTAATTTTCTGCCCCCGCTCGCAGTAAAAATGAACATAGATTGCTAGATTGCATAGATATACACACTGCTAATCAAGAGAACCCACAACCTCCTCGTTTCTTCTGAACTCGGCAATAATGGCCTTTCTAGAGCGGGGCTTTGGTGGGGCGTTCTGCGAAGACTCGAAGTTGGCCCGGTCTTCGACCTGGGCCTTCTCCTTCGCCTCGGCCATCGAACGCAACTCCACCTCGTGTCTCTCCTTGACCATGCGCAGCTCGTCGTTGTACTCATCCAAGGTCTTGAATTGTTTACCAGATTTACCCGAGTACTCATCGATGTCCACAGGCAGCTTCCTTAAAAGGGCAAACTCCACCAAATGAGGATGTCTGCGTTCCTCCAAAACAAACTTGGCCTTGATCTGCTTTCGAGTTCTGTAGGGAAACAACTGAGCAATCAAGGAGAAGTCGGTCCCCCAAAGGGAAATTGCCTTGAACAATTCTGCCGTCTCCTGAGGAGTCCACTTCAACGTCTGTCTCTTCTTCGAGTAGGTGTTGGAGGTGACAATATTCTCATATGGGTTCTCCTCAACCCTTTCCAGGTCCCCATGGGAAGTAGACTCTCCGTGTCGATTGACCAACGTGGATTCCTGCGAATACACCACTTGACCGTTTTGGATCTGCAATTTCGGCACGTTGTGGGTCTTCACAGAGGTATGGTCGCCATCCATCAACGACTGAACCTCGCTGGTTTTCACATCCTGCTCCTGATCCGTGGTGACCCCAAAATTCAAACGGTACTTTCTAGCCATCCGTCTCTCCTGGGCCAGCTTCTTCTGTCGCATTGTTCTCTTGCGCTCACCTTCCACCGCCTTTTCGTAATCCTTTGAAACCTCCCCAATTGGGAAGAATGGTTTGCACAAATCCCCCATTGACATCTTCTCCTCGTCGATTTTGATGTGCTGTGTCAAATGCGCATCGTCCACAACCCTCAGATCCCGCAACTGCTTCACATCGTCAATTTTGAATGTCAAATTGTAATCCTTTTTCAACGGCGAAACGTCCACAACAACTCCACCTCTGCCCTCCTCCTCTTTCAACTCCTTGTCCAACATCGACACATCCACTTTGATCAGCTTGCCCTGAGTTTTCGACATCATCCACTTATACTTGGCATCCTTTTCCAATTGGGAGATCACCACCACCTCGGGTTCTGCTAGTTCCGGCTCCTTCTCCTCGTTCTTCTTGGTATTATTTGCAACCTGGTCTCTCTTTCTTTCCCTCACGTTTTGAACCGCCTCCTTCACACGGGCCTTGATTGGATCCTCATTCAACACCGACGACCGCCTCTTCTTTATCACTCCAATCGAAAACGAGCTTTTCCGCCTCTCTTTCAGAGGGATTATAATCGGCTCCCCCATCTTCACCCCGTTCGTTCCAACCTGGACCTGCTCATTACCCGTAATGACACCACCGATTGGAACATCCTCATGACTAGTACTGCCACGACGGGACGTTTTCACCACACTGGGTCGCCTTCCCATGATGTTCACATGTGAACTTCTTCTCGTGGGAGGCTTGATTGGTATTGTTATCGGTTCTACCCCACCTTTATGCAACTGGGTTGGGGTTGCCAATGAATTCAATCTCCGTTGGACTGGAACCGGCTGTGGCTGCGTAAAGCGGTCTGTTTGAGTCATACTGTCGACCAGGGTTTCCTGGGTGGACAGAGGCTCTTCATGGACCTCTGGGGCCTCCACAGGCTTGAGAATCTCGTTCGGAGCCACTTGTGTTGCTTCAACAGGCTCTTTTGGGTCGATCGAGTCGAAATCGTGGCCTCTGACGTGCGGTTTTTTCCCACCCAATGGACTGTCCAGCTTTCTCCCACCTCGCCTTGTAGCGGCCTTAGGAACAAACCTCTTACCGGACTTATTCACAAAAGACATGGTAGTTTAATAAAAAACAACACGTAAGTAAAAAGCTTTAAAATTTTTCAGCTTCTTTATTAGAGATGAAGTTGACCAAATCGACGAAATTGGACGACTGGGTAACCTGTTTAGCTCTGGGAGAAAGCTCAACAGTTGCATCCACCGCCGCAGGTTCTATTGGGATTTTTTCCCGCAACGATGGTGCTCTTTTGGATTCAAAAAAGGTTCATTCTTCAACAATCACAAAGGTAATGACACCACCGCAGGACTTGAACACGGTTCTATCTGCGTCGTGGGACTCCACCGTTAAGGTGTTTGATATGAGACAACCGCTGGCTGCTCTTCACACACTGGAAAATCCCAGAGGACTGCCGATGTTTTCACTTGATATTTCTTCAAACGGACTGGTGGCCACAGGCTCCGAATTGAAGGCTCAAGATGTGGAGCTGACCCTGTGGGATCTGCGGAAATTGGGAAGTCAGAATGTGCCCTTTAGAACCTTAAAAGACGGACATAACGATGATATCATAGATGTGAGATTCCATCCAAGTAAGCCAAACTTGGTGATGAGTGGCTCCACAGATGGATGCATTAACGTCTATAATTTGGACATTGCCGATGAGGAGGACGCAATCTACCAGAGCATCAACCATGAATCTGTCCACACCGCAAACTTCTTGACAAATGATCGATTGTTGGTGTTATCCCACATGGAGACACTATCCCTCTTCGATTTGACAAAGGAGAAGGAGTTTGAAGGCTCAGTTGAGTCTCAAAAGGACCACAAGGACTTTGGGGATCTTCGAAAGCTGTGGAATTGCGACTACGTTGTTGACATTAGAGCTCCAAATTATGCTATCATGGGATCCCATGAAACACAATCGGTGACAATTGGCCAGTTCCAAGACGAAGATTTTACCAATTTGACAACAATGGGCGTGCTCAAGGGTGGGCATGGCGAGGAAGTAGTGAGAGACGTAATTATAAAGGACGGGGTTATCTGGTCGGGTGGTGAAGACAGTTGTGTCAAGATTTGGGGTAGAGAAGATGGTGATTCAGAAATGGCGGATTCAAGAAGTAATTTCATCATCTCAAGCGAACCATTTGAAGAGCCAAAGGAATTGATGGATGTGGAACCTGAACCTGTGGCGGATCACAAGAGGCACAAGGTGAAGGACAAGGTTCACAAGAAGAGTAAGGATAAAAAGAGTAGGGATAAAAAGAGTAGAAAACACAAGTTCACTCCTTACTGAGAAGGTCATACGAACCGGTCATACCTAAGACAATAATAGTAACAGTGTACAATAAATATAAGCCCCCAAGACGTGATCACACCCTGGACGAAGGTGGGAACTTTTTATAGAATTGATACTCCATCAAGTCTAGTTCATTATCATCAACGTTCATACTGGACCCCTTCAAATAGGTGGGCTTTTTGGGCTTTGGTGGCGGCTTCTTCTCCACGGAAGCTAATCCCTTGCTCTGCTGGGGCGCGCTGGAGGTGGACACCTCCGATATCGACACCGTCGTGGCCTTGGATTTAGTGGCACCGGGGAAATCCAGATCGGTGTACTTTCCATACCCATAGGCCGTCTTTTTGGAATTCTCGTTCATGCTGGATCTCCTAAACAACCTCGCAGTTCTCTCCTGAATCATCGAGCTCTTCTTCTTCGACCCCACCGGCGGAGTATCCTGAACAAACTTCTTCACAGTCTTGTTCTCGGGAGACATTTCCTTCAGATCCTCCAGACCGCTGTAAGGAAGCAGTTTATGCCCACTTTGGGTGGTCTTCCTTGGAGTGGCCACCTCCACACTCGCTTTTCTCGACACACTACCATGGTTATTCTGCTGATGCGAACTCGTCGACCCTCCAGTCAGCAGATCCTTCAATGAGGTGATACTGGATCTCTTCTTCTTCAACCATTTAGAGCCGGTAGATTGGGAACCACCGGTTTTATTCGTGTTGGTATTCTGTCGAGACAAGTTTCTTAAAAAGTCCATTGATGACGAAATGTTCTCATTCTTGAGCGTGTCCGCGTTGAAGGACGTCTCCTTGGCCTGTGGAGACAATTTCACGTTTTCAATCTTCAAATCGTTGATAAGAAGCGATAGATCCTCCTTGCTGGTTGTGGTGGTGGTTGTGTGCAAATCTGGGGTGGATCCGCCATACATCGACACCGGACGTCTGTTGGGTCTCCCCAGGGAGGAATTTTGTCGAAGAGCCGGCTGCTGTAGGGTCATTGGAACCGATTCCGTCTTGCTCAGAGTCGTTTTCAATGAAGCTGGGGTCAATGACGGAATTATCGAATAAACGGATTCCGCCCCTGTACCATGGGTGATTCCACCACCAATTGAGGACACCATGGATGACGCAGACGAGTACACCTTCTTTGGAGTCACAGGCGCATTGGAAGTGTTACCATTTGTCTGAGAATAGCCAAAAGTCAGTGGCTTTTGACCCGTCATTTTATTCAATTCTTCTAAAAGTTGGAGAGCGCTGGGTCTCATATTTGGATCGGCAACTAGCACCTTCGATATCACGTTTCTCAACCTCGAGCTGTACACCGGCTGGTGGGGGATTGTGTAGGAGCAATTCAAAATCCCGTAATCCCCGCCCATCGGATGGCATTCAAAGGGTGTGGTGTAGTAGCACAACTTGTAGAGGAAGACTCCCAAGGCCCACACGTCCGACTTCTCATCTATGGGGTGGCCCCGGTAAAGATCCACCATTTCCGGCGATCTATACTGGGGGGTGGTATTTCTCATGATATCATCCTGAAGAACCTGGAATTGCTCAACGTTCTTGGGGGGATGTAGCGGCGGGGAACTGGACCCAAAGTCGCACAACTTGTAAACACCGTCACTTGAAACCAAGACGTTTTCTATCTTAATATCTCTGTGGATAATCGGTGGAGACATTGAGTGCATGTGAGCCACAGCACCCGTGACCTGGATCATTATCTGGAGCACCTCAGGCTCTGTTAATCGCTGGACCAACCGCGTGTTCATGAAGTCTATCAATCCCCCCTGGGGGCAATACTCCATAAGCACCAGAACCTCATAGCGGCCATTGGATGCCCGGGAGGCGTTGGAGTCGATGTATCGCACAATGTGGGGGTGACCCTTCAACCGTCTCATTGTCTCTACCTCCCGCCTCAAAGTGTTCAAATGGGGTTTGTCGGGAACCTGGACCCGCTTCAAGCACAAGGTTGAGTCCTCACACAGATACACCTCAGCAAACCCCCCGTGGGAGATGTACTTGGCTATCACTGCGGCATGGGTTCCCACCATGACGTGAGTCCCGGGGGGGTAAGCGCCTAGAGGTGGATTTGGTGCCATTGGTGGTCTTGGAGGATGTGGAGAGGCTTAAATGGGTGGTAGCAGCCAACGAGGTTTGGGGTGGCTCGAAGCTGCGGCAGGCAAAATTCCTACTGTGCCCGTGTTGGCGCCACTGCGAATTTTAGTTCGCCCTGCAGAGACTGCTTGTGGGAAGGATTTTCCCCAGTAACAAGACCTCGGAATGCTCAGAAGGGTAACAATACATCGATTTGATATTATACACTGTAATCAGCCCAAGACGATGGGATCATCCTCCCCGCCCTCACCCACCCATGTGAGATCTGTTACTGTGTTGTAAGTGGGGTTGGATATCACTTTGAATGGGGGATGTCCGAGTTTGTCTGCGGACATCTGGGGTGCCATGGCGTCGTGGTAATCTGTTGAAACAACTTTCTCGGTCTCGGTGGCATCAGGAGACGCTGGTAAAGGAAAGTCTCCCATGAATATGCCAGGTTCTGCATTATATTCCCCGAGATTGAGTAAATCGTCAACAACAGTGTCAATGGCTTCGTGTGATGGTTGGCCAAAGACGGTCGAATCCTTAGAAGTATCGACTGCTGTCGCTTCGGACACCATTGGGCTTTCGGATAGCGGCGGTGGCGCCGAGGGAGCAAGATGTGGCAGGGGTGGCAATTGAGCCGGGGGTTGAGGGGGTTGGGGTTGCTCGGCATCGTCGTTGTCGTTGTCGTCGTCGTCAGAATCCAATTCCACCAACTCGATCTCATGAGACTCGATTTTCTTTTCTAGCATCTCCTGCTTCTCGTTCTCACGTCGCACCCACCGCCACTTGCCCTTATCGATCATATCTATCTCCAAATTCTCAATCTGGTCATGTTTGGGCTCCAACTTGACGTCCTGAATCATGTCGGCCAATTCCCCTACAACGTAGACATCTCCTGGCTGACCAATGTTAAACTCCATGTTACAGATCGGACAGCAGAAGTAGTTTAACTCATTGTAGGGCTTCTTACGCTCCATCAACTGTTTTTGCTTGAACTTGTACTCATACTGATTGGTGACCTTGTTGAACGTCTTGCTCGACTTAGCCGGCCTCTTGGAGTCCTGCAAGATCGCCATAACGTTCACCTCCCCGGGGTATCTCGTGGCATTCGAGTACCGTCGCACCACAACCTTGAACGGCTTCAAGTGGTTCATCAACAGAAAAGAATCGTAATCGAAGCACTCATTGTGGGAGCAGAAGCGGCTTCTTAGCGGTGTAACCAAATGTGCCCCACTCACGGGATCCATTAATGTAAGTGACACCAATGCCTCTACAAGGTCCTCGTCGCCTGCATCTCCGTTCAGATCTCCAACGTCCATGTAGTCGGGTTGGGTTGGCATTGTGTGGATCATGTATCTATTCATTGGATGTTTTGGACGCACTTTTGGTCTCGGCTTGACCGCCTTGTAAGTCTTGAGACTTTTTACAGGCTCCACAACCTTGGCCACATCGGTCAGGGCCGGCTCCACCAGGGCCGTAGTCACCTTTTTAGCATCTATGATACCAGCCTGATGAAGTGAAATCTTTATGCTTGGTATCTTCAATTTATCGCTTTTAATCACAACCATAAACCGATCCTGCGTACGGTCTATCCTCAAATGGTCCCGCTCTATGGGATACTCTCTGAACAAGGCCTTTATAACATCATCATCTTGCAGATCGTCATCACCCTCATCACCTTCGTTTGTCCCCTGATGGGCGGCTGAAGCCCCTGTTTTCACCAGGGGTGATAATAAAAGCCTGTGGGAACCGTTGACCTCGTAGGCCACAATCTTATGGCTGGCCACGGGTGTTTTATCCATCAAAGACGGTAAAAAGGCTTCCCTCATCCTTCTCAGAATAAGAAATTCACCCCTTCTTCTTGGCTAATCTTTGATCTCATGTCGATTGTCACCATTATTGGCATGATATCGTGTGTGTTGGCACACCAACCTCACCACGACCTCCAGGCTAGCATCCCACAGCTTTTTTCAGAGAAGCTAGGCTCCCAATGGATTCATTATCTCTTTGACAAGCTCTTCCCCTTTGGTCCCGCCGGTAACGCCTTGCTGGCCACCACATACATCAGCGGTCCTCCTAATCTGATTCTGGCCCTACTGCCTGAGACTATGAACGTCTCTTCCCTCTCTATGCTTGTTTCCTTTGCACTGGGGGGATTGTTGGGGGACGTCTTTCTGCATTTGCTGCCACAGACGTTCACGGGCCAGCGGGTTGACGTAAATGTGAACGGACGGGATTATGTTCTAATTGACGAGGGTAGGGGCGTTGTTCTTGGTCTGGGGCTGTTTGTCGGCTTTTTCCTCTTCTTTTTGATTGACAAGTCGTTGAGAATCCTCCAGCACGAGGGTGAGGAGGGATCCCAGGGCCATTCCCATTCTCATTCCCAGGGGGAATCTAAGGCCGAACATTCATTGGGTGAATCCACTGTCAAGTCGACCGTCTACCTCAACTTGATCTCCGATTTCACCCACAACATTACTGACGGTCTGGCGATTGCGTCCTCGTTCTATATTTCCAAGCACGTGGGTGCCACAACAGCACTGGCCACCTTTATGCACGAGATTCCACACGAGGTGGGGGATTTTGCGCTTCTGATCCAAGGAGGCTTCACCAAGTGGCAGGCCATGAACTCCCAATTCGTCACCGCCTTGGGTGCGTATCTGGGAACTGTCATTGGGATCACCCTCCAGAACAGCGTTCCGGTGTCTGCTGACACGGCGGACCCATCCAACTGGCTTTTTGGCCTCAATGTTGCCGACCTCACGCTCCCCTTCACCGCAGGAGGCTTTCTTTACATCTCGTTTACGGTTCTTCCTGAGGTGCTTGAGCTTGGGGAGGGCACTACGCGGTGTCAGGAACTGAAAAAGCTGGTTGGCCAGATCTTCTGGCTTTTCGTGGGTATTGGGTTGATGGTTTTGATTGCCATGAGTGAATGAGCCAATGAGCCAAATGAGCCAATGAGCAGAACCCCCCTTCAGATCAGACATCCCCTTATCGATGAGCCTTTTGCTATCGCCTCCTTTATACTGTAAGCCAATGAGACATACGTTTGTTTGGAAGAGCGGGGCTCCGGGGACGGTGTACGTGGTGACGTCCTGCGACGGATGGTCTCAAAAGCACGAGCTTCACAAGACCCCTGTCGGGTTCACGGTGACCCTTGATGTGGCTGCCCACTGTCAGTACAAATACATTGTGGATGGTGAGTGGCGGCTGGACAGTCAGAAGCCCACCGGGTGGATGAACGGCCAAGAGAACAATGTGGTGGTGGAGGAGGAAGAGGAGGACTGGGTGGCGGTGGATCAGGATCTTGACAAAAGCAGGGCCTCCCGGTGGTGGTCGCTACCAAGCTATTTGTGGTCCAAGAATTAGATCGTATAAAGGTGTCCCTACAGCTGGCTGAGGGAGTCTATAAAGGGTGAACGGTGGGAGCAGGTCGACCACGGTTCCTCTTCCGTATATTTAGAAGTTAATGTTATTTGAAGAAATCCTAGAGGGTGTTGCGCCATGTGGACCGGGTGTTGAGGGCCTCCCAGGAGGTTGTTTTGGCAAAGGCGGATGGAACGAAGGATTGGATTTGGGGGCTGGTGCCTGTTTTCACCCATTCGCCGTTCCGCACGGCCACCGATTCAAGAGGGGGTCTCCTCTGTGTCCATTTGTAGACAAGGGCCAGTATGATTGGTACCAGAAGCCAGGAGGTGGGTATATTGAACATGGGGGTAGGGGGTTTGATGGCAGTCAGACAGCGGACGCTACAGTAAAAAAAAAGGGCTCTCTACAGCAGAAAAAGGTGTGCGCCTCAGCACGTTTGTTGAAGGAGGAGCCTTCCCCCGTAAAAAAAAAAGAGCCCGCAGCAATCCCCGAGTGGTGGGCCCTCCCGCACCAACTACTGCACCAATTCCCACAATTCCCGCTCCCCATGGTGCCGCGTGCGGAAATTCGATCCCTACTACTTTTCTCACTGAAAAATGGACCGCCGCCGCGCTCCTGTCTAGTATCTAAACACCCATTGTTGCCCCCACTGGTCCAATGAGAGGTATCCACATGGCCACTGCACGAAGCCTACCTAAAACAGAAATCGTGACCCAAGTGTGGTTCCACATGGACAACAGCTTCCCATGAGTGACCACGCATTTGAGCAATTTGAGGTCCGCAACGTAGAAAGTCGCACCAGGGTCATTCACTGATAACAACCGCCAAACCCCGACGGTTGCAGTCCACGTCACCTTTCACCCCCCGTGTGTGCTCGCAAAACACCAGACACTCCTTCACCGTACATGGTACCTATCGTCTATCACCGGTGAGGATGGATTGGAGTCAATTGTTACCGAATTCAATGTATTGAATCATTTCGCTCATAATTGTTCTCTAACGGTCACGTAAGAAACCGGAAGAGGAAGTTTCTTGTTTTTATGCGGTTCAGAGAAACGGTTGAGGAAATAATGGGCTAAAGGGTGTTTTTTGAGCGGATTTTCAACAGTTGGCAGGTCGAGCATACCCACTGTCTATTAATAAAAAAAAACCCCGTATTTCTCCTATCTTGGCATCAATTTAGAGGGTCGTTTGATACCATTCTTGGTCATTGTGGTAAAGTTGCTCATTTCTTTTTTTCAATTATAGAACCCCATAAATGCCTTGGCCGCAAGAATATAAAAGGAGGGCGTTTGCCTTCTTATTGAACAGGTCATGTAATCACATTCACCACCTTTTACAATGATCACCACGTACTCAAAAAGATTGATCCGTCCAAGGATCATGCTAACAAGATTGGCCTCCACTACCGCTACAACCACGACGACGGCAAGAGAACTCAATGATGATCTGGAAAGTGAAGACAATTTCAAGAACACCAAGATGATAAGGTTGGCTACAAAGGAGGAAAGCGGGGAGGGGGAATTCCTAACACAGCCAATGTTCGACCACCCCGGTTACGACTGGAAGAAGATGAAGGAAGTGAAATTTGAGCACAGACCCGTGCAAACATTCAGGGACTCCCTCACATACAACTTCATGTTCTGTCTCAGATCCGGGTTTGATTGGTGCACTAATTACAAGGAGCCCGAGAACGACAAGGATGCAGTGGCAATTGCCAACTCCACGTCGAAGATGACGCTAGAAAAGTGGTTGACACGGTTCATCGTCTTGGAATCGGTGGCCGGGATCCCAGGGTCTGTTGCGGGATTCATCCGCCACTTGAACTCAATGAGAATGTTCAGAAGAGACATGGCCTTTATCGAGACGTTGCTTGATGAGGCTTACAATGAACGCATGCACTTACTCACCTTCCTGAAGATGGGCAGACCAACATGGAGAACCCGGGTTATGTTATGGTTCGGCCAGGGCATGTTCGCCAACGCATTCTTCTTCACCTACTTAGTCTCCCCAAAAACATGCCACAGATTCGTGGGGTACCTCGAGGAACAGGCAGTAAGCACATACTCCAGGTGTTTAAAGGACATGGAGTTGGGGTTGTGTCCAGAATTGAGCGAACATCCAGTGCCTCAGATTGCCAAGGATTACTGGCACTTGGGTCCCGACGCAACAATGTACGACCTCATCCTGTACATCAGGGCCGACGAAGCAAAACACAGAGAAGTCAACCACACTTTTGCCAATTTGGAACAGGATGGTACCGATAGAAACCCATTCGCCCTACAAGTAAAGGGCGATCAAAGACCACAACCTGGCCACAATTTGGACACCCACAAGGCCAAGGGATGGGAAAGAAAGAACCTACTCTTATGATTTATGAACCAAATTTTTCAATTTCCTACATGTATATAAAATCTCTTTATAACAATTCATTTTATGGTTAGACAGTTACACAAGCCGAGCACATGAGCACATTCCCGTTTAGGTAATTTTTTTTACTATGAGTCAAACGGCGGTTAAATTTTGCTTCAACTCAACACCTTTCTCATCATCGACAATGTTCACAAACTCCATCAGAACTTACGCCACTAACGCTGCTGCTAAGAAGCTCACCATCGGGTTGATTCCTGGTGACGGTATTGGTAGAGAAGTCATCCCAGCCGGTAAGCAAATCTTGGAATCAGTTGCCAAGAAGCACAATCTGGAATTTGATTTCATTGACTTGGAGGCCGGGTTTGAATTGTTCAAGAAGACTGGTACCGCCTTACCGGACGCCACCGTGGAAGCCTTGAAGACCAAGTGTGATGGTGCCCTTTTCGGTGCAGTTTCTTCCCCATCTGTCAAGGTCGCTGGCTACTCTTCTCCTATCGTCGCATTGAGAAAGAAGATGGGTTTGTATGCCAACGTTAGACCCGTTAAGTCCGTGGAGGGGATTGGCAGACCGGTGGACATGGTCATCGTGAGAGAAAACACGGAGGATTTGTATATCAAGGAGGAACGTATTTTTGAAAAGGACGGTTACAAGGTTGCTGAGGCTATCAAGAGAATCTCGGAGCCAGCAACTAGAAGAATTTCAAAGATCGCCTACGAAATTGCGTTGCAAAGACAAGCTCAAAGAGAGTTGGGTGCCAAGTCGATCCACTCTGAGCCATCTGTGACCGTTGTCCACAAGTCCAACGTCTTGTCTGTTTCCGACGGGTTGTTCAGAGAATTGGCCAAGAAGGTTTATGAGGAAAACCCACAGTTTGGCTCAGTCAAGTACAAGGAACAAATTGTCGACTCAATGGTCTACAAGATGTTCAGAGACCCTGCTGAATTCGACGTTGTTGTTGCTCCAAACTTATACGGTGATATTCTTTCCGACGGTGCTGCTGCACTTGTCGGTTCCTTGGGCGTTGTGCCATCTGCCAATGTTGGTGACAACTTTGCCATTGGTGAACCATGTCACGGTTCCGCACCAGATATCGAGGGTAAGGGTATCTCAAACCCAATTGCCACCGTCAGATCCACCGCCTTGATGTTGGAATTTATGGGCTATCCAAAGCCGGCTGCCGACATCTACGCCGCTGTTGACGCCAACTTGTCCGAGGACCAAATCAAGACTCCAGATTTGGGCGGTAACTCTTCGACTCAACAAGTTGTTGATGATATCGTTAGAAGATTGTAAGGATCGATGCTCATGACTAATGAATCCTATGTAAGTGGTATACAGGAAACAAATCATGTATATTCAAGAGAAAAATATTGAAAAGTAGACAATGGACCGATCTAGTAAAAGTAAACACTAGAGGGGCTCAATGGACTTACCACCGTCGACACGGGGAACGAAATCATAATTACGGTACACATTAACGAAATGATGTAGCAAAAGTAACTTCCAAAGGGGCTCAATCTCTCTCAAAACTCACGGCAAAGAATCCAATACCCCCGTCCACCTTCGGCAGGGACCTAACACATCCATTTGCGAGTTGTTCCGCACTTTGTACAAATTGGAAACCCTTAAATGGTTCCAGGTGGCCTCTTCTTGGCCATTTCGGTATCACATCCTTCTTGTTGCTCACGCGCCATCCCGCAGCCACCACTTCGGGGTCCTCCAACAACTTTCTGACCACCATTTCGTTCTCCTCGTTGTGGATCGAACATGTGGAGTAGACCAACTTCTTCACATTTGGAAAGCTCATGCCGTGCTTGACAATTCTGTATTGGAATGCACTCAATTTGTCCAATCTTTCCGCTAGCTGATCTCCGGTGTCTCTCTCGTCCTGCTCATCGAACGCCCTACCGAAGATCCCCGAACCTGAGCAGGATGGATCCAAGAGCATCCCAGTGACTTCAGGGTAGTCGGCAGGGTTTGTGTCGGTGAAGTCACCATGTTGGATGCCAATGCAGTCCAAACCACCCGCCTTCTCTACCATCATCTTAATGATCTTCACCCTCTTATTATCCTTTTCAAAGGCAATGATGGATTTTGGCTCACCGTTCACGATTGATGCTAAATGTGTGGTTTTGTTACCGGGAGCTGCACATCCATCAATCACCTTGCCTCCACTGGGCTGAGGATTCAAGATAAATGCAGGGAAACACGATGCCCTGTCCTGGATGATCACTCTGCCCTTTAGATAAGCATCTGTGCTTGTCAACTTTTCTCGAGGATGGATACCAAACAAATTGGGGATGTAGGGGTCATGGTATATCATACCGGTACCTTTTTGCACCTCTTTCCAACTGTCAACTCGCTTCAAATGTTTGAATTCGTTCAGTAATGATTTTGCATTGGTTTTCAGCAGATTTGCTCTGAACCATCTAACAGGAGTGTCATCCTCCTCAATGAGATCCTCCAAGTTGGTAACGTTGTGCTTAATTTTAAGTCTCGCCACCGCCGCCTCTAGTCTGGGTTTGTTCTTAATGATCAGGTCTTTCCATTGGTGTTGCTTGGATTGAATTCTTTTTGACTTCGAAAAAAGAAGATCGTGGACTAACATCATCGCAATCCCCTCAGACATCTTCATCTTCTTTGCATCAGCCATCAAATGGGTCTTCTTGACAATATAAGCCAAGAATGGCTTATATTTCAATGTAGACGTCACCAAAGCGTAAATATGCTTGGGATTTGACCTCAGTTTTTTCGTCTTGGCCTCTTCAAAGATCCTCGTCCTCAAATTCCCCTTTGCCGGAGCCAGAAACTGCTCCGAGTCTTTGTAAACTTGCATTTTAAGACGCTTCAAGGAGGAAAATCTGAAAAATTAACGGTTTTCTAGAAACCCCAATGAGGAAAAAGTGGTCTCAACGCAAGGTGCTGGTCTTCATCTTCAAACCACACGCTTCTTTTCACCTTTTACGGGGCAAAGCAATCAATGGAGACGCACGTAAATCCACTCAAGCGGGAGCACGAAGAAGATGCAGGGGCACTAAATTTAGTTGAGAGAAAAGTGACGTTCCCTTCAAAGATAATACCCCCAACACTCCAATATACCCCATTGAAGACAGGGTTGGTGTACGACGTGCGTATGCGTTACCATGCGAAGATATTTACGTCCTACTTTGAATACATCGATCCCCACCCGGAGGATCCCCGCAGAATCTACAGAATCTACAAGATCTTGGCAGAGAATGGTCTCATCACAGATCAAAATCTTCAAGGTGTGGACGAGTTGGGTCCCTATATGCAGAAATTGGCGATCCGAGAGGCCACGATGGAGGAGATTTTGCTTGTGCATACAAAAGAACATTTGGAATTCATTGAATCCACACAGTCGATGTCGAGAGACGAGTTATTGAAGGAAACAGAGAAAGGAGATTCTGTTTATTTCAACAACGACTCACTTTTGAGTGCAAAGCTATCCTGCGGTGGTGCTATAGAGGCATGTAGGGCCGTAGTGGAAGGTCAAGTGAAAAACGCCCTCGCCATTGTTAGACCCCCAGGCCACCATGCAGAACCAGATTCCCCCGGGGGATTCTGTCTCTTTTCCAACGTGGCCGTGGCAGCTTCTGCAATATTGAAACAATACCCGGAATCTGTAAGAAGAATACTGATTGTGGACTGGGATATTCACCATGGAAATGGAACCCAGAAGGTGTTTTACAACGATCCACGGGTACTCTACGTCTCGCTTCACAGGTACGAGCAGGGCAAATTCTACCCTGGAACCACCGAGGGTGGTGCAGACAAGGTGGGTGAGGGACCCGGCCAGGGATTTAACGTGAACATTCCATGGCCTGTGGGTGGCGTGGGTGATGCGGATTACATCTACGCCTTTAGAAAGGTCATTCTTCCTATCGCACAAGAGTTCAACCCCGATCTGGTGATCATCTCGTCAGGGTTCGACGCTGCAGATGGGGACGTCATCGGTGGATGTCATGTTTCACCCTCAGGTTATGGTCACATGACCCACTATTTGAAGAGTTTGGCCAAGGGAAACTTATGTGTTGTTTTGGAGGGAGGGTATAATTTGGATTCCATTGCCAAGTCCGCATTACGTGTGGCCAAGGTTTTATTGGGGGAACCACCCGAATTGCTGGAAAATGTGATACCTAAGACAGAAACAATCGAGGCAATTGCCGATGTGATCAAAATCCACTCCAGATACTGGAAGACCCTAAAACCGGGCTATTACGGTTTAGACTTCACGTTACCTGGAAACATGTCGAATTATGACAATTGGACTCAGATCAGCAAGGATTCCACGTTTTTAGAAATGTCACAGGCCAACGTCAAATTGAACGATTCAGTGAGGGATCATCAACGAATCCAATTGTTTGAAAAGTTCGGATTCATAAATCTTCCAATCGTGGTATCGGATAAGAAAGTCAATTCTCCATCAACCCAGTGGGCTATCTTGGCAACCCCAACTATATACAAGGATGAAAAGATCATCATCATTGTTCATCCCTCCAGTAGGATATGGGCTCGCCACGATCCTGTAACAGGAGATTTGGATCCCAACACAGCGGTGACTGTGGACCAAAGTCAGAAATTCATCCAATGGGCTCTAAAGGAAAAGTACGGTGTCATAGACATCAACGTCCCACACACCGTCACCGGTGGAGACGCACCGGAATACAACAACATTAACGCAGCACAAGACGCAATGTTGTATGTTTGGGACAATTATATCCAATATTTTAATAATCCAAAGGTGGCCTTTGTCGGTGTTGGTGAGGCCTACAATGGTGTTGTCCATTTATTGGGTCATAGGGACGTTAGAAATTCCGTTAAGGCCAGCATCAACTTTTTGGACAAGTCGGTGGCATTGAGGGCGATAGTTTCAAGTATCGATGAATCTGTTATTGATTGGTTTTTCAGGAACTCTCTCATTTTCACTTCACCAAAGCATGTCTGTTGGGGTGATACGGAGAAGAAGAGACCAAGGAAAAAGTATGGTAGAGTCTTAAAAACCGATGTTGAACATTTAGATCCAATCATTGACGAAAGATTCGAAGAAGCTTGTGATTTTATAGTGGATTCTATCGAAGACTTTGATTCTGACAGTGAATAATTTGGTGATAATTGGGATACAATGTATAATCGAGTGCAAAAACGCATTTTCTTTAAAACAAAACACTTATTATTCAATATGGAAACCAAGAAAAGGAGAAAGAAAGAGAATCAGGAGTGGAATTGCAAAAACTCCAACTAGTCACCTCATTCAACCGAATCTTACCTCCAGAGCAATGGTTTCATACTTCCAATAAAATTACGTAATCTCACCACAAATACACCCCATGCTCCTTTGCTCAACTTAAATAAGGTTGTTTGAATTGTATGCTTTGGTCAAGTAATTGATGGGCAAGAGAGAGAAAAGCTCACTAAGCTGTTAGCCAATGGACAATTGTGAAATTGAATCTGTTTTCGGCTAAAAACGAGCAAAAACACGATATAAATAGGCGCAAGCTGTGTTGTATAACGCAGACTTTTTTACCATCTGGACCCACCTGGACTCCTCTGGACCCATCAATGACACCACTGCTAAATTTGCTTTAACTCGCCGATATAGCTGACCCAATCCCATAAATATCAATTTTACTTCCAGTTCCCATTAGCTTTGTTGGTGTTTTTTTTAATAATTGGGGATTTTGAATATGTTACTGATTTATTCTACAGTCAACACCCCTCGATAGCATCAGATTTCTGCTTTGATTTCCGTTTGCTCATTTGAATCTCCAATTACCAATGTGGTGATAATTTTCAGATTTAAATTTTTTTATTCTTCACTTTTGTCATATAGAATTGGTCAGATGGGACGTCCAAATAGAGAAATTTTGACCGGTGGTCAAAAATATAAGGAAGCAAAAAAAGCCCGTAATAGAGTTGATGAAGTTACGTTTGATTCCGAGTCTAGAACAAGCTACTTAACGGGTTTTCACAAACGTAAGGTGGAACGTAAAAAGAATGCCCAAAAACATGCTCAAGAAATGGCTAGGAAGGATCGTATAGAAGAGAGGGCCCAAATCAGAGAAGAGAGAAAGGAACAGGTGAGAAAGAAGTTGGAGGAGATGAAGCAGGCGATGGAATTGAACCCATTCCTGAAACGGGAGGATTTGGAAGATAGTGATGAAGAAACTTCAAAGAAGAATGGCAAGAGTGTTGGCTGGGACGATGACAGCGCCTCGGATGAAGAATGGAATGGGATCAATGAAGAAGAAGTGACAAGTGATTCTGAAGGGCAAGTGAAATCGATCTTAAAAAGACAAGTTTATGAAATTGATAATGTGGACGCCCCAGTTGTTGGCCACTCCGAGGTTGTTATTGAAACACTGGATAACCCTAACACTCAAACTGCGGCATACATGGATCTCACCAAGGTTGCAGAATCGATGAATGTGAATTTGAACAAGTCCGGTGAGGTTCTTGATGAGAGTATAAAGAGGGCAAAGAAATATGCAAGACTTATGGGAGTCTCAGAAAGTGGGGAACCAAAAGAAAAGCCAAAGCAAAAGAAGAAGAAGTTCAGATATTTGAGTAAGGCGGAGAGAAAGGTGAGAACGATGAAGGAGAGGGCTGTTGCAGCAAAGAGATCCCCCAAGGGTAAAAAGGAGAAAAAGTGATTTATAAATATAGTAATGCACACGATAAATTGGGGAATCAATCCACATTTTGTAATTCAATGTCTTCGGAAACGGTCTTGATTTTGATGAATTCTGTTTCCACTTTAATGAAGACCCAAACCCATCTTCTGAACAACTCCAAGAGTTGACAGACAAACCCACCTAGCTCTGTAGTGAACAAGAAGACGGCCCAACCACCCAATGGATTGGCCACCTTTAAAATCCAGAGAAACCTCAAACTGAAGTCAATTATTATGGCCAGCAGGTAAAAGTTTCTATGATAAACCATTCTATCCCTCAAGACAGGTAAATGCTGATACCCCGAGATGTATTTGTAGAAGAATCCAAAATTCCAATCGTTTGAAACATCCCAAAAGAATGAATAAGCCGAATTTATCAATGAGAAGAGAATCCAAGGAGTATTTGAGTCAATGACGCCACTCCTTCTCAAGACAAGACACACAGTGGGGCCAAATGCCGTCGAATACTTGATTGCATTGAATAAGTGGGTTTTATTAAGGAAGTCAGAAACCCTGAATTCATAGACACACTGATTGAGTCTCAAGGCAGAAGGAAAGTTTGCAAGCAGGAGATCCAAGTTGTAAATTTGAAGATGATCTCTCGACAGCTCTCTTGTGTTCAACGGTAACACCTCCAATCCCAGAAATAACCCCGAAATGTACAAGAGCAAATCGATGATGGTTTTATTATATGAGGTCAAGGTATCTGTTAGGAGGATGTCATTGTTTCTAAGAGGAGGATCAATTCCACCACGGATGACTCTCTTGATAGTTTGGGTTAGTCTCTCGCCTTCGGGAGACGGCTTGTTGGTCGTCAAGTATGATGGATTGCACAAGAGATACAAGATGGTCAAGAGTGCCATCAAGGGTAACCAATTCAAGAGGGGCATTTGGAGACCATTGGAATAAAAGAAGAGGTAGATCAAATACGACACACCATTGATCATCGTTACCTTCACCAACGTGGATTTGACATTTGACACCAACTTCGATATGTTTACTTCTCTGTCCTTCAACTTGATCACTGCCAGGATGTCTATTTGGTAGTGTTTACAGACCAAAATGTTCCAGTACCAGAACAAGACACCCACGTTAACCAGTAGCAACACCCGGTAGGGCAGTGGCAGCCAGTCTGTGATTGATTCCATTTGCGTCTAGAGAATACGAGGTTTGTGAAAAGTCAGATAAACTTTGATTTTCCAATAATTAAACGATCAACGATCCGTAACCCAGGTGACATCCAGGTAACGGTGTGGGTTGTCCATACTCATAGTTTACTCAATTACAAGACTTAGAAAACATGTCCGTCAGAATTTTCAGTGTGTTTGGCTATGAAGTCGAATCGGTCATTATGTCTCCGCTTGGGGCGACAGCTGGTCATCACTAGAGATGTTTCTAAACATTTTAAAAGATTTAAACGGATTGCTCCTTTCGAGACCCGGCGGCCATCGATCAAGAGCTCTCGAAAGAAGGAAGTAAACCAAGTAAGCTTAAAAATTTTTCAGATCCGCAGCTTAAATACAAGCAACGGAGGGCTCATGAGGGTTTCTTTATCTTGGCAAAACGCTGTGAAGAATGCCACCATCGCAGTTCACATTCAGAGACCTAAGAGATCTGAATGATTGTAACCGTGCATACAAGTCCGGGCTAGCCTGCATAGGCCACATCGACATGAACGCGTTCTTTGCCCAATGTGAACAGATGCGGTTGGGCTTGAGCTCCGAGGATCCAATTGTGTGTGTCCAGTGGTCGTCGATCATCGCAGTGTCATACGCAGCCCGAGTGTACGGGATCAGCCGGATGGATAGACTCCAGGAGGCGAAATTGAAGTGTCCGAACTTGATAATTGCCCACACGGCAGTATTCAAAAAAGGTCAGCCCGTGTGGAAGTACATGGATTATTTGCCGGATCCAAAGGATCACAAAGTGTCGTTGGACCCCTATAGGAGGGAAAGTAAGAAGATCATGAATATCTTCAAGGCAAACTGTGACTTGACAGAAAAGGCGAGTGTGGATGAATGCTTCCTTGACCTTGGACGGTTGGTGTACGAAAAGATGAGAGAGGTATTTCCCTTTTTATTTGAGGGAAACCATTCACCGGACGAAGCTCTACCTGAAGTGATGCCGGTTCCAGAACAGTATCGATTCCAAGGTCACGTGATTCCCAGAAAGAATGATTCAGATAATTATTGTATGGATGATTGGGACGATGTTGTATTTCTGTTCGGATCAATCATATGCAATGATTTAAGAGCCAAGATTAAATCCCAATTGGGGTATTGGACTTCGGGAGGCGTTGGCAGGTGTAAAAGCCTTGCAAAATTGGCGTCCAATTTCAAGAAACCGGATCAACAAACAATAGTCAGAAACGGCGCAATCCCCTACTTTCTACAAGGTTTTGACATCACGGATTTTTGGTCTATGGGCGGTAAGACAGGTAAGTACATTAAATCGAAATTCGGTGACTCTGAAAACGTGATTAGGACAATCAGAGACGATTTTGAAGATCCAAGAGATTTATACGAAATCTTGGATAATGATATTGAGTTGAGTGAGAAGGTGTTTAAGATTGTTAGGGGAGAATTATTTGCGCCGCTAGAACCAAAGCTCTTAGCAAAATCGATGGGCGCCAATAAGAACTTCAGGGGCAAATCTGTTTCTAATCTATTGGACTTACATCCTTGGTTGAAGGTCTTTGTTGGTGAATTGATTTTGAGATTGCAGGAACTGGACGAGGAACAGGGGACAACCATTAGACCAAAAAAGGTGACATTGGGGTTTCATACGCGGGATAGAGTCCATTTGACAAAACAGTGCACTATAAGTCCTAACATCAAGGATCACGCTCTATTACAACAATTTTTGTGGGATACAGCGTTGAAATTGGCCAACGAATTAGTCTCCAATGTCGGAAACATCTTCCCCCTATTGCATGCCAGTTTGACCCTCTCCAGTTTCACCGTGGCTTCGAACATCAACACTCTCGATGATCTGATGGGTAATGTCAAAAAGAGAAAGGTAGAGGAGGACTCTTCTCATGGTTTCAATTCCGACAACGATGTGAATGGTCCTACGGGCAGCAAAAAGCCTAAACCGGGGACATTGGACGGTTTGATGGGAAATGTCAAGAAGAAGCCTAAGAATGAACCGGTAGAACAGTCAGCTCGGTTGGAAGGACATACCAGCGTCTTCTCGAATCTACCCAACAACAACACCAATGATGAGAACATCTTGCAATCCGATTCCAGCGTGGCTGCCAACATCGACGATGATCCCGACAAATTCTTTCAGAAATGTAACAGGTGTTCAGAGATGGTCTACATCGAGGAATGGATGACACATCAGGATTTCCATTTGGCCCAGGAACTAGAGAAACAATTTAATGGTGACGAGGAGGCGGAGAGGCTTTTAAGAAGGCTTAATAATAAGAGAAAGAGTAAATTACCGGCTGGCCAGACTCAACTACCCTTTTCAAGGTAAAGGATATTAATGTTTAGAAGAAATTTATAATGATGAACGGCTTTCATGGATCTTAAGGATCATCCAATCGTTGAAATGATGAGCAATGGAGTTCATCCGTCCAATAATCCGGATTTTTATTATTTAAAGTTCCGTCACCTGATTTTTGACACCATACCACTCCACCAACGGGTCCAGACCTTAGACGGCGTGTGGTACACGATACATTCACGCTGATAAGAAAGCGACATGTCTACTGGATTGGCATCAACAACTGTCATCAGCCGTATAACCACTTGGCTCCACCATCATCAGCCGTGAAGGCAATTACGTCACGGGCCGAATTAACCCCTGAGGATCTCACCACTCCACCCATCAAAACAGTCCCGGAGATTCAAGGAATAACTTCATGCGGTAACATTAACCATACGATCACGTTACAACTAAGCTCATTTTAGCCACCACCACTTGGGAACTAAATGAACTCTGGTGGCCTGCCGTGAAATGCCGGGGGGGGGGGTCAATTTTTACGCGTGGGATGCGTAAACATTACCCTCTCTTTTCTACATACAGCAAATAGTAAAGACCCCATCTCTTAGTAATAATCTATTCACAAAAACTACTCTTATCTACCTCAAATACGACATAGATAATCAATCTTATGTTACACCCGGAATTAGGGTTTCTACCCCACAAAATAAATAGTGGTCCAACCCCACAAACAACCCACAAATTTATGGAGGACGAATGAGACCCGAGCGGCGGTAGACAACTCCACTTTAATTCGGAGGAAAATAATGATTGCTGGAATCGGGAAAGTGCCGGAAAAAGTCCAACCATATAACTGGTAGATGAAGAGAGAGTCTGGTCAACACCCGATCGATCCAAGACCACATTTGGATCGGTTTTGAATAATATGTCTCAGTCCAAAAAGTCACCGCATCCCGGAAAATTTACAGCCAATCAAAGAGCTGCCCACAACAAAAAATTTTTCCGGGACGATTCCCCGGAAAAGATGCCGTTCCCGATGTTGCGAAAGTATAGACATAGCAAAGGGTTCCTGTGGTCACAGTGGATGATAACTCGAAACATCCGGTGTGTATACCGCTTTACCTTGCACTTTTAAACGATTTTTTGAAGAAGTTTACAGCTATTGTTGCTTTTTGAACCGGATAAATTAACAGTAATAAAATAAAACGCCAGAAAAAGAAATTCGATGAATTTCATTATAAATATGACCCATCCCCGCCCCCTCCCAACGTCTTTCCCGTTATTCTTCTCACTCTTTACAAGATAAACATATAAAACAATGTCATCATTAGATGTTTCGCATAAGGACCAAGATTCCTTAACTCCTCCACCACCACCAGACGCAGTGGTGGAGGCATCCGCTAAAGCAAAATTTATGGACCACTTTGGTGCAGCTTTCCTCTGTACTCTTATTGCATTCGGTGGTTACGTCTTTGGTTGGGATACAGGTACCATTTCTGGGTTCATTGGTATGCCAGATTTCCTCCAACGTTTTGGTCAACTCAACTCTGAAGGTGTTTACTACCTTTCAAAGGTTCGTACTGGTTTGATGGTTTCAATTTTCAACATTGGTTGTGCCATTGGTGGTCTTACTTTGGGTAAGACAGGTGATATTTACGGTAGAAAGAAGGGTTTGATGTACACGATGGTGGTTTACATTGTTGGTATTATCATTCAAATTGCATCTGTTAAGTCATGGGTTCAATACTTCATCGGTCGTATCATTGCGGGTATTGCAGTCGGTTCCATTTCCGTCTTGTGTCCTATGTACATCTCTGAAACCTCTCCAAAGGCTATCAGAGGGGCCTTGGTGTCGATGTACCAATTGATGATCACTGCCGGTATTTTCTTGGGTTACTGTTCCACTTACGGTACCTTCCATGGTTACACCGATTCCAGACAATGGAGAATTCCATTGGGTCTGTCGTTTGCTTGGGCTTTGTTTATGATCTTCGGTATGACTCTTACCCCAGAATCCCCAAGATACTTGGCTGAAAAGGATCAATTGGACGCTGCTAAGGAATCGATTGCCAAGTGTAACAAAGTTGATGTTAACTCCGAATTCGTCGCCCAAGAACTGGAAGTTATTGTCAACGGTATTGAATTTGAAAAAGCTGCTGGTAACGCCTCCTGGGGGGAACTGTTCACGGGTCAACCAAAGATTTTCTACAGATTGATGGTCGGTGTCTTCGTTCAATCCTTGCAACAACTTACTGGTGATAACTACTTCTTCTACTATGGTACTACGATCTTCAAGTCTGTTGGTTTGGAAGATTCCTATGAGACTTCGATCATTTTGGGTGTTATCAACTTCTGCTCCACTTTCCTTGCTCTTTGGGTTGTTGATCGCTTTGGTAGAAGAAAGACATTGCTGACCGGTTCTGCTTGTATGGCAGTTTGCTTGTTGATTTTTGCTTCCATCGGTGTTAAGGATCTTTACCCACAAGGTCACAATGGACCAGCTAAGAAGCCAGTTGGTGATGCCATGATTTTCTTGGCTTGTTTGTTCATCTTCTTCTTTGCCACCACCTGGGCTCCATGTGCCTATGTTGTTGTTTCTGAAACTTACCCAACCAGAATCAGATCAAAGGGTATGGGTATTGCAACTGCCGCTAACTGGATTTGGGGGTTCTTAATTGCATTTTTCACTCCATTCATCACTGATGCCATTCATTTTGCTTACGGTTACGTCTTCTTCGGTTGTCTGGTGTTCTCCTTCTTCTTCGTCTTGTGTTGCGTTCCAGAAACTGCCGGTTTGTCCTTGGAAGAAGTTGATGAAATCTATACCCACTTCACTCCAGGTCTGGCCTTCTTGAAGTCGAAGGTGCAAAAGGAGAAGGAGGAAGATGAAAAGGCTGAGGCTGCTGCTGCTGATGTGGCCTAATCTCAATCTACAATTAATTTAATGAGTAACGCGTATAACTTTTGATCAACATAGATAGTTCATTTTCTAAACCTGTAAACAGTTTCTGGAAAGGTGATATTTCCCGTGGTATTCCCGATGGCATTTCTGATCGAAAATGATGACCGCTTAGCTTGTTTAACGTTCTTCTGGAAACCGCTCAGCATTTAACTTTGTATTCAAGTTTGTATGTTTAACTATTTAAAAAGAACTTTAAAGATAAAGAAACAATATAGAAAAGAAAGATAATGTTAAATCAATCAAGCGCATCCGCATTTAGACTTTGCACAGTGGCAACCACAAGTCTTACAGGAGTCACAATTGCAGTTACCTTTGCAACCGCATTTAACAGTTGAACAAACACAAGCTGTCTTTGACCCGTTGTTGGCACAAGAAGAACATGTGCAATTTCCTTCTGGGCAAGAGCATTCCTTTTCACATGTGCATTGTTTAGTTTGGGCAGCACATTGGCAAGAGGTTTTGTTGGAGCATTCGCATTGGATGGAGGTAGTTGAACAACAGCCAGTCATAGTTATCAATCTTATTTGTATAAATAAGGAAACATTGGTGGTGATAAGGGGATGCAGTTGCTCTTTTAAAGTAATTGAGATGTTTTAGCTGTCTTTTCTTATCGATGACCTCATTGCAGCAAAATGCGCTCAACTTAGCAACATGCGCTCAACTTAGCTAAATGCTCTCAAATTGGCTAAAGGTCCTCAAATTAGCTAAATACTCTTAGCCAAACCATAACCTCAAGTTAAAAGAATAAATATCATCATTTGGCTTCTAAACCGAATTTATAAACAGGGGTAAATAATTTATTCAATGATTCTGGTGATCATACCAGTACCAACAGTCTTACCGGATTCTCTCAAGTTGAATCTTTGACCAACTTCGACAACAACTGGGTACAACAATTCAACAACCATTTCAACGTTGTCACCTGGGGCAACTTGCTTGGAGTGGTCCTCTTCGGAATCTGGGAACTTCAAGGTGACGTTGACGTTGGAAGTTCTGATGTACATTTGAGGTCTGTAGTTTTCAGAGAATGGGGTGTGTCTACCACCTTCGTCCTTGTTCAAGATGTACATGGAAGCCAAGAATCTGGTGTGAGCTTGAACGGAACCTGGCTTGGCCAAGATTTGACCTCTCTTGATTTGTTCTCTCTTGACACCTCTCAACAAGATACCTGGAGTGTCACCAGCTTGAGCTTGGTCCAATTCCTTGTGGTACATTTCAATACCAGTGACGGTAGTCTTCAAAGCACCGTCCTTACCACCGACGATTTCAACTTCTTCACCCTTCTTCAAGGTACCTCTTTCCACAGTACCGGAGACAACAGTACCTCTACCGGAGATGGAGAAGACTTCATCGATTGGCAACAAGAATGGCTTTTCCAAATCTCTTTGTGGGGTTGGAATCCATTCGTCAACAGCGGCCATCAACTTCAAGATGGATTCCTTACCGATTTCTGGCTTTTGACCTTGCAAAGCCATCAAAGCGGAACCCATGATGACTGGGGTGTTGTCACCATCAAAACCGTACTCGGATAACAATTCTCTCATTTCCATTTCAACCAATTCCAACATTTCTGGGTCATCGATAGTATCACACTTGTTCACGAAGACAACCAAGTGTTGGACACCAACTTGTCTGGCCAACAACAAATGTTCTCTGGTTTGTGGCATTTGACCGTCGGTGGCGGCAACAACAATGATAGCACCGTCCATTTGAGCAGCACCAGTAATCATGTTCTTAATATAATCTTGATGGCCTGGACAATCAACGTGGGAGTAATGTCTGTTGGCAGTTTCGTATTCAACGTGAGCAGTAGAAATGGTAATACCTCTGGCTCTTTCTTCTGGAGCCTTGTCAATAGCGGCGTAATCAAGGAAATCAGCACCACCTTCATCGGCCAAAACCTTCGTGATGGCAGCTGTCAAGGTGGTCTTACCGTGATCAACGTGACCGATCGTACCAATGTTAACGTGAGGCTTGGATCTGTCGAAAGAAGCAAATCTGACGGCTTGAGCTCTGGATGCAACAGAAACTCTTGAAACAGAAGCCCAGGAGGCTCTGTTCAATGAACGCAAAGCAGTTGTGAACACTCTGGAGGCCATTTCGTTGAAGAGCCATCTTTCATTGTCGGCCTGAAAATTTTCATTTCACCTTAAATGGAACCACCCGCGAGGGCACCGGACACGCGCGAGGGCGCGCGTCCGTTGTGCCGGTGCACGGATGCGCTCAGCTGCTCAGCGGAAGTCTCTCTTAAGAGGTATACAATTAATTAAGCTTTGCTATGAGTTCTTTGAGAGTTTGGTTATCGGTATCAACAAACTTTCTCAAGGAGTCACACAAAGGGTCCAAAGTTTTCGTCTCCCACACACCCTTCCTGACGTAGGTCAATATTACGGCGTCACTAAAATCGACTCTTGTGGAGCCCTTGACGTGTTTGTGGACGATTTGGAAATCCACAAGATCTATTTCGTAGTTTTTGCATGTCTCCTGATCAATGGCGATATGGACCCACTGGTCATCCCCCCTCCTATAGTAATATTCTGTTGGCTTCATAATGACACCGGTAAGAATCCAGGGCTCTAAGAGGCTTTGATCAAAAAGTGACTCCGGCTGATACAGACCCTGAGTGAGGACATCGGCCTGGGCTTCAAGGTCATACTTTGCCTGGACGAGTTCGTGGGCCCTGGTTTGGATTTGGTCATGAATCATTTGGAGTGTTAGACCTGCAGTCTTGATCTTCTCCCCCTCGGAGAACTCTTTGGAAGCGGTGGTCTCTGTGGTGGAATCCATATGCTCCCCCACCTTCTGAAGGTAGGCGCTCGATGTTGCCAACATCCCGGCCAACCGCTTCCCCTGGAACACCTTTGTATTGGCAATCGACTTGTTCACCTCCTCCCAATACTCTCGTGATGCGGATATCTGATCTAACTTGTTGCCAATGATGTGTTCATGCTCCTTGGTATAAATCTGGGGATAGAAATGGTCGAATAGGTCGAGGCCGTTGGTTATACTATGTCCGTCTGAATCGATTGTGAACGTCAAGACATCACAAACATATTCCATCCTATTGGTGCCAAAATTTTCAAACTTCTTGCCCCAGAAGAGATTGTGGATCATCACGTACAGATTTGAATCGATGCAATCCATTTGAATTGGGATCGTGTAATATCTTGCGCTTTTGCCATTGTATTCGATTGAAAGCTCCAAGAATGATTTGACCGGCTTTTCCAGCTCGGAGTTGATTCTTGAAAACGAGGATACAATGTCACTCAAGATGAAGTTGACATAATCACCAATCGATTCCAAATCCTCTGTGATGGATTTATTCGTGGCAGTGGTAATATTATAAGAAGATGCGAAGGCCCGCTTAGATTCCGGGGACATCATCCCCAACAACCTCTGGTACTCCATTGGCCCTAAAACACTATCTGATACCCTCTCCTTGTTCCACCAGTTTGGCTTGAACCCGTAATTGAAGTAGGAATGTTTCAAAAGAAGGTTTCTTAAAGCCGGAATGTTACCCAAAATCACCACTAGGGGCGCCAAATAAGATTCAAACAACTCTGGGGATTGTGGCAACACAATCGCAGGCTCGTCTTGTCTCTCACATTTCAGGAAATCTTCATAAATGTTGTATTTGTTGGCAATGGGATTGTACTCCTTGATCACCTCGTCGCCCAACTTCGACCGGATGTCATCGTCAATGCCTATCGGAACACTTGTTTTCTCCGTATACCCCGGAGGCGCCTCCGGTCCCGCCTTCACATCCTGGTTTGGGCCAGCTAACGGTGCATCATCCTGGTAGTCTCCCATCAGTAGAGCTACGGCAACATTGACATCGCCTTGGGCCTTGGCCAAGGCCGACTGTGCACACTCCTTGTCAAAGCCCATGCTCACGAGGTTGTCCACGTCATCGCTGGACATGATAATGAATGAGGGTGGATTGGATCGTCCATTACGTAATATACACTAGGCTGTTTCTAATATCAGAAGACATCGGGCAATCTCTCGATGTTGTATGCGTGGCCGCCCACGGACATGATGGGGATCCCGGGCACCTTTCTAATTCTTCTTTTTAAGTCCGCATCGTTTGTCGCCACAATGTAGCACTTGTTCTGCATCACTCTTGACACAAGACAATCATCCGCGTAGGTACCCTTGTGGGTGCATTTGAGTCTTTTGATACGAGGATCCTTAGCAAAAGTGAGGGCAATACGATACTTAGGACCCAACTTTTCCAATTCTGCAATCACACAGTCTGTCACCATCGGTATACATTTTGCCAATAGACAGTCCATCATCCCCCTCACGATGTCGATCTTTTTCTGGATCGAGAAGTTAAAGAAGTTTGTATCGATGATCACCTGGTATGGAGGTTTGATGGCCGAGTTGTATTGGAAGAAGAGAGCCGATGACACCTGCGGTATGGATCTCACCAATTCTGCATCTTCCTTTTTATCTTTTTGTTCTTTTTGGTTTTCTTTGATTCTTTGGTCTGTTTTCTGCACCATTCTCTTAACTGAGATCTTTCTTGTCTTCTTAGCCTTAGCCATCTTGATGATATCTCTCTCTTCTTCGCCTTCTATGTGAAGAAAAGATTTGAAAAAAAAATTTCAGCTCTTAAAGCAGAAGAGATCAATCAACTGCGCCACCATAAGAAATCAAACGTGGCGCAGCACTTGGGTCACTGATTAATCGATAGAACCACCAAAGGTGTGTAGATAGGAGGGAAAGGAGAGGTCAAACTACGTGATGACTTGTATATCTGGTTTTTGTGCAATTGTAGTTCTGAAATTGTGAAACGGAGGTTGATTTGCACTTACTTTGTATAATGTCGCCACTGGATGTCGATTGAGCGCAATGTATTCAGGGTGGCTTGTAGATAAAGACGCCAATGGCAACACCATATTGCGTGGTTTACAACGCGGGAAGACAAGTTGTTACCGAGGATCACCACTTACCTATGACAACAGAACTGAGCATCCTAAACGAGCGACACGTGAGAAATTCCTCCACCGCTCGCCACACCCTTTTCCTTTGAAACATAGATAGATGAAGTACGTAGAAGCCCCCGTTACTCTTAAACCGTTTAGGGGCCAGTGGAAACAAGATGCCGACAAAAGTGAAGAGATTGTGGCAAAGTTCGAGTCAAAAATGGCCAAAAGTCACCCGCTGAGCATCACGTATAGCTCTTATCCGGAACAGATGAAGCCTCTAGAAACTTCAATCGGTTGTGATTTACATCCACACCCAGAGATACAACTGAGAGGTGAAAATGAAGCAAATTGTAAGTCGAGAGGACCTATGTTTTATCCGCTGAGCAATGCTTATTCTCCTAAATGGGGGGAACAGGAGCCCTTATCGAACATCCTCACATGTGCTACTCGAGAAGGCATAGAACCACCACCGATATTGGAAACTTTGGCCAATTGCGGACCCAAGGCACCCATCTTTTATCCGCTGAGCACTATATACAAAGACACCACTACATGTAGAAAGATATTAAACCACAGGCGACTTTCTGGAGACAATGAAAATGCTGGCCACCTAACACACTTGTTTCAAAGAAGTGAATCTAAAGAAGACTTCAGTAGCAGTGATTCCGAATCAACAGTGGAAATTAGCCGTAGAAACGCCCCTCAAAAACCTGAAAAACGATCTGCATTACAAGATCTAACCGATACCCAATGTTACACTGACAATAAAGAAAATCAGCCAAAAGTCGAAGATTTGCCCGTTCCACCCTCGTTGGTGCCCCCCAGTGTATTCCGAGAGACCAAAAATCGCGATTTTGACCAATTGCTAGAAAATTATGACTGTTTATGGCGATGGAGCCATTTTTAGTTGCCCATGAAAAGAGTATCTCTTTTGCTAGGAAATACAAGTAATGAAGCAAGTACATAGTTGAGTACACCAATCCACTCACGAACGACCTGGGTTTCGATCCACTTATCCTTAACTCGAGTACCTTTTTGTGATAATGCAAAGGCACACACCCAAAATCACTTCCGTTGCTCTCTTTCCTCCTTCGCTTACTTTCATAAACAACCTCAACCATGAGCATATGAGTACTTGAATTTCCCAATCGGGAGTATTATCACGTGACAAGACCATCTTCAAAAGGTCCGCGATCCCCATCTCCTCAGAAATTTTCCTCCTCTCCAGGTTTTCGTGTTTGTTAGAGGCAAATGAGTGCCAATTTGTACACGGACCATATTGAGAAATTTCTCTTACGGCTCGAGGACAAATCTTTGGACCTTCAAGGGAAACACTCGCTTTTTTCGGAACTCTGCGACACTCTAGACACGTATATCGGTGCCAATGAATACGATCATTTTTTAAAGATCTTGTTGAAGGTCGTCTTTGAATACTTGGAATCCGTGCCAATATCATTCAGCTTGAATTCCCCTGAACAGAAGTTGAGATACCTCATTTTGGATATCCTCATGAGGTTGCCTGCAAATGATATTTATCAACCATACGTTTTTGACGTTTATGATGTTTTAATCAAAGTGATAAAGGAAGATAATGAAGAGAACGGGATCAGATGTTCAAAAATACTCATATCTCTTCATAAATCATACAAAAATTACCTATCATCAAAAGTGGAGGATTATTTGTCATTGTTGATTTCAATCTACAAAAATATGCCCCAAGTCATCGAGGAGAACTTCGGTCCAAGCTCTGAAAAGAAGGAATCAAGTGACGAGTTATCAAAAGCTACCCACTCATTGAAGGTTGCTGCCGAATGTCCTGTTACTCTTGTCTCGTTGTACAACATTTACAGCAATCTAATCATTTCTACAGTGCCTGAGTTCTTACCATTAGTCATTGATTTGATGTCACTAGAGGCTGATGAACAACGGAAAGAACATGAAAAAATGAAGAGAAAGGGCCTAATATTATCCCATGTTTCTCCCAACATTGTCAATAAAACCCTTTATTGTGATCTAATACTTTGTCAAATTAAGGCGGCCTTCTTTTTGGCCTTCGTATTGATAAAAAAAATCGATACGTCATCAGTGGAGGATCGAATGAAGGATATACCCGACTTATTGATTAGATTACTTCAGGATTGTCCTCCAGAATCTTCATCATTGAGAAAGGAATTACTTTACGCAATTAGACACACTCTAACAACGGATTTGAGAAAGTTGTACGCTTCGAAATTCGGAATCTTGTTCAATGAGAAGGTCTTATTGGGTGATGGCCTGACTGCCCATGAAACATTGAGACCATTGGCTTACACAATAGTGGCAGATTTTGTTCACCTTAATGAAAATATCACCAGCGATCAAATTTGGAAGAGTGTTGAAACATTCTGTGACCATTTAAAGGACAATACCCTGAATCAAAACGTCTACATCATGAGCGCAAAATTGATGTTGAACTTGGTGGACAGAATCAGCAAACTTCCCAACAAAAACGAGGCTCGTCAACTGTTCTTGATCATGATCGACTCATTTGGGAAAAGATTCGCTTCAGTGAACAACAATTACTACGATATCATGCTTCAGCATAAAGAGTACATGAAGACCAAATCTGAAAACACAGCCAAATTGGATCAATTGGAGACCTTAGCAGATACATTGACAGGCAAACCCCCATTTTCAGAGCCAAAAATAACAACTAATAAAGATGAAATGGATGTCGACGAAGATCCCGAGATTTCGGATTATATTTCTTTTGTTACAATAGACAGGAGTTTGCCAATTCAAGTGAGCCAGCCACATACCCAAGATCCATTGGATTCAGCAAGGTATATGTTTAAAATGTTCATGACATTTTTACGATCCATCTTTATCGCTCTCAAGAGTTGTAACCCGGAACCACCAAGTGACTATACATTTCAAGCATGGCAAGAAACTACTCGTATAACGTCCCTCGAGGAGCTAACCATTTTCAGAAGGTTATTTTCAGAGAGTATTAAATGCCTGAAGTTTTTCCAAAGTTCGAAATTGCCTCTCTTGAGACAAGCGATGAAACAGGCTTATGAATCCGGTGGAATGAGCCCGCCAATTACATCATGCAAGGAAGAGAAGGATTTGATGGAATTATTGGCCGCTTTGTTCATTCAATTGGAACCTGCAGCATTTAACGAGGTCCTAGAGGCTGAGATGCCCGCTTTATTCAACACTATTCTGGAAAACCCGGCTCTATTACATGTTCCTCAGTACTTTTTCGCCAATGAAATGACAACATCAAATTTTTCAAGTATATTGATTGTATTTTGCATTGACAAATTACCCGAGCTGGGCGACCTGGATATTGTCAAATCCAATGTTTTGAATAGATTATTCAAGTTCTGTTTCATGTCGGTGAATCTTTTCCCAAATCAGAACGAAGCTGTATTATTGCCTCATTTGAACAAGCTGATTCTGGACTGTTTAGAATACAGTACTACCGCTAAGGATCCTTTGGTTTACTTCTACCTCATTAGAACACTGTTCAGAGCCATTGGAGGAGGGAAGTTTGAAGCCCTATATAAAGAAATCTTTTCCATTCTTCAAGTTTTATTGGAGTGCCTTGGAAGATTATTTGCCAACTCAAGACGTCAAGTGGAAAAGGACGTTTTTGCAGACTTATGCCTGACTGTCCCTGTTAGATTGAGTGTTCTGGTTCCATACCTCCATCATTTGATGAAACCTCTTGTGCATGCCCTCAACAGTACCCCAGACTTAGTCACTCAAGGTTTGAGAACATTGGAACTGTGTGTTGACAATATGACCGTGGAGTTCATTGACCCAATCATTGAACCTGTTATTGAAGATATCATGAAAGCACTTTGGAAACATTTGAGGCCTGTTCCATACTCCCATCAACACTCACACACAGCACTGAGAATTTTAGGGAAAATGGGTGGTAGAAATAGAAGCTTTTTGAAATTGCATGAGGACTTGAAGCCGGAAACAGTCACCGATCAAGAATTACTCGGGATGTTCAAAATCGAGGGGATTCCAAACGAAATACCAGTTTCAATGACCGCTGCAATCTCTTCAGCACTGACTGCTTTGACTAGCACGAGACCCAAGATTCATTACAGAGTTAGTGCCTTCAAGTACTTAACATCAATTCTAAAGCTGTTCATAAATATTGATGACATTCCAGAGGATTACGAAAACAAAATTCAACAGGTGGTGTCATTCATTATTAATCAGGGGAAGGATGAGATTGATGAAGCCAGTAATTTGGAGGCTAATTCTGTGTTAGACGAGGATAGATTTAACAGACAAGAAGAACTACTCTTGGAATTATTGAAAGCCCTCTTTTACTCTGTCTCTCTGGAAGAAGTCAGAGAGGAGGCGAATGAATTAATTAACGGGATCTGCAGACAATACGTGTTCCTTTGCTTAAGTAGGACCATGACGGAACACTACAACATGGCTAAAAAGTTTAATGTGAACAATCACGAAGGAAAAAGATCATTAAGTGAAGACACTCTCTTTGATGCCATCGTTTACGTCTTGAGTCACTACAACCCTAAGGTCAGAGAGGCAGGTAAAATGGCGGTTAGAACCATCTTTGATATCTGCTTAACCCTTTTTGGATCGATGAACGATGTTTTAAAGTTCTTGAGTATTAAAAAGCTGTGCTCCACATTTATACACTGTTGTTTCAAGGATACCTATTATGATAAACTTAGCGGGTGTATTGGGTTGCAGGTGATGATCAAAGACCTGGAAATTCCCTACGAATACTTTGAAGTTAGACAAATTGAAATTTCAAGAGCAATGTTTTTTGTTTTGAGAGATACCCCAACGGATGTACCATCAGAGGTTTGCAAAATAGCGAAATCAATTATTTTGGATATATTGAGAAACTGTAACAAAGAAGTCACTAAAGATGTTGTTTACCAACAACCATTTCAATCTCTCATTAGTCAGATCGTTTACGATTTGTCCAATTACAATAAGATGGTGAGAGAAACGGCACAAGAATCTTTGAAGGTGCTTTCTGAAATTACAGGGGTTCCAATTGCCGATATGATATCTCCAAGCAAGAGTGTATTACTCGCTCCAATCTTTGGCAAACCATTGAGGGCTCTACCTTTCCATATGCAAATAGGGAACATAGACGCAATTACATTTTGTCTACAGTTGGATGGATCCTTCTTGGAATTCAATGATGAATTAAACAGACTGCTCTCCGAAGCTTTAGCTCTTGTGGATGCTGATGATGAATCATTGATTAGCGTTAATAAGATTTCTGAACATAAGAGTGCTGAACAGTTGGTTAATTTGAGAATTGTATGCATTGAATTGCTCTCCTTGGCCCTGACCAAACAAAAGTTTTCAAATTCATCTGTGAGAATTAGAATTCTTAGCGTGTTCTTCAAGACACTCTGCTCAAATAGTATCAGGATCATTGAGGCTGCTTACAGGGGTCTATCCAAGGTTTTATCGGGCAATGTGAAGCTACCAAAAGAACTCTTACAAAACGGGTTGCGACCAATGTTGATGAACCTATCAGATTACAAGAAACTAACCGTTTCAGGTTTGGAGGCTCTATCGAAATTACTTGAATTGTTGATTTCATACTTCAAGGTGGAAATTGGGAGAAAACTCTTGGACCACTTAATGGCTTGGGCCCAACCTGCAACATTACAGCGTATATCCAAGCAAAAATTAGAGAGCAACCATACTGTTAAGATCATTGCTGCCATTTTGAAGATTTTCTATATGTTACCTCCTCAGGCATACACTTTCCTCAACGAATTAATTGAAACTCTTCTCTATTTGGAGACGAATCTACGCCGCCATCAAGATTCACCATTCAGAAAACCAATTGCCCAATTTCTTGATAGATTCCATGATCAAGCCATTGATTTTTTCAAGGAGAATTTTAAGTCTAGAGCTCATGGATCTAGATTTGCCTACTTTGTTGGATTATATGAAAGCTCCAATTTAAGAAAAGTAGTGAAGGATCATTTTAAGGAATTTATAGAGATGATATCCAATGAACCTGATGGAGATGTCAAATTTGCAATGTTTTCTAACATGGTTGATTTGATTGATGCAATTGGGAAACAGGACTCTGAATGGTTGAAAGATTCATCAGAAACATTCAGCAAGATGTTTGACTTTTCAGTGGATTGCTTGGAATATAAACAAACTGCCACCCTGGAATCCAAGGTACACTTTCAATTGGGTCAATCTCTGGAGAAATTACAGGACTTGTACATTAACACTTTAAAGATTAAAGAGAACAAGGTCGAAGATACCATTTCATTTATGAATTACCTAGCAACTAATGACATATCCCTCTCTAACACTGTGGAAATGTTCCTCTTGGATGACATCGTTAAGTCAAAGGATGTCAAATTAGTTCAATCATACCTGCTTTATGCTATCAATAAATTAGGTGACGATGGAACGGAATTGGCGCCAATGATCCAGCTATTAAAGAGAATCGTCACACCGACATTGTTTTCTAATGCGAAAAACACGACTACGGGTCTTGACTTAGCCAAGAACGGAGATCAACCCGCTGCTTGGATTGTCGCACTTGGTGAGAATGTTTGGAAGAAGGCCAGCGATGAGACAGCTGTGGAGTCCTGCGAAAATGACTTATTCAGAGTGGAGTTGATGCAATTGACATCTGTTATGGTTCAATACTACCCTGATATTGTGGCTGATTGGAAGAAAGATATTATCAAATTCAACTGGAACAATATTTCTTTAGAGGACACAATCACGAAACAAGTGGCATACGTTTCAATTGCGTACTTTATTAAAAATTTTGAGACTCCTGCAAAACTTGTTATGCAAGTTTTTGTTGCACTACTTAAGGCTAATCAGAATGAGGTAAAATCATTGGTTAGACAATCATTGAACTTGTTAGTTCCAGAATTGAATCGCATTTTGGGGTCTGATGTTGAATGGCTGAAGTGGACTCGTCGTGTTTTGAGTGAAAACGGATACATTGTCACTCAAGTTCTCAATGTTTACCAATTGATTGTTCAACACCCAGACCTATTTTATGGCTCCAGAGACGAATTTATTCCCAACATTATCACCGCCATGGGCAAGTTAACGGTTTTGAACAATTCAATGACCGAGAACCAAATGCTTGCGATGGATTTGGCAGAATTGATTTTGAACTGGGAAACACGTGCAACGAGGGAGAATGATGAAGCCAACGACGTCAATTCAGATAAAATGGATGTGGACTGTGGCGCTATTTCACCTTCTCATTATGTTGTTCCCAATGGCCAAAAAGAAACCTGTATTACTTTCTTGATCAGGTACATCTGTTTATGCCACCAGCGGGCGTCCGATAACGAATTGAGTAGAAAAGCTCTTGTCATTTTGCACATTTTGCTATCCAAAGGATACTGGTCCGACGTGGGAGTCAAATTGGCTTTTCTCGAGAAGATGTTGTCTACTCCTGATTCTAGAGCTGAGAACATGTTGACATGTTGTGTAAACGCTCTAGAGGCTCTGAATGTTGTATTGGAATGGCAACCATCTCGATGGATTTTCAACAATTTTGAGTATTTACAAAAGTTACTCGATGGATGTGTTCGTACTCATAATCAGGATATCCAAGAAGCATTGCAATGTGTATTGTCATTGATCATTAAAGCAGTCAAACAGGAATCCGAATTGGAAACTGCCGATGACGAAAAGAAGGAGAAGGCCAAGGCTTTTATGAATTACTTAGTGGGAATCATTAGTGAGGATTTGAGTTCAACCAACTCTGTTGCTGCCGGTATCACCCTGTCATGTACTATTGCCAAATTCCAACCTGAAATTTTGGATCAAAATCTCCAATTGATCATCAGAACATTTGGTAAGTTGGTCAAGGATCATATCACTTTATCAATGGCTTCTAACAAAACCCAAACTGTTTCTGACAGTCTACAATCCGCAGAAGAAGCTAAGATGACTGTGAAGTTATTAGAAACTATTTTGAACTTATGCTCCCTTAGAATTTCGGTCTTGGGTGATCAGCGTAGAATTTACCTTTCATTAATGGTTCAATTGATCGACAGATCCAACGATAAGAAATTATTGACCAAGATTGCACAAATTGTTCGTGGCTGGGTTTTCGCCAAGGATGAAATTCTTCCAACAGTCAAGGAAAAAGCGGGAGTGCTTTCCAAGATGATGATGTATGAGATGAAGAATGATTCAGAATTGACCAATATGTACTACCAAATTATTGTGGACATTTTCAAGGCTGACTCTCTGTTGTACAGTGAATTGACATTCAGATTGGAACATCCATTCTTGGTTGGTACTAAGATCTCCGACACCGGGATTCGCCAAGAGTTGATGAATATTTTGAGTAACTCCATTGACAAAGATATCAGAAGTAGATTGTTTTATGTCATTCGTGAGCAAAATTGGGAATATCTTTCAGAATATCCATGGTTGAACCAAGCCTCTCAAATTCTTTACAGATCTTTTGATTTTGAACATTCTTTGAAATTGATGCCAACCGAGTCACAGCTTGCTTCCTTAAAGGAGATCAATAACGTGAAGCCAAAGACGGAGATAATCCCGGCGTCAACACCCATTGTTGATCTACTGGCAACACACAGAAAGTTTATCCATGATTCCTTGAAAATCAAAGCCAAGGACGTTCTTGACCCTCTTCTTGATCTTTCCTATCAAAGTCCAGAGGCCATCCACAATTCATGGTGTAATTTGTTTCCGGTGGCGTACAACTTCATCTCCCAACGTGAAAAGCAAGACTTTTTACATTCCTTTGTTACTTTGCTGTCAAGGGATTACCATATGCGTCAACAAGAATCTGTTCCAAATGTCATTCATATCATGCTATCTGCTGCTAGTAAGTGTCCTGATTTACAACTGCCTCCGCATTTAGTTAAATACTTAGGTCTGAATTATGATTCCTGGTATCCAGCTATTAGAATCTTAGAACAGATTGATCTTCATCCAACCACAGAGAATTCCAAGGTGAAGGAAGCCAACAAGGATGCTCTTGTTGAAATATATGCCGCTTTACAAGAAGATGATATGTTTTACGGTTTATGGAGAAGAAGATCGAAATACTTTGAAACCAACTCTGCTTTATCCTATGAACAGATTGGAATGTGGGACAAGGCACTAAAGATGTATGAAGCAGCTCAAATAAAGGCTAGGAGCGGTGTGTTACCATATTCTGAATCTGAGTATGCTCTCTGGGAAGACGATTGGATTTTATGTGCAGAGAAACTGCAGTACTGGGATGTTTTAACCGAATTGGCCAAGCATGAGGGTTTCACTGACTTACTCTTAGAGTGCGGTTGGAGAATTGCTGATTGGGTGAAAGATAGAGACCCATTGAAGCAATCTGTGGAGACAGTCATGGATGTTCCGACACCAAGAAGACAAATGTTCCAGACATTCCTTTCCTTACAAGCTTTCTCCCAAAACCAAGAGTCTGTTCAAAATGTTCAAAGGTTGATTGATGAAGGTATTCAATTAGCTCTCCGTAAGTGGTGGAAATTGCCACAAAGAGTTACTGGTGCTCACATATCCCTGTTACATGGGTTCCAGCAATATGTGGAATTTAGTGAAGCAATCCAAATTTACAGAAGTTTAACCAATACTACTGTGGAGAATTTGGACACAAAATCTCAAGATTTGAAGAGGGTTTTGCAAGCTTGGAGGGAACGTCTTCCAAACAGTTGGGATGATATAAACATTTGGAATGATTTGGTGACGTGGAGAAAGCACGCTTTTGATGTTATTAACAAGTATTATCTACCATTAGTGCCTGCAGTCACACAAAGCGGCAACAGTGCGAACAACTCCTATGCCTACAGAGGTTATCATGAAATTGCCTGGGTAATCAACAGATTCGCTCATGTGGCGAGAGAACACAACATGCCCGAGGTGTGTATTAACCAGTTGGCGAAAATTTACACATTGCCTAATATCGAAATCCAAGAAGCCTTCTTGAAATTGAGAGAACAGGCCAAGTGCTACTACCAAAATCCAGCAGAATTGAACACCGGTTTGGATGTTATTAGTAACACAAATTTGGTTTATTTTGCTGCTCAACAGAAGGCCGAGTTTATTACTTTGAAGGGTATGTTTCTGGCCAAGTTAAACGTTCCAGATGAAGCCAATTCCGCTTTTGCAACTGCTGTCCAATTAGATTTGAACCTTCCAAAGGCATGGGCTGAATGGGGGTTCTTTAACGACAGCAGGTTCAGTGCTTGTGGGGATATCAATTTTGCAAAGCATGCAATTAGTTGCTATTTACAAGCTGCTTCTCTTTACAAGAATAACAAAGCGAGAAGATTGCTCTGCAGGATTTTGTGGTTAGTTAGTTTGGACAATGCTTCCGGTACTTTGACGGAGTCATTCTTGGGTCATAAGGGGGAGATGCCAATTTGGCATTGGGTCACATTCATTCCTCAGTTGTTGACTGCTTTGGCTCACAAGGAGGGTAAAGTAGCATTTGAAGTCTTGTTCACTATTGCTAAGACTTACCCACAAGCCCTTCATTTCCAATTGCGAACTTCTAAGGAGGACTACGCCGGCATTCAAAAACAATTGTCTGCCCAAGGCGCTGCAGGTCTCGCTAATGCAGCATCGGGTCCAGCAAACGGGTCGGCACAATCACAATCCTCTTCCTCCAGTTCAACTGCTTTGAATGCGACTGGTATGCAATCAGAAACTGCTAATACACCAGTGAATGAACAATCACCTCCTTTGACAGGCAATGCCACACCATCGGTTAACCCAACTTCGGCTCCACAAGGCGGTTCCACTCCGACAAACCCATTACTTCAAAGAAAGCCATGGGTTTGGATTGATGAAATTTCAAGAATTATGAAATCAGCGTATCCACTATTGACCCTTTCGTTGGAATCATTTGTTGATCAAATTAACCAAAGGTTCAAAATCAATGCCGATGCTGACGCCTATAGGTTGATTGTTGCCCTATACTATGATGGGGTTCAACAGTTCAACCGTTTGCCAAATCCAAGGGAGAATGTAAAGTTACCAGCAGCTACAGAGGCTAGTATCGAAAAGTTTGCAGAGAGTGTCTTGCCTTCTCATATCAAGAATGAATTCCACGAAGATATTATTCAATCTAAACCAAATCTAGAAACATATATTTCCAAATTGTTGAAGTGGAAGACTTGTATGGAGGAGAAGTTGGATATGAGTTACGGCAAGGTGAATTTGGAGAGGGTTTGTCCTCACTTGAGTCAATTCCATCACCAGAAATTTGAGGACATCGACATTCCTGGACAATACTTGTTGGATAAAGAGTCCAGTCAAGGTTTTGTGAAGATTGAAAGGTTTATGCCAACTTTTGAAATGATCAGAGGTCCCGTGGCTTGTTATAAGAGAATTACTATTAGAGGCTCTGACGGTGGTCTTTACAAGTTTGCTATCCAATTTCCTTCTGCCCGTCACTCTAGAAGAGAAGAAAGGATGTACCAAATGTTCCGCTTATTCAATGACCAACTATCAAGAAATGTTCAAACCAGGAAGAGAAACATCGAGTTCACTCTACCAACGTCTATTCCCCTATCACCACTGATCAGAATGGTCAGTGATGACGAAAAGTATGTGAACATGTACAATGTTTACGAATCATCTATGAAGGCTAAGGGCCAAAACAAGGACGAACCATTAGCTTTCTATATTGAGAAGTTGAGATCTGCATATGATCCAAGACTGCCAAAGCCGGATGTTTTGAATGTTAAGACCGAAATTTTGTCCGCAATTCAAACTCTTTTTGTTCCAACCAACATGATGAAGGATTACTTCATGCACTATTATCCAAAATTTGAAGACTTCTGGGTGTTTAGAAAGCAGTTCACCTCACAATATGCAACGTTCATCTTTGCTACCTACATGATGTGCATCAATGGCAGACAGCCGCATAAAATCCATATTCATCAAGGCTCTGGGAAGGTGTTCACTTCTGAAATGGTTCCATATAAGATTGCTGGTGGTAAGACCTCCAATAATATCATGCAAAATTCCAAGATGGACATCTCTCACCAGAGAGCTGCCCCAGTCTTCTGTACATTAGAAACAGTTCCATTCCGTTTGACACCAAACATTCAAGAGTTGATTGGTAGCGTAGGTACTGAAGGTATTTTGTCAATGCATATGGTTTTGATTTCCCAGTGTTTGGCAGACCCCTCCTACAACGTGGATCACTTTTTAAATTTGTTTGTGAGAGATGAGGTGATGACCTGGTACAACCAAAGACAGAAGGTCATTGGCACTGAAATTCCACACTTGCAAGACATTGTCAATTTGAATGTGGAAGCCATTGTTAAGAAGATCACTTCTGTTGCTAACTTTGAAAACCAGAACCAATCTGTGTCATCTCAAGTGGCCGTCAATTTAATTGCTCATGCTGTAAACCCAAGACATTTGGCCAACTCCGAATCCTCTTGGATGCCCTACTTTTAAACCGAAAAGTTTGTTTATCAATCTTTTTATTTGTATCTAGTATATTTGAATTTATGATCTTTAAAGGCGGCTGGAGTACGCCCCCTAGTATCTCACAATGGCAAGAACACGCTACACAATACGATGTAGTTCTTCATTCGATGAATTGCTAGCGACGTAGTAATTCTTTGACTTGTTCTGGTATATATATTTTGGTGCTTGAACCGAATGAAACATGGCTTCAAAATCCTCTTCTTGTTGGGTATTTCCCAAATGAGTGAAGGAGTCCATCATTCGTCTATCTGCTATATACAAATTGACCAATGAAAGGACCAAGGTTCCAATGACTATTTGTAAAGATATTAATTGATAAACCTTGATAAATGCTGTCACATCCACTGCTACTCTACCGGAGTTTTCAGAGGAGTACTTAGGATGTTGCTGAAAGTACGGACCTCCTTGGAATACCTTCACCGTTGTCCAGATTGAGAGAATTAATCCTATCGATTGAATAAGTGCACATAAACGAAAGTTTCTAAAGACGTTGACCGCTTTATTTAAATCCAAGAAGGGATTGTTAGCATTTGCATCTATTTGGACAACTAAAACCAAGGGGAAACAAATAAGAGCCTAGAATGTTGTACAAGGCGGATATCGTTACACTCGTAGGTCTATTATTCGCGTCCAGAACAATTAATCCAATGTAATTAATCACCAATTGGGATAACATAAAGCCGAAATAAATCACCAAGGTCAGTACCTTTTTCTTATTATTGAATATCTGTTTAATTGATTGTTCAAATAACGTGGAGGGGGTATTTCTATGAGTTTGGAGTGTACCATCCCGTTCTGGTGACGTTGCCTCTTTCGCAGTTCTTTCCTTGTAAGCAAAAAGACGCCGTAAAGATTTCAAGTTGTTTGAATTTTGCAGACATTAATTAGTATGATTTAAGATGTACAAGTGTTTGCCTTCCTGAGCGACTTTCTAGACCGTTTGATGTTCATAGCACGTGTTGGCCTATACACTAATGGGTACATACTGTCATTAATTTAAATTCTTTCACGAATTAGTCGTTTGGTCTAGTGGTTACGATGTCTGCTTCACACGCAGAAGGTCCCGAGTTCGATCCTCGGATCGACTAATCCTTAATTTTTTTAAAATTATTTTGCTGACACTCAACGGAGCTTACTTGTTTTTCAGTGAGTGAAGTAAGTCCCGGTACTCTGTTTTTTTGTGGTTATTGGCCGGTGATTCACTGTTGACGTTTCAAGAATTACAATTTTTATATTACCTTTATTTCTATGTAAACATACAAACACTTCACCACCCCTCATACTTTGTTAGCTTTGTAGGCAAACTCTTGAGATCTGTGGCTTTGTCATTCCATTGGGTGCGTGGTCTCTTTTTACCCATTTTAAAGTCCTTCACACTCAAAGGTGGCAAGTCCTTATCGGACATTTGATGGACTCGATTCATGTATACATTGACACCCAAAACGCTGAATATTGCAGTCAAACAGATGATGCCAACAATACCACCAAACCATCCATAATTGTTTTTACTTTCCCCGGGGATTTTAACATTCATACCAAACAACCCAGTGATCAAGTTCATTGGCACTAGAATTGTCCCCAAAATGGTGACCTTGGAAAGTATATGCATCACCCTGTTACCACTGTAAAAGGATTCCACAGATAGCTGGGCCAAGTAATTGGTATGGGATCTGCTGAATATTTTCTCATATGAAAGTAGGGATTGAAACATGGTGATGATGTGATCTTGGATATCGCCCAAATATAAGCCAATATCAGGTCTTGGTTGAAGAGAATGCATATTCTTTTCCTGGCATCTCTTTGAAAACATCTTGATGACATCCGCCTTACCCTGTAACAATCTCATCAAAGTCATCACTTTTCTTCTGGACTCACCGATTCTTAGGAGCATATGGCCGAAGTCGTATTCACTATGCATGAAAACTGAGTCTTCAATGGCGTCCGCCTCATATTCAATCGAATGAATGATTGGTGCAAACCCGTCTGTAATATCATCAATCATCGCGTAGCATAGCCAATCTGGGGAAACATTGACGTAATCTCTCAACTGTCTCACCCTTCTTCTGACGTTTGCCGGGTTGACAATGGGCGAAAAGTGGAACGTCAAAATCCCAGTTTTGAAGACAAGAATGTAAACGTTGATGGGTTCGAGGAAATCCTCAGACTCGTCATCGGTCTCAAATGTATGATAGGAGACAAAGTAATAAGATTTGAACATTTCCACCTTTTCACGAGTCTCCTGCATACGAATATCTTCTGCGGTCAAGGGGTGAATTCCAAAAGCCCGTGAAATGACCTTCACTTCGATGTCTGTTGGACAGGAACAGTCCAACCACCAAACGGTTTCCTCCGACCCAAATAAAGTCTTAATCGATTCATTTTCACCCACCAGGGCTGTCAAGTCCGGAGTGTGTATAGTTTCCTCAAGATCGCTTGAAAAGAAGCTGAATCTCGTTGGTATTGACTCTTCATACCTGTTTTTCTCTTGATCAAAAGTAACCCCGGGCTCTTCAAACGATAGCTTTTCACTCAAAGATTCGGATTCGTTTTTCTGAACCGGGGGTGTATACCGCATTGCTGCAGAGCTTGACCTATTCACCCCAGTGGCGACCCGAGTCAATTCTTGCTCCCTTTTTCTGATCTTCTCATTTTCTGCTCTTTGTTCATATATGAATTCGTCCAATTCTTTAAAATTGACTCCCTTGATGCTTTCGTGATCCGGTAACCAAACATCGTCATCTGTTTCTTGTGAATTTCTGCTATGGTGAGAAACATCACTGTTTGTGCCCTCGAACGTGTCTCTTCTCTTCCACCCTTTACTCGAGGATGCTCTGTTCAATAAAAAACCTTTATCATGTGACTCGTTGTCGTTGAAACCGTACTTCACCTCTTCCTTAATTGATTTGGCACTGGATCTTGTACTCCAATTGGAATGACGTCTTCTGGGCGCACCACTGGCTTGTTTTGAAGCAACCTTAGCGGTGTTGTTCCAAACAGGATTAAATTCGATACTAGAGCTTGGCTGCTTTGATCTGCCGTGTGGATCCTTGGCACCAAACTCAACGGTTTCCTTTGCTTCAGCCGTTTCAGCTCTTGCTGCTGTCTTAGGACTCTGAGAACCGGTTAAACTTTTGATTTCTGACATATTAGTACCCACGATGACACTATTTCCATGCAGAAGACTAGCCACACACGTTTCAGTTCCCAACCAGAGAGAAGGAGGCTGTTACTATTATAAGAACCAAGTAATTCACCACGTTTCTTGGCAATTTATTGTTTACGTAATCGGCCCTGCGGATCACGTGACAGTGCTCAGCAAATCATCTACACACTTTGGGATCATTCAAACTGGGAATGAAACCATCTTTCGAACCTGCAAATGGGGCTCTGGGACAGTTTCACCCCATTCCACACCCACACGGGGTTGGCCCCCATCAAATTGGCCATCAGTACATCGGTGAACACTCTGTCACCAATCACGGCCACCTCTTTGGGGTCTTCTGTTATTCCGTGTCTCTGGAAGTAATCCATGATTTCATGGGAACATCCCGGTTTTTTTGTGGAGTGTCGTAGCACATCCACCCCTAGTCTGGACTCCAAAAGAGCCGCCTCTTTGTGATTGGGATCGTCGTTGGTTCCCGCTGAATTTGAGACGATCAGAATCGATCTGGGGGGATAAAATTGGACCAGCTGATCCCATTTTTTCCTGTATTCAGGCCATATGTCATCGTGCAATGCCGGCGATATACAATTGTCCTTATCGACTACCAAGGCCTTGATTGGAGCTTTTTGTGGGGGAATTGGAATCGGCAAATCGTTAAAAGTTGCGATTTTCATCGGGGAAAAGCCCAAACTGGGGGTTCCAATCAACTTGAACACGTTTAACGTCGCAGAAAGGTTAAATCCTGACATCTTCCTCTCAATATCACCCTATTTGCAAGACTGCCACTCAAAGCTTCACGAATGAAAATTTTTTTTCACCTTAACACACAGAGAAGGTAGTTTTATCAAAGAATCGTCTTTGGTTCTACAATGAGCAATTCCTTGACAACTTTGACTGGTGTAAGGACTAGTAGCGGTGATGAAACAACGCCTGTGAAAGAGAATAACGGATTGGAGCCAAATAGCGACGATGAGGATGCGTCATGTCTCATTTGTGCAGAGCCACTCAATGTGGCTGCAATCTCCCAATGTAACCACACAGTGTGCCACGTGTGTGCGTTTAGACAGAGGAAATTGTATGGAAAAACCCAATGTTTGGTTTGTAGAACCGAGAACGAAACGTTGATCTTCACGGATAAGTACAAAACGTACGAATTCAATGAGATACCCAAGAATAAGCTGTTTCCCAGGTTTAAGGGAGATCTGGGTATCCGCTACACCAGTGCAGAGGCCAAAGATATAACAATGGGGTTACTAGAGTTTGTGTGTCCAATAAAATCTTGTACTTCACACGGGACACCGTTCAACACATTCAAACAATTGAATGACCATGTCAAATCAGAACACAACAAACATTATTGTACCATCTGCTGGAATATCAAGAGATACTTTTGTAAAGAGCTAACTCTGTACACAGCCAGCAAGTTACAATTGCATATCAAACAGGGAGATTACGATGGGTTCACAGGCCATCCAGCTTGTAAGTTCTGCAAGAAGATGCACTTTTATTCGGAAGATGAATTGACTGTCCACTACAGAGACCAGCATATGACTTGTGAAACGTGTAAAATCTTGGATCCATCAAGACCTCAATACTTTAGAGATTATGACCACATGTTTCCTCATTTGAAGGAGGCTCATTTCATGTGTAATGTGCCCACATGCTTGGAACAAAAGTTCATTGTTTTTCCAGATGAGGTGGCCCTCCAAGGCCACATGGCCAGGGAACATCCCAATCTGACCGGTGGAAGAGTGAGGTTTGGTAGCCACTTATCAACCCCCACATTCCAACCAGGAAGTAAGAAATCGAAAACTAGCGGCGATGAGGACGACCCAAAGGTCCCAATGGCCGTGAAGAAGAAGAGATTAGAGGTGAGAGCTTTGCATTATCTTTCCAATAATCAAGATCTGTATGACCAATTTTTGAGTGTCAACCAAGAGTACAGAAACCATCGATTGAGCGCAGCAGAGCTAAACGATGCATATAAGGAACTCTTCAAATCTGGTCATAACGTGGACATCTCCATCATCTTGAAAGAATTTGCTGAGCTATTTCCACAAGGGTCTTCAGATAGAACCAACTTGGAATCGGTTAACGCTCCTCTGCTCAAAGCAAAGGTTTTCAAGGAGAGTTTCCCCCAATTACCCGCCAGCAACTCCGGGGTCAACGGTATCTTGACCGCTCCTGTGGGGTCATGGGCAGCTACCCAGTCTACCACCAAGAAGGGGAAGAGAGGTTCCAACGTGAAATACCCATCACTGGCCGGCACTACGTCCAATATCACGTCCGCATTTACAGCACCAAAGCCAATGGCAAGGGGAATTTCATTGAACACCCCTGTTAATGGCTATAGCATACCGGGTTATGCCCCGGTGAGGTCATCCTCACCATCGTCGCTATCCTCCTCGTCCTCCTTCAGCAGCACGTCCTACTCTACACCTTCACTATCAAAGACCAATTACAATAGCACCAATTCCAGGTCTGTGAATTCACCAAGTGGTTGGGGGGCTGCGGTCCCAACACCATCGAAGAAGACGGATGTGTCCAAACTCCCAACTCTACCCACAAAACAGAAGAAGGTAATTCCCCGTGTGAAGCCGGTTTCAAACGGTAATTCACTCTGGGGGAGCCAACCACTTGGGGGAGACCAATCGGGTGGCGAGGTCGATGAATTGGCAAGTCTGATGGAATCTGGGATCTCCATTAAGGTCAAACCCAGTAAGAAGGGTAAGAAGAAGCAGATCAATTCTGTTTCCGATATGTTCAACTGAGAAAAAGCGGGACATTTCTAGTATATACATATATTTATAAAATTCAACCTACTTCATCCCCACCGTCCAGAGGTAACTGCCGTCTATTAATACTATGATACAGAACGATAGGACGAATGTCGACCAAAAGTAGACATGCTGGTAAAGCGGAGAGTCCAAATTGTACAACTCGTTGATCAAGCTTGACACGGTAGTTAGGGACCCCGCAAACCCGCTGGAGAATCCGTTTATCGCCATTAAGTGGGTTATATCAGTGATGAGTGGTGCACCTCTCGAGCTCAAGCCAAATGTTAGCAAATCACAAATCGAGATCACAAGTACACCGATGAGATTGGCAAGCATCGTACCCAATGGAAACCAAGGTCTGATCTTCCCGTTGAAAAAAGATAACCGGAATCGGGCAATTGCTCCAAATGAGCCCATTAGGATAGCAAAGGAGAAATCCTTCTTATACCAATTATCCACGCTCAAGACACAGGTAAGAACCAAGTTAGCAATGAGAGCACCGATTCCAACAACAATGGTCAATATTTCCACGATTCTAAGGTTCCTGTACACCAACACCGGCTTCAGTTTCGGAACAATCACTTTATCGCTGAATAGGGCAAAGTGAGTGCCCAAGATATGTCCAAAAAAAGAGATGCCCACCCCAACTAGAGCTGTAGAAAAGAATTCCATCACCCTGTACCCATCGTTGGGAAGAGGACCTCCAAATAAATCGACACATTTAAAGAACACCTCCATCATCATCGAGCTGAAGGTGGAAAAACTGCCACAAAACCCTGATGTCAACCCGGTGTGTAGGGCCAACTGCTTCATACTGGTTCTGCCAGATCCTCGCATCACGGCATTCCACAACCCAATCGAATGGTTGATGAATGCCATAATAAAGCATGCCGTGAAATTACACCACAAAACGGTGCCTTGTGGATAGTTGATATAGGAGTTGTGGTACTTTGTGAGCTTCTGCATTGAGATTCTCGCCAAGTTACCCGCTACAGACCACGCGATTACCTGGAGGTGCACTATCACTCTGTTGGAGAATGGTGTATCCACAACTCCCAGAATTGTCCTTGGTGGCTCCTTGATAGGCGTTTCCACCTTTTCTGGTTCTTCATCTACCATCTGTTCCTGTAGGGTCTCTCGTGAGGAGACCCTGTTCAAATCGCTATCTGATACGTTCACTAAGTCATCCATATCATGCGGTTTCCCAGTAAAGAGAAGACTTGGCAAATGTTTGTACTTCAGCCATTCCACCCCAGAGCTGTTTTCTGTGCGCCGCCGCTTTATTTTGCCCAGTGAGAAACTCCCCTCCCTCCCCTCCGTAGTAAATCCCAGTGAATTTCCGCGACAACATGTTGCTGTCCCAGTGACTCCCGCAGTGAGCCTCCCACTGGGATCTTTTGGTGGGGAAAATTATCTGGGGGGAATTCTCTGCTGGGAAGATGACTCCTCTATCATAAGAGTGTGAATGCCGCCAATATTCAGGGAATTGGATGACGCGAAGGCATCTGCAATTGTAAGGGCCCACCAGAAGGATGAGTTCTATGTCACCAAACTAACCGGACAAATGGTGGACGTTTGGAACCACTTCTATTCCCAAAGGGGAGCAATGAGGACTACTCTAGATAAACCCACTTTGGACGCCGTGACGAAGTTTGTCTACTATGGATTGACGACAGGTCTTGGAATGAAGACGTTGGGGGAGCAATACGTGGATTTGCATTACACTAATGAAGGAAAGCGGGTCAAAATGCTTAGGAAATGGGGGTTTGTCATTCTGTACTCTCTGGGACCCCTGGCAGGCTCCAAAGTGATCCACTATTTGCACAACAAATTGAAGGATTCACCTTTGAAGAAGGCACTCAATTACATAACTACAGACACGTTAACTGATTTGAGGTCTCTCCATTTGGCGATCTTTTATCTTCGGGGAAGATATTATGATGTCAGCAAGAGGGTGATGGGTTTGCACTACGGCTTGGGGTACAAACCTCACAAAGAGGGTGATAGTGAGTATGAGATTCTTGGTGTCTTGATTCTATTACAATTAATGATAAAGTATACAAATGTGATTCGGGGGGTTTTATCAAAGAGTGCCCGGAGTGGTGACGATGAGGCGGTGGAATATTTCAAAGAAGGCTTCCAGCGGGGCGAAATAGACACAGAGTTGCCCGGGAACTTCAACAATATGGAATTTGTGCCCTTGATTGATCTTGCGGACCCCACCCAATTGGTCTACATTTCCGAGGGGAACAGAAACTGCATGCTCTGTTTGGACCCGATGAAGGATCCTTCCTGTGGACCTTGCGGCCACTTGTACTGCTGGTCGTGCATTTTGGAATGGTGCAAGGAGCGGGAAGAATGTCCTCTTTGCAGAAGTCCAATGCGAGACAACCAGTTGATTCCATTGAGATAAGACAGGATCACCGTTTATGGAGCCCAGTGCCGTGGAATTTACGGGACATGAACTTGTACGCCTCTTTTGTTGTGAGCTCATTGCCCTGGTCGTCGGTGTACTTGAGTTGGACTTCGTCCTGGTTCTGGGTCTTGTTATCATTTCTTCCCAAATGGTTGAGTACGCTGGAAATCGAGTACTCCTGGTCGAGGGTTTGGTCCCTCAGGATCGACATGACTCGTTGGGACATCCCGCTGGAGGGGAGCACTCCATGCTCATCACGGTTTGCCACCTTAGGCTCTTCCACTATGGAGTTGTCGGGCTCCAACTTTTGTATATTATCTAGAAAGTGGATGTTTTCATCGATTACCGATCCTCTGATCACAGTCTCCACCGGCTCCACCGGGGTCTTGTCTATGATCGACTCCTGCTTGAGTTTTTCAAATCTATTTGAGGCCAAGAGGGCGTCAAGCTGATCCTGTTCCTCGTCATCATCCTCGTTGACCAAAGTTACGGGCTTGAGAACAAGATCTTCCACAGCTTTTGTCCTTCCGGTGGATTTCATTATCTTCTTGGCCTTTTTAAACTTGGGTTTGGCAATATCTCTATTGATGTGGTTCTGCTGGAGATCATCATCATCCAGCTCATCCTCACTTAAGGACTTCAAAGAAACAAGTTTTCTCTTGGCTCCTGACCCCGAACCAACCAGTCTTGTGTCTCTGTGAATGTCTGACACCATCTGGCCACTTTCGAGCTTCTTTGCTTGCAAATCCGCTTGGATTTTAAGATCCAACTCTACTTCTTTGTCGACCAAGTTGGCCCCATCCTCCTCCTTATCTTCCATAACATCCACATCTTTCAACGTAAGCACCGGACCTTCAATATTCTCCTTGGTATTCTTGAACTTCAACTTTGATTTCTTCTCTTTGATGGGTTTAGTGGGATTCTTGGCCTCAGATTTTGGCTCTTTGGATCCCAATTCCTTCAACCAATCCTCTAAACTCTGAGTGGAACCATCCGTGCGGTCCAAGATGCCCCCCTGTGCCATTCTGGTCTTCTTCTTCAATTCGATCCTCTTTGCAGTCATTCCTCTCTCCAAATCCTCCACTCTGTGCCTCTTCTCAATGCCTCGTTGCAGCTCCAAATGTCTGTCATACTCTGCCTCTTCTTCTCCCACAACAATCAACTTTAGCCCCAGCTGGGCTCTTAACTTGTTGGTTTCTTCCACGGAAATGGAATTGACACCAACTGTCTGTTTCCTTTTATTTTTGCCCCCCAAATCACCACCAGTACCCTGAACCGGTATAAGCCTCAACCCCAACCGGGCACGCAGAACATTCGTCTCCTCCACAGTGAGACTCTTCATCTTGGTTGAAGAGACAATATACGAGACAAGGGAGGGTGTTACGTAAGCGAGTCACGTGCACTCCCATAAAGGTGTGTCTCCGATTACAAATCGGAGCATCTTATCGGACAACCGTTTCTTGGTCACTTGATAAGAAGATGGTTCAATATATTTACAGTGAGAATGATCCTAAATCAATTGGCTTGAAAGCCCCATACTTGAAGTTATACACTTCGTCTACACCCAACGGATTCAAGATCACGACGTTGTTGGAGTTGTTAGGCTTGGATTACTATGTGAGACCAATAGACATTAAAAGAGCAGAGTGCAAGGAGGAATGGTATTTGAAGTTTAACCCCAACGGCAGAATCCCCTCCTTGACCCATGTTGATGAGGCTGGAGAGGTGATCCACATCAACGAGAGTGCTGCCATCATGATTTACTTAGTGGATAAGTTCGATAAGGACCACAAGTTCTCGTATCCACACGGCTCCAGATTGTATTACGAGATGATCGAATGGGTGTTTTTCCAGATGGCCGGCTTGGGCCCAATGAAGGGCCAGTATCATTGGTTCAAATACTTTGCGCCTCAGCAGGACGACTTTGCCATCGACAGATACGAGAAGGAGACCATCAGACTACTCGGGGTGATGGAGGAGAGATTGGAACGAAACAAGACCGGGTTTTTTGTTGGTGATCACCTCTCCATTGCAGATTTGTGCATGTATCCATGGTTGGACGGTCTGGTCTTCCCTCCTTTGGAGAACTTCCCAAGGGTGATGCAATGGATGGAAAAGTTGAGAGCCATTCCTGAAATCAAGGCCGGGGTGAACATTCCCGCTGCCATGGGGAAGTGATTGTTGTGGGGGTGTTAGTGTGCTATATGGTTTATTGTTTCAATTATTTTTGGTGTCATTATTAGTGACTGCACCGGTGACGTAATTGTAGATGTTATCATTGACTGTCTTGATCGCAAGTAACTAGTTCACTTTGTTTTCCGAAATTACCCCGTAGGTATTGCGGCAGTGGCGAAGGAGTGATCTACGGTTTACCCTTTTCTATTTGTTTTAAACCAGTTTAGTTGTCTCCTAGTAGTTTCAGGCTCACAATAACTCTGAATTTACCGGTGTTCATCTATAAGTATGTATTTACCATTGTCATGGATCACGTATCCATACCTGGAGTGACTGGACGTTCATTCTATCATTGCTAGGGTCATTGCACAACGGTTCTCTTTCTGAGTAATTACCAAGCTGGTGAATTCAATGTTTCACCTTATCTCAATTAATTCATATATGTGCCATTCATATCTCAACCTGCTTTACGACATACAATTAACAAAAATATCCTTGGCAAAGGCAGTTCAAAGTGTCCCCAGTTTCCGAAGAGGGAACATATAAGTTTGGTCCTCTCCTTCCTCTAGCTCATGAGCATGTTTTGTAAATGTCTAAAAGTCTGTTTCTTTGAAGCCAACTCCTAGGCCCCCTCGCACCTAGTATAAACAGGATATTCTTACAGGATGGCATTGGTATTCACCATCTCCTTTCCTACCATCCCACGTTTGTGACTAGTCACTTATGTTCCATATGTATCATTTTTAAAATCTATAATTATGCAGCCATTATTTCGCCTTTGACCTCACCCCCTGCCTCACCCTTGACATCAATCCCCTTAGTCTTACTCACCTTAACCTTTAGGGTATCCGATTTCCTTCTCGCTCTGCTTTTCTTCTCTTTCCCCACCTCCGCAGTTATGCCCATTTCTTGGGCCTTCCAATTTGCCTCCCAACCCACCATTTCCCCCAAATCCCAGCTGTCCAGCTCATAGGGCTTGGCCACATCGCCTAACTTCGGCCTCGTGAACTTCAGAAATATCATCGGTATGTTGGCCTTATCGAACTCGAGCCGGCCCTGTCTTGTAAACCCGTTGGTACATGCAATCATCGCCACCGTCTCAACCCCTTCCCCTGGGACATCCTGGATTGCACCCTTGATCTCCCTTAGTAATTTCGGGTCGACCCTCTGACTTGTGTAACATTTGCATTGGACCATCAATCTGAACTGGGTCCCAAATGTGGGATGAGAGCGGGCATCAATGTCCACTCCCCGGTCTCCAGATCCTCCCACAATCTGGACACCCTTCAACCGCAGAGGAAACTCTTTCTGGAGGTACTCCTTGATCTGTAGCTCATAGAGAGAACCAATGAAGACTGTGGAGTTGATGTTAAGATTCCTGAACATTGAATACTTCAAATACCCCCTGATTGTATCTGGAGTGCCGTCTGACGGCGTCATGTTCGCCGTTGGACTTGTTGTTGATATTGATCTCCAAATCCCCTTCCCGGGGGTCTTTGCCTTCACAGGTTTTCCCCGCTGGGACTTATAAAGATGTCTACCCTGGAAACGCACATGTCGGCCAAGAGTAGCTAACTGGGCCCGCCCTAATAGCGTGATTACTCCTGTTAACATAGCTAAACAGTGATGTTTATATGGATGAAAAAAATAACATGAGATCAAAACAGTGAATGTGATCTGAGACAACAGGCAAGATGGGTATATATATTTAACTAAAAATTAAGTCTATGTGGAGAAGAGAAGTCAAGTGATGTCGTGATAAATTGGGGGCTCTCCCACGATGGTTTGCTGCTGAGCAATATTACGTGACACACACACACACTTCACCTTGTAATCTCCGACAATTCAAGTGGTTAAAAGAGATCACAGATAGCAAAACCCATATTTCTACCATTCGATTGATGTGCATCTCAGTTAGTCCCTTTCCTGGTTTGAAAACCCTTATTTTGAATGGAATGCTTTCAATTTCGACTCCAATTGGCCGGATATCCTCATGAATTCCTGTTGAGATTGGTCTACTTCTCGCAAGGCTTTGAGTAGATCATCTTTGACGCTCTTTAGCTGCTCCAGTTGGGTGGTTTCCTTACCGTTTTGTTTACTTTCGTGATTTTCCCCATTTGGTGTCTTTGCAGCGGGAGCTGGACCATTGGGGTCGTTGTGGACGTTGAGAGCATCTGTTACACTCGGACGCTTCAATTCAGACATCTTGTGCAAAGAAATGGAGGGTTCATAAAAGAGTGAAAAATTATACTGCTCTTCTTTCTTACAAGCAGGTGAATAAATGGCTAATAAGGTCGGTAAGAGGGCGAAGGTGTCAAAGAACCAGAAGAGAAGAGAGAAGGCCAAACAGCTAAAGAAGGGTTTGGAGGCCCATGTTGATCTTGAAGGTCATGCCGTTGAGAAAGACGACAATGATGGTAATCAAATGGAGATTGTAGTCGAAGAGGTGGACGAGGACTTGGGACTCCAATATGAACAGATTATGATGAGATTTCAACCTGAGCAGGATCAGGAGAAGAAAGAGGAGCTGACGCGAGAGACAGAGCAAGAGGAACCCAAAGAAGAAGCTTCCCAGACACTACGGGAAGAGACACTTGGTGGAGAATCAAATGCTTTGCAAACTAGCGAAGATCAGAACAAAATAGGACCCAGTACTCTTATAGATACCCCCAAAGTTGTTTCCAAGAGACAGTTTATGAAAGAACACAGCATCCCGCTGTCAGACTTGAAGACAGCCACAAAACCATACAGTTCGATGATAACGTGGCAGGACGTGACCGCACCGGATGCGTATCTCCACGCATATTTGAAAACCATGCACAACGTGGTGGAGATTCCAAGACATTGGACGTCGAAGAGGGGATTTCTATCTCAGAAGAGAGGTGAATTCAGGCTGTTCCAACTCCCGCCATTCATCAAATCCACGGGTATTGAGGAAATGAGAGATGTGATCACACCCCAAGAGGACTCAGAGAACTTAAAAGCACGGATGAGGGCCCGCGTTCAACCAAAATCAAACCAGTTGGACTTGGATTTCAACGTCTTGTATGATGCCTTCTTCAAATACCAGCGAAAACCACCTCTTTTGTCATATGGGGAGTTATACCATGAGGGCATGGACGGAGGAATCTCCACCAATGGGGAACTCACCGACAGAATGAAATCCCAGTTCAAACCTGGCAGACTTTCTTCAGAGTTACAAAAGGCCTTGGGGTTGCCCCAGGGAGGCCAACCTTCTTGGTGGGATGCAATGAGGCAATTGGGTCCACCTCCTGAATATCCCAACGTCAAAATCACCGAACGTGGTGTCAATTATGGTACTTCCAATAGAAACAAAAGGGCAAAATGGGGAGCCATTAAGAATGACTTGGACAGTGACGAAGAGGAGGACGAGAAAGAGGATCTTAACGATAATGGCGACGGAGATTATTCTGCTAAAAAGGGTGATGTTCCTCTCGCCACCTTGGGGGCATCAAGAGCAAGACCACCTCAACCTCACAGAGATGATCAAGGTGGCCAATTGTACCGCGTTTTGGAGCAGAAAAGAGGCGGAGGCTCCTCTAGTATTTATGGGTCACACGCTCTTTTCTACGATTTGAAAAGAGACCACAATGGACACCCTGGAGATCCAAGTCAAATGGAAAGACAATCGAGACCCAATGCTGAGCATCGAAAACAAGGCGGTGCAGGGAGAAATTTCAGATTCTAAAACTTTTCACTCAAAAGCTGGCTCTTTCTTTGAAGAAAGGAGCATAAAACATGGGTAAGAGGTCTCACGACGGGTCATTGGAGACCACCAGTAAAAAGAAGATGAAGAAGGAGAAAAAAAGCGACAAATCGGTCAAAAAATTCGACCAAAATGATCCAGTGATTGCTCTCAAAGAAGAAGATGATAACTCCAAGTTGAACAAGGATGACATCAAATTAGACATCCTTAAAGAAATGACACCGGAAAAGTTTTCATTGAGTGGGTTTGAAAATGTGGAACATGCGATAGGCGTCATACAGACCCAATTACAGAGAATTATTGATATTGCACCAAGTGTGGACCAATTGAACCAATATCTGGATAGAATAGTGGAATATCAGTCCAAGACCGTCGACTCATTTGGTAAAGATCTATCGGGACAGATTCTTCTCTTGGCAAGATCAAATAAACTACAATTGGGGTCCAGTTTGAAAACACTCTACGATGAAGGGAAGTTGCCAATATTTGATCAAATCATCAACTATGATGAGAACACCAAGCTCGAGGGCATAAGAGACGTCAAGTTGGTGATGAACAAATTGGCAGAGAAAAAGGTCAAGGTCCAAAACAGAGGTGTCAACCATAATCTACCACCGTTGCCGGAAATTAAGGATCCATCTATCGAGGCAAGAATCTTTGTTCACAAGTCATATACCAATGGTAACGAAATACTTACCAATCGGGAGAAAATCAATACCAACAACGAACGATTGGAATTCATCGGTGACGCGGTCTTGGAATTAGTTGCTACGGACATCGTTGTGGAGAGATACCCAGATCTACCCGAAGGTGAGCTTTCCAAGATCCGTATTGCCATCATCAGAAATGAAACTTTGGAAAAGTTTGCAAGAGCCTACGGTTTCGACAAGAAGGCCGAGTTGATCTACAGAGGTGCAAGCGAGGGATCAAGCTACGAACAGTCTGTCCACATCTCTGAGGGAGATAAAAAGTACACAAAACTGATTGCCGATTTGATGGAGGCCTATATCGGTGGTATCTATATGGATAGGGGAATTGAAGCATATACGGTCATTAAAGAGTGGATAACCGAGCTGTATTCCGAGTTTCTCGACAAATACGATAGAAAGATGGGGTATGGTCAACATGCCAATAAGCTTCAAACCCTATCGAAAAAACATCACTCCTTTAGCGATGATGCCAAACCTGTTGCACTTAATCCATTGGCAAAATCGCTCAACGTGGCACCAAACGTTCCCCACTGTGATATTTCTCAAAGAATCAATTTGCAATCCAAAACAGAGCTTTACGCCCTGGTTGGTTGTGCCATAAGATACCCACAGTACGAGAAACTGGATCCTTTACCCAAGGAATTCATTAAAGATGTTCCAAAGGGAGCCACATTCACAATTGTTGGATGTATTATGGACGGCGAAATTATAGGAACAGGTGAGGGTACCAGTTATAAGGAGGCCAGTTTCAGGGCTGCAATGGCAACATTAGAGAACAGGGCATCCGTGGAAAAGTACCACATGTTGAGATTGATGGTGCCTAAGAGAGAATCCAAGGTCAAACCGGGAGCAGAAAAGAAAGCTAAAGAGGATACAAGCGCCGGTGGGAATGTTCCTCTCCAGAGGTCAGCTGCTGGTGCAAAAACAGAGGTAAAGACTTTAGAGCCAACAATTGTGGGCAGCTACCCAATTTTGAGTCTACCAATCCAGTTAGATCCTGGCTTAGACTTTGATAAATCAGCAAGAACCAAACTTCAGAACTTGCTGCTGAAAAAGAAGTTGATTCCGGAATTCATAACATCGTCTGTGGCGGGTAACGATGATTCAGCAAAGATGCCCGTTTTTAAAACCGTCTTGAAATTGAAAGGTAAAGAGTTATGTACCAGTTTGGATATGTCGAAAAAACAGGGAGGAAACAGGGTTTCTGATTGGTTGCTGAGGTTGGTTAAGGACCACGGGGAAGGTATCGTGGACCATCTGATATAAAAAGTTGAGTGAATTCTCTACTTTATTTACTAGTCATTATAATAAACACTCTACTTAAGTTTACTAGTCATTATAATAAATACTCTACTTTATTTAATAAATAAGATCAAAAATGGTGATAAAATATAAATAGTAGTGGGGAATACTGAATCGTTATATGAATTGTTTTGAAGGAAATTATTGGTCCTTTTCAATATGGGCTAAATGACGGTTAAGCCATCCCCAAGTACAAGTGTGCATTTTCATCGTGAACCTTGTCCACCTTTGTACCGAATGAACCGACACATTGGGCCATGGTCTTGGAGTTTCTGGAAATGGAGTCTGTCATGTAGAAGTTCTTGATTGGGTTCTTCAAAACAGTTGAGGATGGCTTTGGAGCACCGACAACTTGGAGACCCAATTGAAAGGTTTCGAGCGAAACAGGCTCCACGGATTCGAATCTCGTCAAATGTGGGGCGATTGTTTCAATTCTTTGACGAAGGGCTCTCACGTCCTCGTATGGTAAGCCGACACCCAAATATTCGGAGAGGGCCTTGAAGATGGTCCAATCTTCTCTGGCAACACCGACTGGTCCAACAGCGGCAGAGGTCATTTGGGATCTACCCTCGGTGTTGACGTAGATTGCAGACTTTTCGGTGTAAGCGGTACCTGGGAGCACCACGTCAGCGATGGAGGCACCGACATCACCATGGTGACCGACGTAGACGACGAAGGCCTCGCTTGGGATGGTAGCAGGGTCGATTTCGTCGGCACCTAGGAGGAAGACCACCTTTGGAGTCGTGTGTTGGACTGCAGGGTCGTAGTTGTAGAAACCGACATCAAGAGCACCTGCTCTGGAGGCGGATCTTTGCAACAAGTTCAAACCGTTCCATTCCTCGTTGATGATGTTGGTCTTACCCTTGACAAACTTCTTCAAAGTGGATTCGACGGCCTTGGAGTCCTGGGATTCCAAAACACCGGAACCGACAATGATCAATGGCTTCGAGGCTTTGGCGAGCTTGGCGCCCAATTCACCGGCAAGGGCCTTTTCTAAGTCGGCGGCGGATTCACCTAAATGGTTCAAAGCAAACGTGGATTCGAAGGCTTCACCGATATGGGAGATTTCCACGTCGTCGGACTCCAGCCATCTTGATCTAATTCTTGCGTTCAAGACGGCAGCCTCGTGTCTTGGGTTGGAGCCGATGATCACAATTTGGTCGGCCACGTCGATACCTTCGATCGTGGAGTTGAAGATGTAGTTGGATCTGATGTCAGCGGATGGGATTTGTGACACTGGGGCGTCGATGGTGACGTTTTCGGAGCCCAATCTATTGACCAAGTCCTTCAAGGAGACCATGGCCTCGACATCGGCCAGAGGACCGGCGATGGCCTTGACTTCGTTGGCAGCTGGGGCCAATTGGGAGATCTTTTCGGCAATGAGAGCCAATGAGGAGTCCCAGGTGGCGTCAACGAAGGTGTTATCCTTCTTGATCAGAGGCTTGGTCAATCTTTGAACCTTCAACCCGTCGATGGCAAATCTTGATCTATCGGAGATCCATTCTTGGTTGATTTCCTCATTCAATCTTGGCAAGACTCTCATGACTTCGGCACCTCTTGCGTCGACTCTGATGGCTGATCCCAAGGCGTCGAGGACGTCAATTGACTCTGTTCTCTTCAATTCCCATGGTCTGGCCTTGAAAGCGTATGGCTTTGAAGTCAAAGCACCCACTGGACACAAATCAACAATGTTACCAGACAATTCGGAGTTGACGTTTCTCTCAACGTAGGTACCGATTTGCAGATCGTTACCTCTACCGGCGGTACCAAATTCTGGGGCACCTGCCACATCGTTCAAGAATCTCACACATCTGGTACAGTGGATACATCTGTTCATTGAGGTTTTGACCAATGGACCAATGGCCTTGTTCTCAACTGCTCTCTTACCGGAAACCTCGTTGAATCTACCTCTGTCTGAACCGTATCTCAGTGTTTGTTCTTGCAAATCACACTCACCACCTTGGTCACACACGGGACAATCCAATGGATGGTTGGAAAGCAAGAATTCCGTGATACCTTCTCTCACCTTCTTCACCTTATCCGTTTGCGTTAAAACAGACATACCTGGGGCCACAGGCATGGCACAAGCTGCTGCCATCTTTGGAGACTTCTCGATCTCCACAAGACACATTCTACAGTTACCTGCAACGGCTAAACGATCGTGGTAACAGTATCTTGGGATATAAACACCTGCCTTTTCGGCCGCTTGGATGATGGAGGAGCCCTTTTCAATGGAAACAGGGATGCCGTCGATCTTCAAATCAACGTCCACAAACCTTCTGGCTGAGGTGGTAAACGCTCTACGAATTGGGTTCACTGATCTCAACATTTGTAATGAAAGACCAAAGGCAGGTTAGTTTTTTGGCCAATCCAGTGGCTTCTAAATGAGAGGAGAAAAAATTTTTGGATACAACTTGGGGTAATGTTGTGTGGGGTAGGTGGTGTACGGGTGTATTCTAACTCACCAACGAGCGTAGCGAATTGGCGAGGGTGGGGAGGGGGAGTGAGGGAAGCTGTTGTTGCAAGCTAGTAGGAGTCTGCCTGATAGGTGTGATGAGTAGTTAGTATAGTTAACAAAAGAGATGTTTCAGCTCAGCGAACAATTGCGAGAGGTATACGTGGAAAGTGCGAGTGAATTCGGTTTGAGTGGGCTGTATCTGAGTGTGTTAGTATTTAAGTGGATATATTCTTTGGGTTCACGACCAGAACCGAGTTTAAATCCACTTCATGTATCCAACTGTGGTACTTGAGTTTAAAACTTTCTATAGCTTACCCAGTAGAATAAAAAATGGTCACAGTATTTGACAACCAACGAGCAGTAAGCTAAGAGGATATCCACTTAAGCTTTAGACCATATGAGACGATGAAGGTGACGAAACCTTATGAACTGTGGGTTATCTTACTTGGTTGGCCTAATTGTTATTTGGGTGATTTGGTTTTGGTCCCACCATGTCAAGTATTAGAGCCCAATTAGCATTACTTGGATCTGCGCTAAATAACAAGCTTTTGAAGTCATTTGCCTCAATGAAGTGGTGAATATCGTCTCCTTAAATATGTTATGCTCATCAGTTAACCAGGGGGCGAATTGGCCAACACAGCCTATTGCTTGCACATGTTTTGTGATTTTGTATGTGATTGTGGGTGTGTGGGTGATTGAACTGAATTGTTCACCCACAATTAGGTAATCACATAACACCTGAGGCCATTAACAGTTCTTTAGGTAGAAAAGGATGGTTTTATGCTCAGATTTACCATTAGCCTAGCAGAGTGGAATTTTCATTCAATCACCACTGTTTTATCTACAGGATAAGTAAGAAAGCACACATTAAAGTTGAGTCAGCCATTCACTCACACAATTCGTTTGCTTAACCAAGTACTAAAGCGTGTACAAGGTAGATTAAATTAATTACAAAAGGAATGATTGAATTGATAAGAAGCGAGCAATCAACCCACTGTTAACTGGTCTCATGATCAGATAGATATAAAATTAAATATTAATGATTGGAACTGTGATGCCTCATTTGCTTCAAAAAGATCACTAAAAGTAAAATGCATGTGTAACGGCCATTCATCGATTGACCCATTTTATTTGCTCACTCCTTCAATTCCAAACTCAGTAGCAGATAAAAGAAAGTGGAAAAGGCAATACACCTGCTTGTGTTTAAGCAGAGGGTAAACCATGAATTTAGCGGCAACAAGCTCGTACCATGGTTCGTCTCACGGCAAGCAAATCATCATTCAATCCAATAATCACAAGTCTGACGCTTAGTTATTATGCGTGCTGTTCTTTAAAGTTCACATGCTGGTTTCCGCATTTTCTGACAGGGCTTGGATGGTAAAATCAAACCCTATGAAGTAGGATCCTACCGAAGGTAGTCGATCGTATTTACCAATACAACAAATTATCGTTCTACCGTACCTCCATATTGGGAAAAACCACAGGTACTTCACTGCCTTACACGGAATATATATAAGCGGCGAGTTTATGCCATAGTTACTCCCACTGCATAGCGTATAAATCCACTTTCAAGTTAAGAAAAGCAACCTTGATAGACATCTTACCTATTTACCTTTGCTCCATGGTGGAGTGAAAATGGAACAAGGTTACATTCTTCTAAGTGGAGCATACAACTGTCCATATTGCCCAATCATACTTTCAGTTTTGATTTGAATTGCAACTACTCTCCCTGCTAGCGGAAATAAAACTACCCCTTGCACATAGTATAACTACCCCTGCTAGGTGAACTGGAAACTACCCTTATGCATACTTTTCAATTACCCCTGCGCAGTAAAATTTGCAAACACCCCAATCCAGTGGAGTCTGTCAATATCACTCATGTTTTTGGCAGCAACTTCCATGTCTTCCAAGGCATGAGCACATGAGCTCAATGCAATTAACCTGCAATATTTGAAAATGAATATCCCAGTTATTCTTCCTTAAGCGGTATTTATCGTTATGAAAATTATTAGAGCCATCTACCTTTTCTACATGGAGTCAGTTTCAGCATCAAATTCGATGGAATTGACCGAATTCACAAGGGCTATTTCAGCCATGCGCCACATATAAATACGCAATCAAATAAACCATCCATTGAACGCTTTCCACCATCCAGTAGCAGCTTAGCTAACCTTGTATACACATTTCAGCCCATTAAAACACTCACACCTATTTGGTTTTGTCAAAACAAGGGGGCCGTTTCTTCTGGGGTACTGAGTGGCGCATGATCATGCGCCACTGCTCAGTTATTAACGAACCTCAACCCTAGTAAGGATGGGTGTTATTATTCACCACTGCTACATAGAGCAACATAATCTTCACTCAATCACTACACTAACCGACTTTAAGCTGCTAGCTCAATATAGTGAGCACTGTATTAATTAGTAAATTACATTTAATACTTAAATGGACACATTACGTTCATCCCCTTTTCAAATCACCCTGTCACTCCATGGGTTCACTCACAAACTCACTGTGTTCATTTGTTCGTGTCAATGCACCCCATCCACCTTCGGCCTCTTGGCATCCCCCTCATCTTGTGCAGCCGGCGTCCTCCGTCTGCGCTTGAATGCGTCAGGACCCTCGCTCTCCCTACTCACAGCCAAGAGCAACGTCCCCACCCTTCTCGACAACTCCGTCGTCGTCCTGCTCTTGAAATAGAAACAGTACCTAAACAGGGGATCCTCCATAATGTCTCGCTTGATGAGGTCATAGAGGTTGCGGTTCAGTAACCCATACTGGTTCGCCTTCACCAAGAGGAACCGGTCTTCCATCATTGAGTACATCCGCTTAGAGTTGTTTGGCGGATACTGAATGTCTAACTCCTGCATCGGTAAAGCCAAGACCCCGATCTTGGCCCTAAGGATGCTTGCCTGCAGCTTGACCCGCTCCAGCTTGCGCTCCCCGTTCTCAATCTCCTTGAGGTATCTTTCCCAACCATCCACCTTCTGGTAATTGATCCAGAACACCTGTGAGTACTTGGCAATATCGCTACTCGACCTACCCTTGACATCCCGAGCAATGGACTTGAACTCGTCCCTGCCGTACTTGGCACAGGCATGAACAAATTGCATAAATTCCCTCCTGTTCCAATCCCCAAACCCGGACTCCAAAAGCTGAGACTTGAGCTGGGTATCCTCCTCCGTGAACTCGACTGCGTTGTCAATCACATGCTGCAACTCCTTCGTCTTTTCCTGGATGAGGTTTTCCTGCTCCTCCTCATTGAGAGGGTCATACATCTCCGGAGTAATGCCCAGCTCGTTATCCTCGGGGTTGAACTCCTCTTCCAGGTCTTCACTGTGGACAACATATCCAATCTTCTTCTTGTAGGCCAATTGCTCCTTCTTGAGTAACCCCTCCAAGCTGGGGTCAAAGAATTGGAAATCCATCAACGTGTGGTTCTTCGGTGCCCGTGGCACGGAAGCCTTGACCGTTGCCGGGGGTTTCGCAGAAATCGAGCTCAACACATCCTTGTAGTAGCCATCCACGGAATATTGATGGTCTTTTCTTGTTCTTCTAGCCTGGTGGTTCAAGCCCTCCATCGCCTGATGACCGCCGATCCTCTCCAACTTCTTCAACGCAAAGTTCTGGCCGTTCCATTCGTACGCGGATTGCTCACCGTTGAAGTTCTGGATGTCGTCCAATCCCAACGTTTCAAACTTGGCGTTCAACTCCTTTGTTTTCTCCTCCCCACGAGATAAGATGATGTCGATATCGTCGTCCAAGGATTTCGAGCCCTCGGTATCGTCCAACACCTTCTGGGCCCCGTGCTGGATCATCGTCAACAATTCCTCCTTGGATCCCTTGTCAGACTTCTTGTTCGACTGTCTCCCCTGCTGGATCACCAACTGGTCCAACCTCAACTTCTGTGCGGCCCTGTCCAAGACCTTCTCCTCGATCGCATTCTCTGTAACAAATCTAAACACCTGAACCTGCTTCTTCTGACCAATTCGGTGGGCTCTGGCCATGGCCTGTAGATCTGCCTGGGGGTTCCAGTCTGAGTCGTAGAGAATCACCACGTCGGCGGTGACCAAGTTGATCCCCAACCCACCCGCACGGGTTGTTAATAGGAAGATGAACTTGTCCGAGTCGGGCTTGTTATACTCATCAATTGCCTCAATACGATCCTCGTGGTCGGTCGAACCGTCGATACGGCAATACTCGTAGTCCCGAAGATAACAGTAATCCTCGAGAATGTCCAACATACGTGACATTTGCGAGAAGATGAGCACCCTCGAGCCCTGGGACTTCAACTTCTTGAGCAACTTGTCTAGCACAACCATCTTCCCCGAATTGAAGACCAAATGTTCATCCGTTGTGAAGGGAGGCCCCGGCTCAGCACCTTCAAAAAGGTAGGGGTGGTTGCAGCACTTCCGCAACTGCATGACGATGTTCAACAATTTGGTGGAACCCTCACGTTTGCCGACCTGGCCATTGACAGCATCCAGGTCCTTGGCCAAGAGGTTTTTGTACCATTGGATCTGCATCGAAGTCATTCCCACATAGAGATTTGTCTCCTTCTTGGGTAGAAGGGACTTTTCCACGTCGGCCTTGACTCTACGCAGCAAGAACGGGGAGAGAATCTTGTGGAGTTTGACCACGGCATCCGTATCCTTCTCCTCGTCGTCCTTGTTACCTTGATCGAACCAATCGTTGAAGATCTCATTATCGCCGAAGACGTCTGGGAGGAGGAAGTTCAATAGTGCCCACAACTCGTGCAAGTTGTTCTGTAGTGGGGTTCCTGTGATAAGTAGTCTGTATTTTGAGTAGAACAACCTGATAATCTGTGAAAGGGAGGACTCTTCGTTTTTGATTCTGTGAGCCTCATCAATCACCATGTACTGCCATTTGAACTTGGCCAGCTTGCTCTTTTCCCTGATCACCATCTCGAACGAGGTGATGAGGACGTCGAATTGGGCCTTCATCAAGACGTCGCTAATGATCACGCTTCTCTGGTCTTTGTCACCCTGGAGCACGACGGTCTTGACGTCGGGTGTCCATTTTGCGAACTCACGCCGCCAGTTGTCCAACGTGGACTTGGGAACAATCACCAGGAACGGTCCGTCGATGCCCACGTTGTATCTCAAGTATCCTAAGAACGAGATCGTCTGTAGGGTCTTACCCAACCCCATTTCGTCCGCAAGGATCCCCGAGAGCTTGTGTTCGTAGAGGGAAATCAACCAGTTGAGGCCCTGGATCTGGTAATCTCGCAATGTGCCCTGGATGTAAGCTGGAGATTCCGTCAGCAGGGTACCACCGGTTTCTTCGTCTTTGATCAACTCGGCGTCCTCCTCCTTCTCTGACTTTCTTTTGCGGGACTTGGATGGCTTAATAGGTGTTGTCTCGTCTTCTTCCAGAGCCCTGATGAGTTTGTGCAAGTGTCTATCCTTTGTAGCCTTGGTATCGATGAAGTGACGAAATAGAGGTGAAAGAGAGAGAAGATATTTGAATCTCTTTGACGCGTCTCGGTCGTTATGCTTTGCGTACTCTTCCTGTGGTGTTCCCTGCAAGAGGAACCGGTCAATACGGTCTGTTTGCGTCTCCATATCGAAATAAGTAGTTGGTGAAAAAGAATCAAGGTGATTTGATCAAGATGGTAAAATTGAGTGTGAGAAGAGGATAAGATGAGTGTAAGACGGGAATGAAGTGTGTGGCCTGTTAGTATTGGGATTGGCTTTTTTTGGCCGAAGAGAGTGTCTCCATTACTTCAGCAAAGTCGAACTTATTCAGAAACCAACTTTGCTTCAGTATTTGATGAAACATGGCAAATAAAGTGATATTTTAGTGTTATAAATGAGATGGGGAATATTAAGTGATTATTAATTGAAGGGGAATTTGATTGGGTTGCTAGAATATGGTTTAATTAAGATTACAATTGTCGGTGTAGAATCAGCAGTAAGTTTATCGCTATTACTAGATGTTGGCAAGTTAAAAAGTTTAATTGAAGTAACAAGGGGCTTATTTTTAATAGTAAGTGTCTTTCCAGCGTTTATAGGGTCTGCGCGGAGTGGATTGTTAGGAAGTTCATATTGGTGTGTTTATAATCTCACTGTTCATCGGTAATATTATCCTTAATAGCAATTATATTGTAGGAAAATGACATTATATTGTGGATGTGCCCATAAACCGGTGGTTCGAATTAGTATAGACTCTGTAGATAACGTAGACATGTATTTAAAGTGTAGCTTTAATTGATGATGTATAAGCATTAGCAAGTTCAAGTTTAAGAGTGTTACTTATACTGTGGGTTTAAGCAACTCAGAAACTTTTTTAGCTGCTTATCCCTATCTATATTTGGTATTCTATTAGTAATGGGAGATAACTGAAGATAGAAATGCTGAGCAATATTGGCAAGCCAATGACATTGGAGGTAGAGCCGGGTGGAAGGGTCTTATGAGAATGAAATATCAAGCAAGCAAAAAGATAATGGATATACAGAGGTATTCAATAAGCTGTTCGATGTTTAAAGTAGACATGTTGAAAAAGAAAACAGTAAGTGTGGTTAGAAATCAGTTAGTCTTGATTTCAATAATAAAAGATACAGAATCTCCTACAGGAGTGTAAGTTCAGCAACCTAAACATTCTACTTACTTTGGTGAGTAAGATTCAAGTTATATCGGATTTAACGTCTCTATTCTATTAAAAAAGATCCATTTATGGAAATATTGGAAAGCCTCTTCGGTTACAAAAGTAAGTTGACATGCCAATTAAAATGTGTCATCCCAAATGGCCTAATTAGCCATTTCTGAAATTGATAATCCAATTACTAGCCATATCTGGTTTTGGTGGATTGTTATATAACAAAATTCAGAATCACTAGTAGGAAACAGCTTGGCTTAGAATTGCCCCTATTAAAAACATCCGTTGATATTCAACTTTGTTATATTTTTATTCTTAACTCACTGCGCTAAATAAAACTTTGATGCTTATTCAGCAGTAACAGCTAATTCATAATAAATGAGCAAATGAGCGTTGTACTATTCGATGAACCGATTGCTGTCTTCCATGCAATGATTAGATATTACGAACAAGCAAGGTGTTTCAACATACGCTGCAATTTTAATCTTAGGAATAGAGCATGATTAATCACTAAACAAACATAATTTAGTATGACTGATTATGTCATCGTTTCAGTTCATTTTAAAGGTTCTACTCTCGTTCCACCCTTGTCATTTGTTTTCTCTTCTTTTATATTAACCCTTTCTTTATCCAAGATTTGAGTTTACTAAGGTTTATTAGATTTTACCTTTCAAATCCACTCATTCGTTCTTCGTCACTTTATAAGAAAGGTGCAGTGAACTTCAATTCACTTCAACTCACTCAAACTCACCTCAACGCACCGCGATCCCCCGCAGCTAATCAAGTGAACCAGGTAGTTCAACCACACCTATCCCCTCACTAAATCAATGCATGTTCCTTCCTTCATTACCTCACTACCTTATGCACGCTCATTTACTCACTAACGTACTAATTTGATGTATGTTCATCCATTTATTGACTAACTAACCCACTAACTCGCTACGGTCGCTAGTTGGTGTTCCCTCGTTTCTTAGTGATTAACTCAATACACATCTTTATAAACTCACAATCTCTTTTGCTAGCTGGTTTGCTTCCTCGTTTGCTGGCTGTTTCATTCCCTCATTTTCTAGCTGTCTTTCTTCCTCAATATATACACGTATATCCATTCTAAAACAAGGCCAACCAAGATCTCATCTTGCTCTCACCCTATGTCCGCCATCCATAATCACCCTCCGTTGCATTACTGTGTCCTGCGCAACTTCTCCTCCACAACGCCATAGACAGGCATCCTCCCCACATCCAAACGCTGGCCTGACTCCACCCAGTTTCCGATCGTGGCGTGGGCCTGCATGAACTTGGCCACACACCGGTTGGTGCACTCCGACTCCCCCTTGCCAAGATCGCCCTCTCCGTAGTCTAGAAAAAGACACTTGGTGGCACACCGGTACCGCAACGTCTCCAGCAGCGTCATCATCGAGTCGTACTGGTACTCGGCCTGTGACAATCTATCCATCGTAACTTCAGCTGAAGAAAGAAGATGTGAAAAAAAATAGAGCAATGCCAATTAACCCTCTTCTTCTCAACAATTGTCTCATTTGTAGCCCCCAGATAACCCAATTGTCACCAAATTTGTCCACAACACGAAAAAGAAGAATACCAACCATAGTGCCAAAAACCGCATTGAAAATGATCCACGTTCACCACTTTTAATAAAAAACAAGGAGGGGGCTCCGAACATGACAAAACAACAAGAATCCGCCAAGTTCTGACCTCAGTGGAACAGCTCACGGCAAGAGACATGCTGGGACGAACGCCACTACATTTGGCAGCCATCAATAACGACATTGACTTTCTTAACGAGACAATTTATATGCTGGAACGAGACAAGTCGATAAACCATAACATTCTGCTGGCTACAGACGTGGAAAACAATTGGAACTTGCTCCATTTTGCCATTTACCACTGGTCTCTTCCTTTTATTAACACAATCCTCAACTGGAACTCACCAGTCGTGATGAAATTACAATCTCAAAAGGACTACTCAAATTTGACCCCGTGGGAACTACTCAATTCCCTCCAGGCGACGTTTGCCAATTTTCACGTTCAACCGTTTGCGATATCCCATAAAGGAAGGTACTTGACGCAAGCGGCCAAAGAAGCCACTTGTCAAAAGTCCACCTCGATGAAAACTTCGTTGCTCATGACAACTCACCACTCGCCCCTTATAGGGACACCGGTTGACTTGTCACAAGTATGCAGTGATCCTTTTGAGGATCTTTATATCACCAAGGTGGTCCTGGCCACAACACATATGGCGTTTATCACCTCAAAGGGTGAACTCTTCGTTAAAGGCCAGAATACGTTTGGTCAACTAGGAACAGGAAACTTCAGATCTCTCGTGGAATTCACCAAAGTGGACCACTTCATTAATGACGATCACTTCATAGTCGACGTTGAAGTCACCGATAACCACACCGTAGTGCTGACTTCAACAGGACAGATCTACTCCTTTGGTGACAATTCTCACAACCAATTGGGGATGGAAACAAAAACCTCGTCTGTGAACACCCCCCATTTGCTTTCCTTCAAGCGATTTTCAAGCTCATCTCACGTGATGGTGGCGGCATCCTCGGTGTCGAAACCGTCTTCAAACGCCTCGTTTGAAACCCTCTTATCTGCATCATCCACCAGTGACTTGAACAAAAGTACCATCAAGGGAATAACCTGCTCGTCCACAACCACGTTAGCTTTTTCCGCCACCAGATTGCATTTCTTTGGTACTAATCTGGGCCACTTCGGTACCGTCGCGTCCTCACCAGTGCTCACCTTGGATTGGAAATACGATGACCCCGTTAGACAGGCCCTTGTTTTCAACTCGTCCACCGTCGTCTTGAGCGAAAATACATCCCAGATTCATGTTTATATGAACAATTTCCACGCTCGTTTGACAAATGTCCCTGGAAACAAAGGGTTGAACAACTGGACCCATTTTCGACCGGTTGTGGTGTCGAAACCTAAGAGGGTGGTTGAATTGATCAGATCACATTATGCTCCTAACAAGGACCAAACCACCGTCTTACTACGGTACGAAAACGGCGCTATCTGGTCAATGACCTTTTCAAATAACCACGTGACAAAGGACGACCTCATTAGTGGGATCAAATATTCTCAGCTTTGGAAGCCTAAAAACTTTGAAATGAGGGCAGAGGGTGCCACTTTAACCGATGCCGGTATAGCTTTCATAACAACTAAGGGAGGCGAGGTCTTGAGAAGATCCCTGAAGACGAAGACCCCAAAATGGAATAGATTGAGGGGATTCGAATCAATTCATTCAATAGCGGGTGTTCAAAAGGATCAAATTGTTGCATTGAAAAGAACAAGCCCCATGTTGAAGCATGAGATGCTTCCATCGAACATAATTGTGGATATAGGTGGGTTATCGCCATTGGTAGGCGTTGACCAAGAACCTCTTCAGGGTGATGACAATGAGTTGGTTAAAAATATCGACTTTAAGCATCCTGTCCATGTGGGAAATGAGTTAGAAGATGATGAAGTATCCCCATCCTTATCCTTACCGGATAGAACATTCAAGAGCGCCAAATTGGATAGATATCTCCTTCATGATGATTTCCTCTTTGAATTTCTTGCTTTGCACTCCAATCGCAAGCAGAATTTGAAGTATTATGACTACAATGTTCACATAAATGATACGGTGAATGACATCGAACTGGAAATTCCCGTCCATCGTCACCTACTTCTGTCAAGACTAGGTCTTACGCTGCCTCATGTCATTGAAAAGAAGGATCTTAAACTATCCTTTCATGAGGATGCCTTGACCATCAAAGGAGAACTACACTATAAATCGCTTATTCTCTACATCCACTATCTCTACACCGAGGAGGTGTTGGATATATGGAAGGATCAACAATGGGGGGACCCATATTCCGCCATTCGGTCTATAAAAGCAGGGTGGGACAGACTAATGTACACCTTACCTGTTCGGAAATCTCTCAAGGATGTCATTTCCACGGAAGATGACCATGATGGTGACATAGTAATTCAATTGGAGGACACCCAGGTAAAAGTGTGGAGATATTTATTGATTTCCCGCTGTGAATTTCTCCAATGGTCCCTGGCGGATTATTGGAAGTTTGGCGATGTTTTGGAGTTCCCTGAAATTGATTCCACCACGTGGGGATTGCTGATGAAGTATTTCAAGTTTGGACAACACGATTTGATTTTCCATGACCTCATCAACCATTGTAAGTCCACCAGTGGGGGGATTGAAGAATTCATCAACTGTGTTCTCAGATTAGCTCAGGTTTCAGATAAATTTCTTCTACCTGATCTAAAATCCCTATGTGAATTGGCCTTGAAAGATTTCGTGAATTACGAAAACTATTGGGTACTATTCCAGCATTGCTGGGAGTTGAAGATGTTTCAATTGGGAGCCAATTGCTGTTATTTCATGTTTAAGAACATGAAGTTGGTCATCTTTGATCCTCAAATCAGTTTTAAAGGTGTTGAAGCAGAATGTGTGCTCTTTCTCGTGAACCACCTGAGGGAATTGGTGTCCATCTGGTTCCAACCTTCGCGTAAGACGGAACCGGATGCTGTAGCAAAGAAACCAAGAAAGTCAAGGTTCAAGTTTGCTGCAGTATTTCCCGAGGACTCGGTCAATGTTGGTGGAGTTTTTGATCTTAATCTATTCTTAAATGACCGTGACAGGTTTAATGGGTATTATTTTCATCCCCTTTTGTGGTCTGTTTTACCTCCATTCTACACGCCTGAGGATATAAAGCGGCATGAGTTCACCATGAGGAGGAAGAACTCCACTTTGAAGATTCATTTGAGTGACACAGCTAAGCAGCAAAACTTGGAATTTCAAGCTATAACCGAGCGCCGATCTTCCAGCGTATCCAATAAGTCGTTGAGTGATGTTTCCGCTGGATGGACAGCATCATTGGGCGATGCGGAGAGCGCCATTGCTGATGATTCGGATTCCGGATTCATTGAGGTGTCCAAGGGTAGAAGAACCTCGATGCGGCGGGAATCGTCCAGTGTTATCACCCAGCCGCATGTGACCCCTCCTGGAACCACAGTTGGGACCTCGAACACCACAGTGGGATCCTCGACAGGTGTTGGATCGTCACGTGATCTCACAGCAGATGGTGGACCGACGTTGGACGATTTACTGAAGAAGAACCAACCCAAGGCGAGAACGCAAAACGTCCAACCTCGTGTTAGGTTGAGCAAGGGAGAACGTTTGGAGCTTCAAAGAAAGCTACTTGGAGGTGAGCAGGAAGAACGTGGCGTTAAATTGAACCCTTGGGGGGTCAACACCCCAAAGGTTGTAGAGCCGCAGGCTTTCCAGGGGGGTCAGATATCGATTGCAACTGCGGGTGTGTCTACGTTGCTATCGGATAACAAACTCACCAATGTCCATTTTCCAAGTTTGGGTGAATTGAGCAAATCGAAGAAAGATCGTAAATTGGGTGTTCAGGCAATTGGAATGAATGGTATGACTTCTGGTGTGGAGGCCGTTAATTCTACTGGGCCTTCCGGTAGGAGCTTGGAGGATATAAGGGCAGAGGTTGAGTTTGAAAAATGGTGGGCAGAAGAAAGCAAAAAGGTTCAGCAGTCGATTGGCGGTAATAACCAAGCGACTAACAGAGGTAGGGGAAGAGGTAGAGGAAATACCAGGGGCAATACCAAGGGTAGAGGCAACACCAAGGCCAGAGGTCGAGATAAGGCGAACGTCCGAAAGAACGAACGAACGAGTCAAGCGGCAGAATGAGTCGAAGGTTGAGCGGAAGTGAGAAGTAAGGGGATAATGAGGTAGAGTTAGACAGTTTGCGATTGCACCTGTATATAATAACGATGTCGATACACATACACACATGAGCTCAGATACAGTCGATCCCTTTTTTTTCTTCGGGGATGCTCAAGACACCAGAACCACTTGTTGGTAATACCGCCATTTCGTGGTGCTTTGATTTCAACCAGATCAAAGGCCATTATAAGCGAAGATTAGACATAGCGTCTCCATCTTGATTTAAACTGTAAATCTGGATATCATCGCACTTTTGTGCTGAATATTTTCCGATTATACCCTTGTTTGGCCAAGACTTGATTTTTATTTAGGGGCAATTCCATCAAGAATCCAACCTTATTGGTCTTTTTGTTATTACTATCTTTCTTTTACTTGACCTACTTATTTAGTTGAAGAATATTCTTCAGATGCTTTCTTTTAGGCTATGAATAAACAGGGGTATTAAAAGTAAACCCCTACAATGTTGGGATTTTGGTTTTTGGGTATATGATGATATTATAAACACCAGAGCATTTTGAGATCGTCCTTAAATCAGTTACTCGAACTCCTGAGCTCAGGCATTTGTGGAGTTGGTGATTATTTACCAAAGCATATATCATACTCTGATCTTTTTATCACCATTCCCGACTGGTAGGCATGTTAACTTGTTGTACCTACAAGGAACTGGCCCACTATAACCAGACCAGAAAGCAAAATGTGGCTGGTGCAGACTTATGTAATCCGAAAGAAGAAAAATGTGGCGGATGGAAACCCCCCCACCAGATGGCCCCAAGAAGCGCTATCATTCGTTGAACCGGACGTCTTCAATCTCCAGGATAACCTCCCCATGACTTACATAACTTCCGTTTCCAAAAGTTTGCCTACACATTCAATCTCTATCTGAAATTCACCTACTTAAGTAACTGAATTGAATATTAGAATAACTGTACTTTTATAAACTCCTCTTTAATGGGTATTAGAGTGTGGTAAGAGGATGCACATTGTCAGTGCATGTGGTAATCTTCATCTTCGTAATCCAAATCTGAATCGCAATCGTATTCGTCTCCGCAGCATCCCACGGGGTTGGAATAGTAGCTTCCATAGCCGTTTGACATGTAGCTCTCAATTTCGTTTGTCGAGGAGTTGCATCCTGGGTCTGTGCATCCACCGGATCCGTGCGTGTGGCCGTGACCGTGGTCATGTGAGTCGTCGAGGAAAATCCTATACCCATCGATTCCTTTCGATGTGTCATTCAAATCGAACTTCGAATGTTGTTCAATGGTTCTCACTGGCTGTCCCATCGCATCCAACTTTGTCCTTATATTACCAATCGGTGTGAATTGGATGATACCTCCATCGGGATGGTGGAATTGAGGAAACTCCTCCAGATTGATGTTTTCCAAAGTCAATACCATTGGACTGTTCGGAGCGTCATATATAGTTGTTTCTTTCACTTTTTTTGTTGTGTGATCAACATCGGAGTTTGTTCTCTTCGATTTCACTGAAGGTGAAGAATTCAGAGCACTTTGACCTGATGATAGTCTCTGTTGGTGTAGAGGCGACGATTGAAATCCGTTGAATGGTGTTGTTTCTCTGAATCTCTCTTCTGTGAACGTCATGAGAACAGAAGAAGTCAATAAAAGAAAAGAAGTGAAAAATAAGCTTCAAGTGAAAAATTTCAACCTCTCAAGATCAGTTGCCCGATCAGGTGATGTGCTCAGACGCTCCGGCGCTCATGAGGCCGGAGTTAGGGTCACCACCCACTGGTGAACCTTTGTTTCGCTTCATCAACCACCTGGTCGGTCGTGACGGCCAATCTGGAAGACTTTGTATTCAAGATCTTTTTTCGGATCCATAGTTCCACCATCGCTCCCCCACCAATGGTGTATTTGGAGATCCATTGAGATGCGTCCCATTTGGACATTTTTTCAACTGTTGTGGTGACGATAGTATCGAATTTAGCCAAATCCAAGGCCTGTTGTGCCCTTTTGTGGGCTAAGCTGGTGATCTTCCCCACAATGAAATTCTTCTGAGGTGGGGTCGAGAGGGTTTGTGACATTTTGTGCTTTCTGCCCATATAAGCACGGCCCAATTCCTTGTAAGCGTCGTTATTCACAATCGCAGAATCATAGCGGTCCCGAACGGCCCTAAATTCATGTGTCGTTATCAAGTTGGTTCTCTTAGAAAACATCACCCGCTTTCCTCCTTGCAGGGTGTCGAACTTCGTAACCTTGTCCAATACCAGCTCCTGAGTCTTGGTGTTAAATATCAACTCACACCATTCGTTGGAATGCAACGGTGCGACCCAGCAGTTGAATTTGACTAATTCGAACGGGATCGCCAAGGTGTGGTTCCATTGGGCAATATCCTTCTTCAAGGTGGCCCAGGAGGATGCGGACGCCTTCAGCAGGTCCTTGATGGCCTTGGCATTGGTAAGCTTGATGTATTGGGGCTCTCCGGGAAGTAGCTCCTCGTATGATCTTGCACCAGCAGGGTTTCCGCCCAGACCGCCCGAGATCAATGAGGGCGGCTTACCTGCCAAGGAGCCCTTGAAGGTCAATCCTAGAGACTGGTTGTCGACAAAATCAATCACCTTCAAGTGGGTCTTTCCCGAGTGGAGCCGTAAGCCTCTGCCCACCATCTGCGTGAGAAGTGGCTTCGACACGGTCGGTCTCAAGAGTAGAATGCAGTCGATGTTGGGGATGTCGGTGCCTTCAGTAAAGACACCGCAATTGAAGAGAACGCTGATCTGGCCCCGCTTGAACCGGTCGATTATCGCCTGGCGTGCAACCACCGGTGTGTGGCCGCTCACATACTCGGCAGAGATCCCGTGTCTATTGAAGAGATCCGTGAGGATCTCCATGTGTCGCACATTCACGCAGAAGCCCATGATTGACTTTGTCTTCTTGGGATGGTGGGTTTTCAACTGGATCACTGTCTTGAGCACCATTTCGTTGATCGGGTCGGTTATGACGTATTTAGCAAGGGAATCGATGAGATAGTCTCCCCGAGGGCCTGAACGCTCCAATTGGGACAAGTCCAATCCCACCTTGACCTGTTCCCACTGTAAATCGCAGAGAAACTTCTCCTCCACCAACTCATCGATCCTCTTTTCGTACACGATCTTCTCAAACACCTTGTTCAAAGGCAATCGGTCGTGGCGGGCCAATGTAGCGGAGAACCCCAAGAGATACGGCTTCTCCTTGCAAGACTGTTCCAATTTATTGAAAATCGTCAAGTAACTAGCCGACACTGCGTGGTGACACTCATCAACTATCACGGTGTGGAACCTCTCAAGCGGATACAGTTCCAGGCGGGCACAATGGTCTCGACACACCGTGGCCACCGACGCCACCACCACGAACGGTCCTGGGTCCACCGGCTTCTTGAGCGTGGAGTTGCCCATCTCCAAGTAGATTAAATCCTCCGGCACCACCTTGAGTCGCTTTAGGGTCTCCACGGTCTGGTTTGCCAGTTCTCTTCTGTGGACAAGGATCAGTACGCCATCCCCGGTGACTCTGTGGTTCAGCCGGAGTAGTTCGGGGATCAGTGAACAGAAGATCACCGTCTTTCCTCCACCGGTTGCAATTGACGTTGCCAACGACGTGTAGTTGGATGTTTTGAGCGTGGACAGCGTCGTGTCGATGCATTCTCGCTGGTACTCTCGGAGGGTTGTGAGATACCGCAGGCTCTGTCCCAGGGCCTGTCGCAGAGCCATCTGACGCCATCTGCATGGGTTTAACATGTGAAAGAATAGAGTAGATGTAGAAACGAGAGCGAATGTAGTGTGTGTGTTGTTTGAGGCTGGAAACTTGGGTGATAATGGAATTTACTCGCTTTATGGAACCAAATACAACCACCAAATCATCCGCTCACTGCGACCAATCCCATATTTAGAAAGCGTAAAGTAAATTGCTGAGTAATTTGAAGTCTGAACGACATTATGGTAGCTAAAAGGGTAATCAGAGTGACTTTTCCAATTCAAAAAACACCATCTTGTAGAGCTTTTTCCAAGCATAAAATGGTGTTACTTTCATGACAATAAACTTGAATCCATGTCAATACAGTCACATTTGTAATTATTCACGTGATGAAATATAATGAAAAGTTAAAATCCGTTTAAGGATTTTCAGCTTAAAACCATCTAAAAACTTCAGAATCAAACATGTTCAACTTTTTAAAAGCTCAACACATTCCCCTTAATTCTAGCTTCACAACTGTATAACTTTCATGCCCATAAACCCCCACATGAACCAGATACATCCCCTCTCTTCCACGTCACTTCAATCTGTCGCGATCGCACTACTTGACTTAACACTCGCAAAAATTTTCAACCTTCTTCAACGCTGGTTCTTCACGAAACGATGCTCACCAGAGGTCCAGTCTCCTCTCTGAAGCCCACTGCGGGCAACCAAATGACGCAAGTGCGTTACAGGAGGACCCTTGCGTATCCATTCTACTCAAAACCGGGGAACATTCCGCAAACCAGGGGCGGCAGAAAGCAAACAGTGTTCAAGAGGTTAATGGACCAATTTCTTGGGCCTAAGAACTACAAGGGTGACTACTATCTCAACAAGTATACGTACCCAAAGACAAACCACACAACCAACTACATTGATCCTAGAGCAGAGAGGGGTGATGCTTTGTTGAAGGTGGAGAATGAATTCGATAAGGTGGAGGGTGAGGAGGTGGTGAGATCAAACTCAAGAAGACACACGTTGCAACCATTTCCGTTCAACAACTCTTGTTACACAAATGTCTTGATTTCTTCGGAAACAAAGATCCAGGTGGTGAACGACATTCTCTTGAACAAGATGACATCGCAGCAGGTGGCATTGAAATACGGGTTGAAGATCCAGAGAATCGAGGCGATTCTCAAGTTGAGGAAAATTGAGGAAGAGTGGGAACAACTTGGATTGATCGACTCGAACTTGGCCAAGATGAACAAGACGTTGACACAGATGTTCCCTATTTACAACCCCCAAAAGCACAGTGAAAACCTGACGGAAATTCCAATTCCTCAGGAAACAAAGAACTCGAGATTCTTGACAATTGCAGAATCAGAACCATTTGGACCTGTGGATGCAGCCAAGGAGTTTGGCTTGGAACCGGCCAGTGTGACGTTGCAAAAGTTGTCTGAAGGTGGTGAACACTCCTCTCACTCAACATCTGGTGCGGTGAAGGACACCTCTTTCCTTGCCCCAGTCAAGGAGGGAGACAGATCTGTTTTTAAGTTCACTCCAGTCAAGACCGGCAAGGTTGGGTACCGTTACGGGAGAGTCAACAGAGATAACAGAAAAGATAGAAAGATTGCATACAATGCGGTGGGAAAGATGTACTATCCGCTTTGAGAGGAGGAGTATTTTGTAAATAGCGTTATGAGTAAATAAGCAGACGAGCAAACGAACGAAGTGAGTTTGTGAGTTTGTCATTTAAAGGATAAATAAAGTTTATTAAGTGAGCAAACAAGCAGACGAGCAAACGAACGAAGTGAGTTTGTGAGTTTGTCAATTAAAGGATAGATAAAGTTTATGAAGTGAGCAAACCAGTAAACACTCTCATTTGAAGGAAGCGAAAGCAGTGAGTTTGCGAGTTTGTCAATCGATACATAAATAAAGGAGCAAAAGAGTTAACCCTCTCAATTGAAGGATAAATATGGTTTATTGAGTTGAGCATGAACTGCGTTCGTTTGTGAGTTTGTCAATCAATAAGTAAATAAAGTTGAGTATGAGAACCAAGAAGATTTGAAGTTACAGAATAAATCTACAATATACAATCTGGTAAATGGATGTGGCCTTTGTCGTGATTGGGGGCTCTGAAAGGGGGATTCAGATGAGGTGTCCACGATTACTGGCAGCGAAGGAAGATTTATAGGGGGGACGGTGGGATACACATGATATGTCCACGTACCTTGTCCATAATGTATGCCCTCTAACGAGCAACCACTGCACTCACACCCCTCATTAGCATGAGGTTACCCGGAAGCCAGTGGGACATCCTTCGAATGAGCCACACCGTGGCAGTGGACCGTGAGTTACTGGGGAATTTACTGGGGGTGGCGGAAAGATGGTGGCTGATGATGGGACTGAGTGGAGTTACAAAGATAAGAATTATACCACCGTAGAACTGAAGGTGGTTGTAATGTTCAAACTGATGTCCACATAGTTGCTCACACCATTGCCCACATTGCATACCCACACTATATGCCCACAAAGTAGCACCGCTGTTAGTGGGCGGTAGTGGGAGCCACTTGTGGCGCATGCCATCTTTGACAGGTCATTGAGGGTCCATGCGCCACTGCTCAGATAAGCATTATTCCACACTGAACTTGAAGATACACGCAACATCCATCCTGTTGTCCGCCCTGTTGTTTACACTGTATCTGCTGTTCACCCTATTGTTCACCCGGTATATCCACATTGTATAGCCACAGACTCGCTCCGCTCGTCAATGGGAGTTAGTGGGGGCCATCGGGTGCGCATGCGCCACTGTTCATGAAATGACACCATCTCTTTAATCGCCCATTTCTCTCCGTTTCTTTCCGATTTAAACCAACCGATAAATGTTATACCCTCCAAATCATAACCAGCCACTTTTATAACTACAGGGACACACACCACGGTCAATTTCATGAAAACTGGCTCCATTTCTATCGAGATGACTCAATTGGTTGAATTGAATAAAACGCCCTTATTTCATCCCCTTACTTCACCAAAAAATTCCCTATCAAACCAACATATTATCCCACAGTTTAATATGATAACCCATACCTTATCTTCCCCTTAGACCGCCACCATCCCAGTGATAAATGACACCCATTCTAGTGTCTCTTCCTCCTGCTGAGCACCCTTGTGACAAAAAAAATTCTGCCTCCATACCTCCGGCGGCGACACGTCCTCTCTTCTTCTTAATCCATTATCAGGTGTTCACAAGAGTTGGAGATCACAATAGAATGCCTCAGGAAGATACCCGTAAAGACGCATCTGAATGCGCCGACGGGACAAAAATGGCGGCTCCCAGAGCCGCCAAGACCTCCAAGATGCTCAGTCATGGTAAAGCGTTCCAAGGTGTGGAAATGAAGTCTCCATTGGACCCGCCATCAATAACACACTTGGATGTGAAAACCCACAATAATAGAACCCCAGCTGCGGAGAAACGTGCAGAAAGAACGCCGTCGCATACAAAACTGACGGACTTAGCTACAAAAATGTCGGAATTCCTCTTCTCCACACGTGGAAGTATAGATCTGGACCACCACACAACCACGATCATGGATACAATGTCAAGCAGAGGATCTCCGCGGGGATCGAGAAATAACTCGTCCGCCTCACTCAATCTTCTGGGAAGACAGAAAAGAACTCCATTCTTCACACGAACAATCAGCCCCTCAAGAAACAGATCTTCAAGCCAGGTGACGTCAAGCTCAATTGACTCTCATTACGACGACATCGATTGTGCAGACGTGAAGGAAACACACCATGTCAAGGTGGAATACGACCCCGTGACAAGGAAAAGAGTGCTCAACACTTACGAAATTATCAAAGACCTAGGCGCAGGCCAGCACGGTAAGGTGAAGTTGGCCCAGGACATGAAAACAGGGAAAAAGGTGGCAATCAAAATCGTGGACAGAAGAAACAAGTCAACCACTTTGGAAAGATTCACAAGACGAACAACCCAGGAGGACAAAATCAGAAAAGAAATAGCCATCATGAAGAAATGCAAACACCCCCACGTGGTTCGTCTCTTGGAGGTGCTAGATGCTGAAAATTCGAGAAAAATCTACATGGTTTTGGAATACTTAGAGAGGGGGGAAATCCACTGGCAACAGCTCCCAGAGGACCTCAGCGGGGTCCAAGAGCCCTTGCTCTGTCTATCAGAAACAAAACGGGCCTTCAGAGACGTTGTTTCCGGATTGGAATACCTCCATCATCAGGGCATCATCCATAGAGACATCAAACCCTCAAACTTGTTGGTGGATTCCAAAGGTAACGTGAAGATATCGGATTTCGGTGTTTCCTTTGCTGCGTCGTTGAACAGTGCCGAGAACGAATTTGAATTGGCCAAAACTGCAGGCACACCGGCATTCCTGGCCCCAGAGCTCTGTCATTTGGATTGTCCATCCAACGAGGCACCCAAGGTCACCCACAAGATCGATATCTGGGCTTTGGGAGTCACCCTCTATTGTCTACTATTTGGCTGCTTACCATTCACTGCAGAATCGGAGTTCAAGTTGTTTGATGTCATCAACAATGACCCACTGAAATTCCCTCAAATGGACCAGTGGATAGATGCAGAGAGGCTATCAAAACACGACATGGACCAGTCAATGGATTTGCTAAATAAATTGTTGGAAAAGGATCCCGAAAAGAGGATAGACATTGACGAAATAAAGCAACACTCCTTTTATCTGGAGGGATTGACTCCGGATGAAAAGGCCCATTATGATGCCGCATGCTGGAAAAAGGATATGAAGATCGACGTGAGTAATAAGGAAATGGACGAGGCTGTCATGGGATTGGGTGGAATCATCAGAAAAAAGTTAGGAGATATCAAAAGGGCATGGAAGACCCCCGTTAGCGGTTCACCAACAACCTCAGTCACCCCTGTCCAAACCCAAGTGGAACGCTTAAAACCATCCGGTTTATCTTCAATATCATTGAAGGATTCTCATAGCTACATCTTTTCGGAATGTATCCCAAATACCAACACCAGCTCCTCATCGGATGGTGGGATTCAAAACCAATCACAAGACTCAACACCCGTGGTGGCAAGCAAATTCACGGTGCCAACTGTGGAGCTATCACATGATGACGTCTCAGATTATGGGGATGAACCAGTCAAGTTCACAAGCCCCTCATCCACAGTCGATGTTAATGTGACCGCGTTGGATGTCAGCCTTGACAGTATCAATGACGATCAGAGCTCAATAGAGGGGACGAAGGATGAAACCTACCAAGATGAAGATCAAGAACAAGCGGACGACGATTACGACTTCAGAAAGGTGCTCGAGGAGTCCGAACAGAAGGTCAATTTGTCGGTCAACCCAAGTTACGCTTCCCTTGATTCCTATTATGACGAGGGTTACAGCCAATTCTTCTCAAATTCCACTTCCACCACCTCCGGCATGGGCATCTCCACATCACCAGCAGCCACTAGGGCTCCGGGAGGAGGATTCTCAATGAGCAACCCGATTTCCTTACTTCGTGGTGCCACGACTAACAGTAGCTCTACTGGGTTTGGAAGGGTATCGCCTTCGAAGCAACCAATCAATGCAAACATCCCAGGTTCCTCGATTCCAAAACGCACAAATTACGTCCCTTCAGGAAGAATACCTTTCATCTCCGGTAGGCCAGTGTCGCCTATAATAACCCAACGAGGAGTTTACCAGCAAAACGCAAGGAACGCTTCTGCGGGGGGCCAAGGTTACAAGTCACCAACCATGGGCAGCTCTAGTGGGAACGAAAGGAGAGTGAATAGTGGCGGTAGCGGACTTCCAAACAGTAGTGATTCCACTAGGGGAAAAACCAATAGACCAGTGTTTTCCACCTCTGATTCCAGTGATGATGAGGAAGACGATGATGATGATGAACCATTCATGATAAACAAGAAGTCATTGGCTTCAAGAAGGTATTCGGACAGGAAGAAAGGTATTCCTGTTCCGCTGGAGATCGAACCATGTGATGACCTCACAACACCACCCCCACACACCACTTCCGCGGAGGATCATCGCACACAAAGGACCTTACGCGATGGGGAAAGCGATCCAGTTGATGACGAGGATGACGACGGTCCAATAACAATCAAAGCATCTCGCTCCCCGAGGAAGTCCGATCTGGGGAAATCCATCCCCCGTACATCTATTTACGGCACCAAGATTCCTCTCTTGAATCATGCATTGCTTGATTATGATGACAATATCGATGATGATGACGAGGGACCAAACTTATCATCATCTGTGGAATCGGGTGAATTGATCTTGAACTTCAACAGAAAGAATAAGAATTCACCTCCTTTCACCATGGCAGATTCCATCCCTCTCTTTCCAAATGGCAGTACTCGATCCGAGGTGCTGGATGTGCCGGATGACATTAGAGAATCCGAGCTGACCGAGTATACCCTCGACCCTGCCGGTCAGGTTCAGCGGGGTTACGACAGTCTTCTCAAGGATGTTGCCGTCATTTCCCTAACAGATGAGGGAATAGATCAATGAAACGGTAAATTGTTTAAATCCTATTTATTAGAATAAACATCTTAATGAGTTCCTAACGAGAAGAACGATAAAAATAGTAAAATCTTAAAAATGATAATCTGAATAATGAGCAAAACCTGCAGCAAGATCTTGGTTGCTCCAAGTTATCTCTAATTAGTTTACAAAATCCAACCTGCTGGAATAGGGGATGAATGTCATCAATATCTGAGTGATGTCATCCGCTTGAGGCCCATCAACAGAAATGATCTTCTTTGAATCCATCAAATCATCCAAAGAACAATGTAAAGTCCACATACCACCCCCAGGGCTCACAACAAGGGTGTTATCATCAAAGTTTGTTGGATACATGTAGTAAAGTTTAGCCAAACCAGCCCAGACATCCTTCTTAAAGCAGTCCCACTGGGCGCCCAAGTTCTTGAGAAATGGTTTCACATTAACATTGGCGTTTTCATCGATGAACTTTTCGATGAAACGGTTAACCAAAGACCCGAAAGGATTAAAGAGGGCTAGATTGATGACCTCCACTTGGATGCTACTGCCAAGGTCACCCACCTGATTTGGAATCATCACCCTGAGATCATTCTTAACAATGAAAAAAAAGTGCTCAGGAGTCCAGGACTGCAAGCGAATCCCACTCTGTGCCTGTAAACGGTCAAACTGTCTGTTTAATAGAGTTAATTCCTCGTCTATTGGCGTCTCCATGGTTTTCATTTGATCGTTCAAAGCGTTGATATTCTTGACCAAAGAGTTCTTTTCCGTGACCAATTGCTCCATTTCGTCAGTCAAGGAACCGATTTCTTCATTGGTGGTCTCCAATTCCACCTCAAGCAAACTGGTCTCCTTGTTTACAGTCTTAATTTGATCATGGACTGCCCCCCACTGAGGGCTTTCTATGACCGACCATTGGTTCTTCACCCTAATCAACTGTTCCAATGTGTTGGATAAAGACAATTTGGTTTCTATCATGCTTTGTCGTTTAAGTAGAACGTCCTTCCTCCATTGCAAAGCCCTCTCAAACTCCAATTCCAGCTCCTTCTTGGAGTTGCCATACGAGGCTATCAACTGTTCTTTCAACCCCGTTATGAAGCGAAGATTCTCATTTTGGGCCTGTTTCCTCGCAAAATTGGCAATAGATTGGTAATTGGTTCGCAAGTCGGATCTCAATTCCTCGCTTTGAGAATAATACTCCCTCATGGTTAGCAAGTTAGATTCAGACACATCCTCGGAGAATTTGCCCACCATGTTGGATATATTCCCCACGGACGCTCTATATTGGTTGATTATGTGGGTCAAATAGTGGTAGTAGAGAATACTGTTCGATGCATCGATGTAGTCTAGCAAAGTCTGTTTTCTATCGTCAGATCCAGAACCGACGGTTTGATCTGAGGAATTTGTAGCACCGCTTTGCGAAGTGAACGCAGGCAAGGAAACAGAGGATGTAGACGGAGAATTAGGTGCAAAGTGTTCCATTTGAGTCAGATCTAGCGATGTTTCAATCTCCTTATCGGACGGTCCTATGGAATCGAAAAACTGAACGTTGATCTCTTTCAAGAAAGTCTCGAGCGGAACATTGACGTAATTGTCACCCTCCTCCAAGATATCGGCAGATTCGAGACTGTTATCGTTGGGAATATCGCTCACATCAGCCAAGGGGACCAGTTCCATTGCAAATGAAACCTCCCCAAGGCTGGACTCTGCAAGGGCTTCAGGTTCTTCTGGATCAACAGTCTCTCGTTGCTGAGTGTTAGGAGGGGTAGAAATAAGAAAAAAGCCCGGTATGGTTTCGGATTGTGCAGATTCGGTAACAGGTTCTGACATCTCTGCCACGGTGGACAACTTCGCTGGATGGAATACCATCTGTGTGATTTCCATTGTGGCATTATCGACCACTTCAGCTCCAACATCAGGTTGATTCACAGCTTGGGTATTATTGATTGGAACAGTCAGCTCCATTATTGTCGTTTCATCTGCGATTGATTCACTTGGCATCCGCTGGACCTGCTCTGTGATATTCATCGTTTGGGTATTGTCATCAATATCGATTTCTAACTCTTCATGTCCATTCTGGGCGGTCTCATGCGTCGTAAAGTCCATTGTTTGGGTGTGATCATCACGTTCAGTGGGTTGGTCAGAATTTGTTGGGATCTTCTCTGTCAAGTCCATTTCGCCTTCCGAGTCACTGCCTGCTGCTATAAAATCAACTGGTTGAGTCAACTCCATACTTTCTGTGCTTTCGACTGCTGTTAGAGCATCCTCCAAATTCGGGCTATCTAAAATAGGCACTGCAGGCGTAATTCCCTCGGTAAGCTCCATTTCGGGCTCATAGTCATCCAAATCTTCAAAAAGTTCCCTAAAGCTATCGGTTTCCTCTTCAAGAACATCATTCGAGCCCTCACCACCATTGGCTTGAGCGGCAATCATCATCTGCTGTTCCTTGATTTGATTTGTCAACTCCTGTGAGATTTCCATCGTTTGTGTTGAGTTATCTTCGTGAATTTCATCCAATGTGGTGAATCTTCTGGCATGCAAATCCCCAACTTCCCTATCTATTCGTTCCTGCTGGTTCTCATGAGCATGTTCCTCAAAATCATCTTGATCATCTTCTTCACCATTCACACTAGAAAAAACACCGCCGGACCTTTGTCTGATGTAATCGTGCACGTTTAATCCTTTGCTATATATGACCGAACTTCTTCTCTTCTTTCTTGGACTCTCAAAGGCAGTTTTGAACTTATGAACGGAAACTTGACCTGCAAAGCTCACCCTTCTGTTTTCTGCCGGGACATCAAAATACCCACTCATATTTGACATCTTAGATTTCAAAATCGACCGCAACGGCATCAAAGTGTGTCTTCTATGGTCTTTCTCCCGTCTATTTGCTTTAGTGGCAAGATCAGAGGTTCCTGAGGCCTCAGTGGCCGCTTTTGTCCCAATTTTTGTCGGTAAAGATAATCGACGGTCAGCAGACGCCCCATCACCACCAAATAACTCCTGATATGACCCATTAACCATCCTGGAACGCTCAATTGGAAGAAAGAGACGGTGTTTACGCGTCAGCTTGGTGAAGTAAATTTTAAGAAAAAAAAGCTCAGCAGCACGATTACGTAAGGACTGAATAGATTCATTTGGTCAGGAGTTTCTCGATTGATTTGATTCTTATCGGGCCAAATGATCCCTTGTTATACAAAATGAGGGCTATTCGACAATATATGAACGCCTCTTCAACAGTGTTCGATCTGGAACTCCCAAGTTCCGGAGATTGCCTCGTAGCCAATGTACTTGACACCCTCAATGGACATCAATCTTCGGATATGTTTCTTGACAATTGGATGCTTTGGATCGGTGATGAGCGCAGTGCCTTCCTTGTTCTGTGGGAAACATCCAATTAGCTTGACTCTGGCAGGCAGATTCAAACCCTCTCCCTCCTTGGGCTTTTGAAGGGCATCGGGGTATAGCCAGAACTCCTTGTTTTCAAAGATGACAATGTGGCTAAGATTGGAGATACCAATTGTGGTGAGATCAACGGGCTTGAGGAAGGTCACCGAACCTTCACCGTTTCGGCCAATAGTGAAGTTTTCTATGGCGGTCAGCTGCTCTGGAGAGTAGGTGGACAACTCTGAAAGAGATGGCACAGTGTAGAAGCCCTGTGGCAGATCAAGAGGTTCACTGGAAACAGTTGCCTCGTCATCTTCGTCGTCAGTGGGAACGTCCAATAATGGTACCTCATCAACAGGGTTTTTACCATCATCAGGGAGAATGTCACCAGTGTCGGCCTTAGGAGACAACAATGAAGGCATGTCGGCTTTGAAGTCCACCTCCCGGGCAGGCTTGACCTTCTTGGCAATCAACTCCTTGACAGACCCGTTGGGGCAGAAAATCGGGTTGGACAGGATCGCCTTGTCGGTTTCTGCGTTGGTGATGTTGACACTCTTGTTGATGGTGGTGTCGGAAGCAGAGGTTTTGGCATTCTTACCAGGGGTCAACGTCTTGATATCCGATTCATCGTCTTTAATTGTGAGATTCGAGGAGCCGCTTCTCAATAGAGCTGGCGTGGAGGTGGAGACCAGACTGCCTGTTCTGTATCCTCTAGAATCACCCGATTTGAAGAGCGGCTTTGGCGTCAACCTATATGCAGCAGTCATGGTGGTCTGCTTTTTAACAACCTCCTTTACCGGGGTGGCCTCCGGCTTGATGTAGTAGGTCACCAAAGGTTGTGAAACCAGTGGACTGGTGCCTGGAATGACGGAGGTGAACAAGGTGGAGGAGTTGTATGGGTTTTGAGAAACCTGGACCGCCTGTTGTTGCTGTTGCAGTTGCTGCTGCTGTGGCTGGAGTTGGTTGTTCTGAGCACCTCCAAATAACCCCCCGGATGGGGCCCCGGAGGTGGCGTTGTTACCGAAGAGACCACCGGCGGTTGGTGCAGCTGGCTTGGCCCCAAACAGTCCACCACCTAATGACGGAGCTGTTGTGGTGGCACCGGTATTGCCAAACAAGCCACCACCAGCAGGAGCTGCCGGCTTGGCACCAAAGAGACCACCACCAGCAGAAGGGGCGGCAGCGTTATTACCAAACAAGCCACCACCAGCAGGGGCAGCAGGCTTGGCACCAAAGAGACCACCAGTAGAGGGAGCGGCAGCGTTATTACCAAATAAGCCGCCACCAGCAGGGGCAGCAGGCTTGGCACCAAAGAGACCACCGCTTGCAGCAGGAGTCGAAGTGGCACCGGTGTTGCCAAACAGCCCACCACCGGCAGGGGCAGCAGGCTTAGCACCGAATAGACCACCACTTGCAGCAGGAGCGGATGTGTTATTGTTTCCAAAGAGACCACCGCCGGTGGAAGGAGCTGCATTATTGTTGGCTCCAAATAGACCGCCACCTGTGGCAGGGGCAGTGGCGTTGTTGTTACCGAACAAACCCCCGCCAGGTGTTGGTGTGCTGGCATTGTTGTTTCCAAAGAGACCCCCGCTTGGAGCAGCGGGTTTGGCACCACCGAATAACCCACCGGTGTTGGTGTTGGCGTTAGCATTGCCCCCGAAGAGACCACCGCCGGTGTTAGCGTTGGCGTTGTTGCCTCCAAAAAGACCACCGCCAGTGTTATTATTGGCGTTGTTGCCCCCGAAGAGACCGCCACCGGCGTTGTTTGCATTATTGTTACCAAAAGCATTGCCTGTGGAGGTGTTAGCGCCGAACGCACCACCACCCATGTTTGAACCAAACCCGCCGGTGTTGGTATTGGCGTTAGCATTTGCGCCACCAAAGAGGCCTCCACCGGTGTTGGTGTTGGCATTGTTGTTACCGAAAAGACCACCGCCGGTGTTGGTTGCGTTGTTGTTACCAAACATACCGGTGGAGGTGTTAGAGGACCCAAAGGCACCAGTGTTGGAACCAAATCCACCGGTGGCATTGTTAGTGTTGGAGCCAAACGCCCCAGTGGTGCTGGCATTGTTATTACGAAAGAGACCACCGCCAGTGTTGGTGTTGGTGTTTGCATTGCCAAAAAGACCGCCGCCAGCATTGTTATTAGCAGCGCCAAAACCACCACCGGTAGCACCAAAGCCCCCCAATGAGGCTGCACCAGTGTTTCCTGCAGCGTTACCACCGTTACCAAACTTTCTATGCTGTAGATAATCTTGGACTCTAATTTCCTCAAATGATTGGTTTCTGTATTCAGGCATTGCAGAGATCGACTGGTAATATGAAGTGCCTAAAGCAGCATCCTTCTCCACATATGGTTTAAATGGAACCGCACCACCTGCACCACCTGCACCTGCCTGGCCTCCACCAAAGGCATTGCCGGCGTTGTTGTTGCCAAAAGGTGAGTTTGTGTTGTTTTGGTTTCCAAACATGCCCATTGAGTTGTTGTTGTTGTTGTTGGCACCACCGCCTCCAAATAACCCTCCAGAAGTGTTTGCATTTGAGCCAAATCCACCACCGGGCGTGTTGTTTCCACCAAAGGCATTATTAGTGTTGGCGCCACCAAATAACCCACCGGTGGAATTGTTTGCGTTGTTGCCAAACCCAGTGTTAGTGTTACCAAACTGATTATTACCGGGATTACCACCAAACATGCCTCCACCGGAGTTATTGTTGGTGTTATTGCCGAAGATTGATCCACCTGTGTTACCATTATTGGAGCCAAAAGCACCCCCTCCAGTGTTGGAGCCAAAAGGCGTAGCAGCGTTGTTGTTGTTGGATCCAAACCCTCCAAACCCTGAGGTTGTTTGAACTGCGTTGGGTCGACTGAACATCACAGGAACGCTCGTTGTATGGTGTTTCAGGGAGTAAGAGAGTGCTAATTGAGAGAAAATGGAAAAATTTTGGAGCTGATTGAGAATCCGCTTACGTCAGCCGCAAAGATGATGAGCTTACGTAAGAGACCCGGGGGGTGGGTGGACATTACAAGGCTAAAGAAGGTTGTGGATGAATGAGTGTGTGTATGAGTGAGTGAATATGTTTATGCGCATGTGGGTATAAAAAATGAACAAAAAAAGAGTACCTAAGTAGTATTTGAGGTATCTTGGGGTATCTTGAGGAGTTGAGAATCCCCAGTGGTGAAGGAGGCTGTTGGATGTGGAGTCAAAGAAGTAATGTTGCTACTGGTTAATGGTTGGTTTACGCTATGTAACAAATAACACCTTAACCGTTTGTGAACATTACCAGTAAAAATATATGTGAATGGAGTGTTGAATGAAACCGTCAATATATGACGTTATTTGGCAGGAATTTTTACTCAATCAGTAGATTCAAAATTTAATATTAAAATTATTATTACATGCATTCTGAAAACAAACTTGAGCGTTGAAATGAATTATAATTATAAATACATGAGCATATGAGCGTTAGCTATCGTGTCATATTTAAAATCTAGATATATCAATTTCTAGCCTTTCTACAGGGGAACACTTTTAAAGAATTAAAAAGAGTACATTTGGTTCTACTCCTGATCGACTTTTAGGTGTAAAAAATTTGTGTGTTTCGTTGGAATTGTAAAAGTGTCAATTGTCCAGAGGCATGGAGTGGCGCATGCGCATGCGCCTCTTCCTTAGTGACGCGTCTGATTTTTCATCTCACGCGTCAAGGGCTTTACCGTCTTTCTTTAATTAACACCGCTTACGATGGGTATTAAAGGTCTCAATGGACTCATCAAGGACAAGGCTCCCAATGCGATTCGATCACAAGAAATGAAGAATCTTTTTGGGCGAAAAATCGCAATCGATGCCTCGATGTGTCTCTACCAATTTCTAATTGCTGTCAGACAGCAGGATGGTAATAATCTTCTGAATGATGCCGGTGAGACAACCTCCCACTTGATGGGCTTTTTTTATAGGACAATCAGAATGGTGGGCTACGGGATCAAGCCTTGCTACGTTTTTGATGGTAAGCCACCGGTTCTAAAAGGTGGGGAATTGGAGAAACGTTTAAAGCGTCGGGAGGAAGCTGAACAGAAGGCTCTTGAATTGAAGGAGACCGGGACTCTGGAGGAAATCCAGAAATTTGAAAGAAGAACTGTGAGAGCAACTCAGCAACACAACGTGGAGGCCAAGAAATTGTTGAAATTGATGGGTATTCCTTACGTGGAGGCACCATGTGAAGCAGAGGCACAATGCTCTCAGTTGAGTAAGGACGGTAAAGTGTATGGTGCGGCCTCGGAAGATATGGACACCCTCTGCTATAGTCCCAGCCACCTTTTGAGAAACGTGACGGCCTCGGAGGCTAGAAAGCTGCCTGTGGATGAATACGATATCGAGGTGGTGCTCAAGGAGCTTGAAATGGACATCACCCAGTTTGTCGACCTGTGTATTCTGTTGGGATGCGATTACTGTGAATCCATCAAGGGTGTGGGCCCTGTGACTGCGTTTGACTTGATCAAGAAGCACAAGTCGATTGACGGGATCATCGAATTCATCAAGGCAACTCCAAACTCCAAGTACGTGATTCCAGAAAACTGGCCCTACACAGAGGCTCGGGAGCTGTTTCTCAACCCGGAGGTGTTGAAGGGCGATGAGGTGACTTTGAAATGGGTTGAGCCTGATATTGAGGGATTGGTGGAGTTTATGGTCAAGGAAAACGGGTTCAGCGAGCAAAGAATCAGAGATGGTGCTGCAAAGCTATCGAAGGCGTTGAAGGGGACCACCCAGGGGAGATTAGAAGGCTTTTTCAAGGTGGTGGCAACCAACAAGAAGAGACCTGCGAAGGAGGAGAAGAAGACCACCAAGAGAAAGAAGAAATGAGCGGGTGATTGCAGGTGAGGTTGGGGAGGTCGGTACTACGAGGCTAATTTAAAGGTTGTATCACATCTAGTCGTTTAGTTGCAGGCGATTTGTGTGTGTCGTCAAACGGGGTTACGGGGTTACGGGGTTACGGGGTTACGGGACCACGGGACCACGGGATAACCATCACATGGGCAACCATGTGAAGGTTTATAGATGTTGCCATCAGATGAGAAACACCGCTAATGATGTATTCTACATGTATAAAAAACAGGACACCTCGTCAATCCACACTTACATAACACCTGTTTCTTAAAATCAATACTACCAATATGCTTTAATAATGACAAACATAATTTATCCAGTAACTTGAAAGTACTACGAAAATCAACTCATATGATTTCTAAGTTTTACTGGCTTTTAATACATCATTTATTCGATAGTAAATCATCATCAACTGACGTTCGTTTTTAATTGTTCAATCACATCTTCTATATTGAATCCACATAAGCAGAAATATGCACCTGCACATAGGCACCAGCATTGACACACGCATACTCACACACTAACTTGCTGGGCTAGTTAGTTCGCTCGATATTTGCTGAGCAGTTCCCAATCCGGCGATCACGGAACTGTGAAGAAAATGACGGGCCTGATGCTTCTACAAGAAGCCAATTTATCGCTCAAACGAGTTAAAAATGAAGAACAGAGAGCCACCACAAGTACTAAGAATCAAGAGAAAGAGAACAGAGGATCCCTTAAGTGCTCTAATCTTTGAACAGTCAAAAAGACGGACAAAAAGACCGAGATTTGTCTTCAAATTCCAAAGAACAGAGGAGAATGACATTGAGGACTCAACCACGGTGTTGGAGACCCCTGCAAGGGCCAAGGGGTTTAACAACAGACCCGTGTATAATATTCCAAGGGGCAATAATTTCCAGCAGTCTCCAATGACCCAAGGTGGAGGGTTATCAACATTAGGCCATATTGGCTCGGATACAGGCAAGAGTCCAGATATGGCATTGAATGGGATGCGACCACTTGAAGAGGGTCCTCAGGAATTGAATCCAGATCTCTTGGATATGTTAAACGATTATTTGAAGAACAAGGACGAGACAAAGCTGGCTCCACCCGTCAAACCTCCAAAGAGAAGACAGTCAAGTGTGTCACAACAATCGAATGATTTGGAAAGACCCCAGTTGGACTTTCAAAGAGCCGCGACTGGTATAGACAATGCAATTGATGATGATGGGGATTCTGAATATGTTTATGACGTCTACTACAGGGATAAAGCCATCAGTGACCAGCTGGAGACGGAGAAGATCGGATACATCCAATATGACGAGGATGAGATGGATATGATTGATGAGGACGAAGGAATGATTCCAACCGACGATGAGGACTCGAACGATGAAAACTTCTACAGGAATGATTATCCAGAGGACGAGGACGGTGGTTATGAGGAGGAAGAGGCGGATGCCGCCAGTATGGGGATGGAAGAGCCAAGTGACGACCAGGATGATGAGTTTGACATTTTGACCAACAGAAGAAGGTTCTCGAGAATCGATTTCAAGCAGTCGGAGGGTCTTAATGATTTGAGCGGCGGTGAGGAATACGACGATCGCAATGTGGCAGAAACGGTGTTAGAAATACCTCAGCAAGTGAAGAACGTGGATGACGATGCTATGGACGTCGATATGGATGCGGATAATGATGCCACGTTCAAAAGGAACATCTTCTTCAAATCAGATCTGGAGGACCCCCAGGCGATCCATAGGGACCGAATCTTCGGTAATCTGGAGAGAATGATCAATAAGTAATGTGTATGGGATTGGGACAACTTGTAAACTCTATTTATACGTTGAATATACGAACAAGAATAGCGGATGAACGAGGACACAAGGGAAGAAACGAACAACGAAAAGAACAAGGAAACGAACAAAGTGAGTTTTAAGTGTGAGGTCTAAGAAATAGGATTTGTGTAAATTGGCAAAGGATATGATGTGGGAGTGTTTGGTTTTACTATTTCTGCTTTGATTTCAACTGCCGCAGGCTTTTGTGAAATTGGCATCATGAGCATGAGCAAAGACAATTACACTAAGCAAAGTGAATATACAGGTGAGGGCTTATAAATGAGATTGGGGGTGCCAATGGACTTTGCTTTGTTAAAGTTCATCAAACTTTGGTGGAATATTGAAGTCATGAACTAGGATCATAATATAGAGGAATTTTGCTTAACAAAGTAATCACTTTACCCTTATTGCTCTTTCCATATATACATAGTTTCAAGTGATATCGTCGGTGTGAATACTTACTAATGGTTAGATAAGAAATGGGGTGACCAAGTGTTTAACTATCATCTATTCCAAACCACGCACTGGTATTTCAACAATGTGCTTCACACTATGCTCATGTAATCTCCCCAATTGACATATATCAGAGACACCAAATAATATTAATTGACAAGTTCTTTGACAGGAGAGGTTAAAATTATCAATAAAGATACGAATGTTGGCAATCCCCTACATCCATTGTCAAATTATCACGCTGTTTCCCCGTAACCTCGCCAATTCCTTCAGTTTATCCTTTTATCTCCCTCTAATATTAAGGATATTTCTTATTGTTTCCAAGCAGCTAAACCACCTACATACCACCTACACCCACATACCACCTACACCCACATACCACCTACACACCATCTACTCTCGATCGTTTTTGATGAGCAAAAACCTCACGTGATTGCAACAACCTCACACTTACATAATCATTTAACCAATCCATTCTCTTCTTCCTACCGTGAGTTACCTTGATATGTCACTACGTGGGATAAAGAAACAGCTAAAGCGAACACCCTATCAGCTCTTTGGTGCCAAATCAGCAGACGACTCTGTCATACGTCAATGGGAACATGACTTATCCACGGCAATTGCCGGTTTGGAATATATTCAATTGGAGCAAGAGAAATGGTCCCAGCATTGGCTCACTGCTCTTACAACATTTGTGGATGTCATTGACACATGCAAAGATTTGCACAAAGTTTTACAAGACCCCGATAAGGCTGCACAGAAGAGAAGATCGAGTGTTTTAAAGAACCGGGGTAAGGGTATTTATGACGAGGAGGCGGTGGAGGACCCAGAAGCTCCAATTGAGGGTGACCCCGAGGAGCAATTGACGAAAATTACGGTTTATGAGTTGACCCAGGCATCGAAAATGGCCAAGTTGATTCTGAAGATCGTTTCTGGTATGACAAGGGATGGAACAAAATCAATAAACCAAAAATGCGGGGTTATGATCGAGGTGTTGAAGTCCACACAGGGGTTACTGACAAAGAGAAACCACAAGAAGATTGATTGGGGGATGCAGCAGAATAAGGTGGAATCTCTCTTGAAATCAACAGACGCCAAGGCGGAGGCTAATCTAGAGACACACAATGCGAAATTGACGGAGATCGAGGCGGTGTTTTTAGACATTGACGAGAAAGTGAAGCTAATTGTGCCGCAGGTCCTGGATTCCCTATCAGAGTTTATCTCAAAGATCATAATTAAAATGTATTTCATCAACACAGATATCCAACAGTTCATTCTCCGAAATTTGAACAAGTATGTAATCTCACAGGGGATCCAATCCAGCAAGGAAAACTCATACGAGAGTATCATTCAAGAGTTTCAGGCTGCACACTCCACCGCGTCAGAAAAGTTGGAATCGCTTGTTTTGTTGAAGGACTTCAGACAGCTCAGGGAAAAAACATTGAAGGAGAAGACGGTCCAGTCAGTCAATGGCGTGGCGACCTCTGTTGTGGGAACAACAGCAAACCTGACCTCTACTCTCTACACAAAAACAACAAAACAGGGTCAAAAGGTAAACCTATCTCTAAAGGAAGCACCAACATTGCACAATCCCATTCGATTGTACGATAGGATGGGGATGTTCACAAACTCGACGGATCCCATTGTATTCATGAAGGAATCTTCTCAATTAGATAGCCTGCCAGATAGTGATGTGCAAGAGACTCCACTGGGGGAATCAGACTCCACGTTTAAGGACAATACTTCACAAGATACCAACTGGATGAAGCCATTGAAGAACCATAAGATCAGAAACCAATCACCCACCCTAATTGGTTCACCAATATTGGAAAGACCGTTGCCACCAACACCCTCGGGGCTGAAATCTCCATCCACAATGGAACCAGACCAATCATCAAGAGTGTCCTCGTTAGTAACCGACAAACAATCCGAGACATTCAAAATGGTCAACGTTACTCTGGGAAAAATTAGAGACCAGATAACACAGGTGGTGACTACTCCCGATATTGATGCCTGTCCGATCACATCCACCTCCTTGAATGTTAGCGGCACTTTCAAGAATCACGTCTTATCGAGATCAAGCATCACATCCCAAATTATTTAAACTTCGATGCCGAAATGCAATATATATGCTATCTATACCTAATACGTTAACGAATCACCCCCTAAGTCTCTCATACGGTGGAGAGGGTTCCTCCTCGTTACTTACTACATTTTTAAGGGTGTACTTTAGGTTGGGCGTGAAACCCTTAACCCTTCTAGTATCTCCGCCGACAGAAGTAAATTCCCTTTTTGAGATAACCAACCTCTCATTTTCATCATCAGAATCCAAGTCAATGAGAGTCCTCCTGACTCTCCTATTGCCAACCTCAATAATATCCCTTGTTCTCACCTGAGAAATTCTGCCCATACCACTCAGTTTGATTGGAGAATCGTTTACAGGGGAAACTGTGCTCCCGCTTCTCAAGTTGGCGGAACCGGACTTTTGTTGCAACCGTTTATTCTTTAAGGCCAAATTGTTCACTGGTTCTTGTCTCTTTTTAACACTTGGGAAGATACGCACAGGTTTATTTTCTGATTCCCTTGCATATGCCTCAACAACAGCGAGCTTCCGTCTACCCAATCGTTTAATCATGGGCTCTCCATTGTTATCATGGGTTTCACTCTCTTCTTCTAATCTATCAACTTCTCGATCATTAGATTTCTTCGCAATAAGTGTACGGGTCCCAGTACCCGGCAAGACAAGCTGATCTCGGTTTCTCCTTGGTGAAGGAGACAACTCAATAGGAGTATCCCGTAATCGAGTTTTCTCAGCTGATTCATTTGCCAGGTTGATACTGTCGGGAGGTGTTGCAGATCTTCGGGTGGTTCTTCTTATTGGCTGAGTCTTGGTGATCTTGATAGGTGAATCCTCTATTTCCATCAAGTCGGGAAGCCCCTCGTTCAACTTCACCGGCGAGGTATACGAGTCTTGGGACAGAACATCCTCATCCGGGTCTGCTTTCCTCTTTCTGTTGGTTAATAAATTTCCATCCGAGGGAATCTCAGCAAAGTCATCACTGTGGGCCCTGAGTTTGGTCTTCCACCTGGAACCATACTTCTGTCTGGTGGTGGTGTTTTCCCTTGTAATTTCAACCGCCGAATTTGAAGGATAACGACCATCGCCTCTATTTTCATCACTAGCATCACCGTCTGAATCCAAATGTGATCTGGCCTTGGGAAGGTCAGTTTTCATACTGATCAATCTGTTTCTAAACTTGGCTTCCTTAACACCGCTATTGGCATTCAAATTCAGCTTGCTAGAAATTGCCGGTAATGCATTTCTCACCATTTTTGGTGCGTTCGTTTTTATCTTCTGTGAATCCGGTCTCTCATTGGAGGCTCTTTGTAATTGTGTGGCCTTGGATTCTACATTGCCACCAAGTGCTCTTCTTTTCTTTCTCTTTCTTGGAGTGGAAGGTTTACCCGGTATGTAGTCCACTTCATCGTCTGAGAGTTTAATATCCTCAAGGGGTTCTTCAACTACGGGCTTCTTGACAACCCCCACAATTTGGAGGTCATCATCATCATCATCATCGTTCGCATCTTCCCCATGATGATGATTCGATTCGCTTTGTTTTATGAAGACCCCCATTTTTTTCAACTGGCCGTAGGTTAAACCGAAATGACTCAAATCGCCTCTTTCTTTCATTACTTGATCCCGTAACAATTCCATCAATTTTGCTCTTAGAACCGCCCTCATTTTATACCTTTCATTTGTTTCAAACATTTCCTTCCTTCCTGCGACCTTCCCCTTGCCTTTGAGAACCAGCTTATTGAACTTGTCGACATTCTTTAAAAAGAGATCAATGTTGAAAATGACATGGACACCACAATCATTAAAGTTGTCCTGTTTTGGGACCTTTGTATCGAATTCCTGAATAGAATCGGGATATATGTCCAGTCCATACTTATCTTTGGCGTAACCAGTGATGAAGTTACGTAATATTTTCAAAGATGAAGGATGCTTCTTTCTTAAAGAGTCAAGGAAGTAAATACCCGGAGTGCCTTGTCTCCTTTTTGAAGTTTGATGAGGAGGTTTTGTTTCAATAGCTGAGCTTATGTCATGAGCAATATCTTCACTCGCCGGCGTACGAGGGGAAATGACGGTTGAACCGGTACTGGCAACATCTGATATGTGGTTTCGTTGTGAATCTAATGCAGAGGAGATAGGACATCCTTTCAATGTGTTCAAATTCTTCAAAATAACAACGTACCAATGTAGATCCTGCATTATTGGTATTATAACGTAATCTCTATCAAAAAGATCATTGTTGTTCTTGAACCAGGACTTGACGTTTTGGTAATATCCTCCATTGTCTACGTGTCTGCTCAAGGATGTGAAAAAAAAGGAGTTGAATAGTTCGATATTTTCTACTCCCTTTAAATGATCATGTTTTGCCTTCTGTAGGTTGTAATGAAGGAAGAAGTCAACAATCAAATCGTTGATCCAGTTTCCGTTGTACAGACATTGGAAATCTTTATTGCTTATTCTATAGTGGGATTTATCACCCAATTCCAATTTTAAATCGGGCTTGAAGACAATTTGATCTATCTCAGAGATATTTTCGCTTTGGGAGGGGCCATCCTCTTCCAACATGAGATTGTCATGTCTATCTTCAAGTAGTTCCTCATTATCATATTTCAATGTTATACCGGATTTATTCGACCTTGTTGTTCTAAATGGAGGTAATTCTTTTGTATTCTGGTCGACTTTCTCGAACGATGAAGCTTCATTAAATAAGATCGTTGGAAATAGATTGAGCAACTGGTTTTCCTGCAAGGGTATAAACTTACAATTCATCAACATCTTTAAATCTTTCAACATTGATTTGGGTGAATGATCTTCGGATTCTTTCAAACAAACACCCAATGCCTTCAAGAGGAACTTGGTAGAGTTTGCGTTGATTTCTGTGACATCCTTGAATTGGTATTGCATCAGCAATAAACCCCTCACTTCGTCCACCAAATACCCAATCGCTTCAACATTTGATACCTTGAATTTGAGCCCCAGGTCCTTGGCATATATCTTTACCCATAAATTTACCACGTCTAGACATTCCATGTTGGATATCGGTGTTCTTGCACCGTTAGATCCTACCAAAATCAACCCCGAAACTTTAAATGTGAATACGCTCGATACCTTTGTAGTGATAGGAATTGAGATGGGGATCGAACCTCCATTGGATTTTTTCGACTTTTTACCACCTGTATCAAGTGATTTGAATACTCTATCTTTAAAATGGGACATTGTATCAATGATTTCACTGATTCTATAATTGTGTCACCAGTGGGCCTCAAAGAATCGTTTAAAGCTGCAAATTTAGTCCCAATAAAAATAGATTGCCCTTGTAGCTAATTCCTTCTCTACAAGCAACTCAACACTCGTCTAAGGCAACTAATATAAGGAGAAAGAGTGACAATTATGCTGCCTCTCTGGTTTTTTGTGGGATACAGGTTTGTGTGGCTTACATAAGCAAGTTCTGCCATTTTCCACGTCGTGTCACTAAAATACGCTCAGCAAGACACCATTATAACCGTTACCTATCTGTTCAAAACTAAGTACCAATGATTGCAAAGATGCCCTCTTTGCCACTTTCACGTTTGTGATACAGAACTGTGGGGATGATAACCCGTGTGAGCAAAAGGTCATGTGACCTCCATTTTTTGACGGAAATTTTTCACGCTGAGAGTCGGCCCCTCCAATTGACTTCATCCTCACGCAGAATGTACAGAACAGTTCTCAGACGTGGGATTCACAGCTCTTCTTTGGCGAGAGCACCGAAATCTCCACTGAATGTTTTCATGGAAACTTTTCAGAAGGAATGGAAGAAGTCACAGGAGTTGACAGATCAAATTAAACAATTGAAGTCTGCAACGGATGAAATGTCCGAATCTGAGGCATTCAAGAGAGCTAAGATGGCCTACGATACTGCACAGAAGGGTTCAGGTAAATTGGCACAAGGTGTGCAAAAAACAGCGGAAGTTGTTGGTGATGTTGCTCACAAAGCTTGGGAATCTCCAGTGGGTCAAGCTGTGAAGAAGACCGCGGAGGTTACCGGGGAAACATTAGACAAGGTTGCGGAACCGGTGAGAAACACCAAGGTTTACAAGGATGTGAACGAGGTTTTCTCTGAGGGGGCCTCCCAATACGGTCTTTATGAGTCGAAGGAAGACAGAAAGGTGAGAAGAGAAAAGGAGTTACAATCAAAGCCAAAGTTGGTTAAGAGGGACGAAGAGGCGGGATCTGCTCTGGTGGCTACCGATATCAAACCAACCAGCTCGATCAAGGATACGTTGAAGATCAAGCCGGATTCCTCAATCGGTAAGTTCTTCCTGGTGTTGAGAGAAATGTGGGAAGAAAATGAGAATCCATTAATTGTTGTGATCAGAACCGTGTTTTCCAAGATTGGAGGCTTGTTTTCTGAAACAGAGGCCGCAAAGGTTGTTAAGCAATTCAAGGAGATGGATCCAAACTTCACGACGATTGCATTTCAAAAACAATTGAGAGAGTACATTGTTCCCGAGGTTGTTGAGGCATACATTTCCTCAGATGAGAAGGTGTTGAAGACCTGGTTTTCCGAAGCCCCATACAACATCATGGAGGCAAAGCAGAAACAGCTGGTCCAACAAGGGATCTTCTCCGACGGTAAGATCTTGGACATTAGAGGTGTGGAGATTGTGAGCTATAAGATTCTGGAACCAAACAACATCCCTGTCATGGTGATTGGTGCCCGTGTCCAGGAAATCAACTTGTTCAGAAAGTTCAAGACGGGTGAATTGGTGGCCGGTAGCCAGGAGGATATTCTCTTGAGTTCCTACGCAATGGTTCTGACCAGAATCCCCGAGGAAATGGATAACACGGAGACAGAAGGGTGGAAGATTTTGGAGTTCGTTAGAGGGGGGTCCAGAAAGTTCACTTGAGTCCCTAACTTGTAGATATCTTTATAACGCAAATGATCAAGTTATGAGCTGAGCATGTGTTACGTAAGGTTTTCCCACCCCCAATCACCTGTGGTAGAATGTCAAAGCCATCGAATGGGATCGTTGATTATTCGGATTCCGACTCCGATTCCGACTCCGAGCTCCAACAGAGGCTCAACAGAATCCACACCGTGATTCACAAGCCTCATGGGTTGGATTTAGGTCTGCAAAGTAAGCAAAGAGTTCTGGCTGATGATGGTAAGAAGTTTATAGACACGACGATTCCCACGTTCGAAAAGCAGAGACCCCAAGGACAGGGGGCCAAGGTGGACCTTCACAGTATTAGTAGACCTTTTGATTTTGGGGATCGAGGCTACACGTGGCGGGGGATCAAATTGGATGTTTTGAGTGAACAGATGTCTTGCAAGGACAGCATTGGGGCGATTCTCCACTACGAGTACCCGGAATACTTTCCAAAGAAGGGACGATATATTCCACAAGACCGAGAGAGGATTTTGGCCCAATATGCCACTTTTTGGGATCTTGGGTATATGGTTCTTGAACGGCAATACATGACATCGGAGGCCAATTGTAGCCAAAGACTGGCCCAACGGGGGGAGGACTTCCTCAAGATGCGATTTAGAAAGACTCAATGATAAACTTTGCAAAATATATAAAAGAAAAGGTGTAGATGATAAATATGGATTGGTGATCAAATCAGTCAATTCTTTGGTTGTTCCTTGGTTTCTTCCTTGACTTCCTCCTTAGCGGGCTGGGGGTCATCCAAACTCAACTTGTCCTTGACCAAGACCTGGTGTTCGGCCTCTTGGACGTTTTCGGACTTGATCAAATGTTCTTGTTCCTTCAAAACCTCCATCTTCTGTTGAGGGGTGGCGTCCTTGTCCACATGAAGGACGGTTTCGTGGTAGAACTCAAGAGGAAGATCGGCCAAGACCGCCTTCAAGGCTTCAGGATAGGAACTGTAGATTTCCGTCTCACCGTACATGTGAGCGTTTGTCAACAGCATCAACGTGGATGGGACCCTTTCGTTCAATCTCAAGTTGAGCCATTCGCTCAACCAGTGTCTCATTTGGCCTGGAGTGGCGGTATAAATTCTGATCCCTCTAATTGCACAGGCTTGCTTCAATTCCGGTGTAGACAACGAGTCAACCCCTTCGTATTGGATCAACTTGTCATCTTCCTTAATTTTGAGCATCTTGTGGCGGATTCTATAACGCAAGATTTGGTCCGTACCGTAGGGTCTCAAGTTGATGTACTTGGCCATAGCAATCAAAATACCTCTTGGAACGTTATCCAAGATGAGATCGTCCTTGAACAGCTTGGCCACTCTGAACAATTGAGCTGTTGGAATCTCCTCGGATTGTGGGGATCTCAGTTTTTCCATGAAGGACTTGAAGTCTGTCAATTGTTCCTCAGTGGTGGAAGTAGGCAACTTGACCATTTGCTTCGAATTTTTGATCAAGTCCGCAACCTTGTATCTCGAGTTTCTCAAAATGGCCAACTTCTTCTCCTTGTCCACTGTGGATTCAAATGTTGAAGGCAACAAGGATGGAAATAGCTTCAATGCAATAGGTAAGAGCAGTTCTGCAAAAGGAATGATCACAAACATTGCAAACGGAACAACCTTCAACATGTCGACAGTTGTTCTTTGCAATTGTCTATACTCTCTTCTGGTCAATTCGTAACCTGCGGTCATCTTCAAGAGCAAACGAGACGACACCTTCACCTCCATACCGAGCAATTTGGTTCCTGCCCAGTAGTGGTTTGCCTCGTGTTTCACCTTCTCCCATAGAGTCAGCTTCTTTTGAGGTTCTTCCTCCTTGGCCGGACCGTTCAGCGCTCTAGAGCAGGTCTGAAACCCCCTGTAAATCCCAACAGTGGGTCTCAACAGGTTCGGGCGTGTATTGAAGACACGTAACATCAACATTGTTTAATTACGTGGTTAGAAAGGAAGAGATGGTGACTTTCATTCACGCTCTGGAAAATTTTAATGGGGGGGCCTCCGGAACCGGAAAAGATGTCACGGATTTAGGCAAATTGGGAGGTAATTGGCGTAAAAAATGGCCAAAATGTCCCCCTTTTCAAACCATATAATAGTTAACGAGTGTAGCAATTACTGGGTATTTTTTGCAGATTGATATCCCCTGTGGTTGTTGAGTTATTGTGGAATTCGGTGAAAATTGGCATAAAACCGCTCAATTACGTAAGCGGCTTTGGCATCTCAAGTGGGTGACATCGTGGTTGGATATGTATGTGGAATTGGCCACAATGTGGTGGTTTGATTGGTATAGTTTTCATGTTTCTGTGGGGTGAGTTATGGGAAGGTTTGAATGAGGGCTCCCAGAGGGCTTTTTACCGATAGCCGAAGTTATCCGAGTATGCGAGAGGGGTGATGCAGACCCCCCCCTCCCCCCTTTCTCCCCTCTCCCCTCTCCCCTGGTAACCGATAGCCGATATTATCCGAGAACCCGAAGGAGATCCATCCAAACCCCCCATTCGCACCCCCCCTCAAAAACTTTTCCGTAGAATGAAAAATTTTAGTGCTTTCACCATTTAAAGGACCACCAATGTCCAAAAGATTAGCGGAGGGGTCAGCGTCAGAGCCTAAACCGAAGAAGAAGGTTCAAGGGAAACCAAGTTCTCACGAAATCCAGGTGGCGAGAGAGACCGCGGAGTTGTTCAAGTCGAACATCTTCAAGTTACAGATCGATGAATTGCTTTCGGAATTGAAGTTGAAGCCATCACACTGCCTTCTCATTGAGAAGGTGCTACACAAGTTACATTCCTTGATTCACGGGATCCCAAACTCCAAGGAACTGTCTCTCAAGGAGGCACAACAGATTCTTAAGGGCACAAACGTTGTGATCCCATTTCCAGATCCAAAACCCCAAACGGTGAATTACTCATTCCAATACAAAACCCCCGAGGATATCAACTTGGTGGGGTCGTTTGGATTGAAGTCGGGAATTAAACAGAAATCAGGAATGTCAATTGACGTCTGTCTGACAATGGATAAGACCCACTTCCAACCAAAGGATTATTTGAATTATAGAGTCTTGTACAAGAAGGCCTTCTATTTGGGGTATGTGGCACATCATTTGAATAAGGTGTCTGCTGATGAAGGCCTTCCAGTGGAAATCAATTTTGATTTCCATAATGGAGACACTCTAGCACCAACATTGTTGATCACCTCCAAGGAGCCAAGAAACGAGACAGATCTAACGTTTGGTCACACGAAATTCTCCATCAGACTACTCATAGGTATTCCACAAGGCATCTTTGAGGCGAAGAAACTCCTGCCAGATAGAAACTGCATCCGTATTCAAGATCAACCAACAGAGGGCTTACCACCAACACCACTCTACAACTCCTCAATTTTAAGCAGCTCCACATACGTTTACTACCTGAAGTACCTCTACACCACAAAGAAGACCACTGAGGCTTTCAGGGACGCGGCAGCACTGTCGAAACTCTGGCTCAACCAAAGAGGTCTTTCCTCCCACATGGAAAAGGGCGGTTTTGGCCATTTTGAATGCTGCATGCTCATGGCCGCCCTACTGGAGGGTGGAGGTGATAAAGGTAACAAGATCTTGCTTCATGGATACTCATCTTACCAATTGTTCAAGGGTGTCATCAGATACCTGGCCACTCAAGATTTATGTGACGAGGGATATCTTTCTTTCAGCTCCATCATCGGCGAGGGTAGATCCAATTATAAGGACCAGGGCTTTGGGACACCAACAATCTTCGACAAAAATACAAAAATTAACATCCTCTGGAAGATGACCCCCTCATCATACAAGGTGCTCAAGAGACACGCTGTGAACACGTTGGATTTACTAAACGACATTGTCAACGACAGATTCAGACAAATATTCATTGAAAACAACACAAACTGGTTGACCAAATACGACCTCACATTGACAATACCATACACTGCGCTGGTCGACCAATTGGAGGATCACTTCACCCCGTCGGAAAAGATCTCCTTCATTTCCCTTCAATCCTTCATCGAATCGAAATTGTACTTGATTCTCAACAAGGCTCTCGACTCCAGGGCCACTGAGATCGACATCCACTGCGATAAAACCATCGATACCTTCCCATTGAACAAGAGAAAACCCACAATCAAGAATATGAACATTTTAGTCGGAATCTTCTTGGATCCAACGGAATCCGAAAAGAGGGTCACCAAGGGCCCCTATCACACAGAGGAGGAGCTAGCCCAAGAGTTTTCCGCATTTTGGGGTGATAAGGCTCAGTTGAGAAGATACAAGGACGGTTCCGTGCAATGGTCCTGTTTATGGGATGTTCCCACTATTAAAGAGGGTGAACAGACGGAAACACCTGTTTTGACAATAGCAAAGTACATCCTGGATAGACACTTGAAGATCCCCGCATCATCAATGACTTGCAATTGCAACGACTTCTCCAAACTCTTGCCAAAGCCGCTGGTTCCATTCGGCCCAACGTCCCAACCCTTGACACTGGCTCCACAGTTTCTCGCCTTGAAGGAGAATTTCAACACCATGGTCAAGACGTTGGAGAGATTGGACATTCCTGTTGGAATCAGGGGCGTCTTGCCTGTGTCCCCATCACTCAGATCCACCTCCGTGGTTTTACCAACCCCATTTGCTGTTGGTTCTCCGGATTTTTGGAATGAGTGTATTCTTCAATTCGACAATTCTGCTAACGGGAAATGGCCACACGAATTGAACGCCTTAGAGGATACCAAGACCGCGTTGCTGCTCAAAATAAGATCTCTTCTCAACTTGGAAGTGGATGGAAATGACGAGGGTTACAGATCCTTCATGGTCGAGGACGACTCGAGCATTCCTTACAATACCAGAGGCAAATTGCTCAGAATTCTAACACCGGAGGGATTTGGTTTTCAATTGAGGGTTGTCACTGAGTTTGAGGAACAAATGTATTTAACAATGATCGATTCTGCGCCGGTGAATCAAAAGAGGGTTTTGGAAACAGTGTACTTACACTTCTATAGAAAGTCCATTGCCTCTGTCAGACACCACAGAACCATCTCCACGATGATCACCCAGTATCCAATGTTTTCTGCAACTGTTAGATTGTTAAAGATCTGGCTGGACAAACAGCTCCTCTTGTGTCAATTAACCGATGAAGTGGTCGAGTTGTTGGTCTTGAAAGTCTTTGCAGATGGTGGCTCATACGGTGTTCCCGGTACTGTCATGTCGGGATTCCTTAGAACCGTCCAATTTCTCTCACAATGGAACTGGATCGATGACCCCGTCGTGATGGATATCTCAAGAGATTTCCATTCAGGTGTCACCTTGAACTCAACCACTGCCAACAAAATCCTTGGGAAGTTCAACATTTCACAGCATCAAGCCATCATGGGGACCTTTTCCAAACTGAGACAAAGTGACCCTAAGGGTTTGAAATTGCCGTGGTTCTTGGTGACTAAGGATGATCTGAGTGGGAAGGTTTGGACCTTTGATATCACTATGGTTACTGCCAGCAGAATCACTTCTTTGGCCAAGGCGATCATCAACTTGCTCTGCGATCAAAAACTGGACTCGGAAAGATTGAAGACCATCTTCACCCCATCCACAGGCGACTTCGACTTGTTGATCCAAGTGAAGGACTCAACACAGGATAAGAAGAAGACTGCGGGTGTTTTCTCGTCACAGTCTGTCAAGTTCAAGAACCTTTCCACCCCTCCGGGTAAGTTCCGTTTGGCTGCTGGGGAGGACCCATGCTCTATCATTGCCGGCTTAGAGAGCGATTTCACTTACAATTTCTTCCTAGACACCAAGGCCAGATTTGAGGGTATCATTTGGTCAACAGAAAAGTACTTTGGTTTGACCCAATTTGGTACCAAGTCCAGAGTAATCACTGGTATTGTTGTGCCTGGGAACAAGGGCAAGAAGTTCCGTGTGGGTATGGGTTGGTCGATGGCTGTGGATGATACAAAGAAAGACTCGGTGGATTTCGATATCGAGGATACCATCAAATCCGTGGCCCTTCTTGGGGGTGATCTCGTCAAAGAGATTCAAAAAAGGTAAAATTTATACTAATCTGTAATCATTTACTAAACGCATTAATAAGATAATATCTTTCTTTATTAATTGCTGAGCACTTATTACATAATTACATGAAGCGGTTACGTAACCAGCTCCAGGATGTCATTGATCCACTCTCTTCATCGACATTAGTGATGTCTGACAGCACAAAAGTGTTTCAGCAGCAGCTGGTGACACTCAGGGCGTCCCACCGGGTATTTATGAATGATCTTTGTTATTGTCTGCATTTGGTTGCCTTCACATTCGATGAATCGATCATGTTACTCGTGGTTAAATGTCTTATTCAATTCGTTGTTGGCCAGAAATTGGGCGGTAGGGAGATCAGGGAGTTGGGATTTACAACTACCAATCCCACTCCCACGAGGACCCTTCAAAATTTGAGTGATGTGAGAAGGCAGGCCAACCAGGTGTTTTTTGGAATTGATCAGGATGCCAATCACACAGAGGATGATATACCACTATCCATGGTGAGGCGGAAGCTTTTTTTACTTAGGGTGGTGACCAGTATATTGGTTGCTTGGGTTGGTATTGTGATATATCAATTTTACTTTTGTTGTGGGGGCACTTTCTCCGATGCTACTCACAGCATCTGGGGGACATATACGTCGCGAGGTTTGTGGAATCCAATTGAGGCGGTTAGTACGGGCCACTTTTTGATCAACATGGTGGGAGAATCAAGGTTTAGCCATTGGATGCTGAAATGGATGAGTTTGTTCATTATTGATTCGGTGACCTTTTTTGTACAGATTTACCTGATTATTATCAACATGGCGATTGGACTCAATTTGATGGAGGGGCTTGAGCAGCCTGTGGGGCAAGATCGAGTCCAGGACGGGTTTCAAGGAAATATCAAATTGTACAAATTCCATCCATCGACATTTGTCCACTTGCTGCGATCAATGAATAAAGAGGACTTGATGTCCCAATACCTGGGGGAAGTGGGACCCCTAAGAGCCGCCCCAGTAGGGGGATTATCGGACATTGTATAATCTTGAGAGGAAAGACCTCTCTCATCTTTTTATTTGCTATATAGAATTGCACATTACGACCCATCCCCTCTAGTTGGAGTTCCCAATGGGGGAGTTTTTCAACGCCTCCGCTTTGTTCTTCAAGATTCTCACGGATTTGAAGAAGATTTCCTCTGCTGGCATGGCGCCGGTGGATTCCACTGTGAACATGAAGTGGTCTCTCTTTCTGCCCAACTTCACCTTTGGCTCCAAGTTTTCGTGTCTGAGAACCTCTCTGGAAACGGTATCCTTTCTTGGGTCCTTGACGTAGGCCTCACCATCGGAGTTGATTCCAATGACACCCTTAGGGAAACACCCTTGGAATTCCTTGGCTTCTTCACCTTTGATTGGCTGTTTGATGTCGATCACCGGTAACAACCGGTATGAGGCCGTGGACACAGGGGAGAACTTGGCATGATCTGCTCCAATACCCAAAATACAATGGACTCTCAGAGATATTTCTTGGCCCGGTCTCAACTTCGCCAGTAAGATATCTGGATCACAGGGCACAACGGGATTATTGGCAAACAGTTCACTCTGTTTCCCCTGGGGTTCAAACTTCAAATCTCTCGCATACACCTTTGAGTTTCTGTACAGGTTTTCGGGGTCATTGTTACCCTTTTCAGCGTTTGGGTTGTGGGTGCACATCACATCCAATGACAAGACAATTGTGTTATCGTCTGTAAATTTATCCTTTTCTTCTGCTTCCCTGTTGATCCATGTCAATTGATCTGGATCCACCTTTAATGGAACCAACCCGATTCTATGAGCCAACACTTCGTCTTGAATGACCGAGGTGTTGTTGAAGATGTAGACGTATTCCGGTGCAACAGATGGCACCTCTGATAACATTATCCTTCTGAAAGCATTGGCAATCGAGGTGTCCACTCCTATGAGGTCGAATTCTGCTGATCTATCTGAGATTGACTTGACGTCAATTTTCAAGTTCTTCTTGAATGTCTCAATGGACCAAACTTCCTTTGATAAAAGATCGTGACCCGGAAACCCCGTTGAGTGAACGTTATCAACCCTATCGTGATGGATGTTAACAATATTGGACATCTCCTGGTGTAAAGAATGGTTACTAAACCATTAAAATTTTTTTTTCATCTTTAAAGTGAAAATTTGAGAAAGATGATGAAATTTTTTATCAAAGAGCGCGAAATTGGTGGAAGTAGCGGGTGATGAGATTGCAATCCATGTTGGTGATTGAACAAGGTGGGGAATGTATGTTAAATCATAAGGCAATATTGGTGAAACTTTTCCCGTAGAATTTGAACAACTTTTGAAGAAGTTTCCTAATATTTCAAGAAATAACAATGGAAACATCGAAAAAAGAAGCTCACCAGTTACAATCAATATATGTAAATAGGGCCCGCAAAAGTAGTAACCGTTTAATTAGTTTCACAGGGTGATTCCCATCCAATTCCATTTGTTAACATTGATTACCTTTTTCGTCTTATTTTTCTGTATTTAAAGTGGCAGAAAAACCAAGTTCAATATAACAATCACCCTCCTTCACTTGGAACTAACTCAACCCCTCAAATACCAACCAAAAGTCATTCACCTCAACCCTTTTTTGTTGAAGTTTGATCTTCTAGACGCTTCCACAATTTTTTTTGGGTGAGGATTATGTCATCCTCCTTTTGATCACTTCTTCATCTCATTAAACGCCCAAAGGCCCCTTGTTACACTTTCAGATTAATACATTAGACGATAAACTAGCTTTCAACAACCTCTTCTTAAAGACCCACAAACCACCAACTTAGCACGCGCCAAATCAGAGCAGTGATTGCCCAATTATACATATAATACACCACTCATGGAACCAGTGTGGGATTACCAGAGCTACCTCCATGGGGGGTTGTTGAATAAGAGATACCTCAAGGTGAAATCGTTGAACGAGGGTTCATTTGGGATTGTTTCTGTTGCAAAAGATACTCTGAATGGGGATAAATTGGTTGCAGTTAAATATAACACAGGAAGAATGGCGGATTTCACCAATTACGAACCCCAACCAGGAACATCGGCAAAGGAGATGAGATCTATCTCTTTGAACTCGAAAACAAAGTCGGTCATTCGAAGTGGTGCTACTTATTCCCAAACTGGAAGATCGGACCACCATGACGTTAGTAAGTCGATTGTTCTCAGGGAGACTCAATACGAGGTTCACATGCTCGAAAAGGTGGGAAAGCATCCAAACATTACCGAGTTGTTGGACCACTTTGATACTTATATGATTATGGAGTATGCCCCAAGAGGTGATCTTCACGACGCTATCCATTTGGGAATAGCACCGGTTGGCACACGGGACGTGATTAATGTCTTCATGCAGCTGATAAGTGCCATAGAACATTGTCATAAACATGGGGTTTACCACAGAGATATTAAGCCGGAAAATATCCTTATCACGGAAAATTGGACAATCCAGTTGACAGACTTTGGATTGGCAACAGATCAACTCATTTGCAAGGATTTCGATGTGGGTTCCGAGAGATACATGGCACCAGAACTGCTGGATCACGATAAAGAGGTTTATTATGCAGACAAGGCCGATATCTGGTCCCTAGGCATCTGTATGTTGAATATCGTATTTGGGAAATCCCCCTTTTTATCCGCCAGTTCAAAGGATAAATTGTTCATGAACTTTGCCAACAACAGGGAAACACTACTTGAGATCTTTCCCTCAATGAGTTATGACTTATTTTCGGTCATGATGAACTCTTTAACGATCGATCCCTCAAACAGGGATTTGGAGGCGATCAAACAATCGCTGAATAATATCGATGTCTTGACATACGATTACGAATTTGATTATGATTACGGGGAGGAAAAGCACAACATCGATGAAATCATCGAAGAACCATCCCCAAGCGACGACATCGGGTCCACCTCTCCAGACTCGATTTCGGGCGAGAGATCCTCGTCACATGATGCGGGGGATATCTTGGATTCAGTTCCAAAGAATTGGGTCGACCACGCCATTTCTAAACCTCTGGCAATCAAGACACAATCCAAACCACAGTCCACTCCAGAAGTTGAAATCAAAAAGAAATATGAACCACCAAGGAAGATTTATGTGGATTTGGACGATTCCACTCATCACAAGAGGTTGAATAAAAGAAGATTTAATTTTAACCAAAGAAAACCAATCAAGGTTCCGGATATTAAGATCACCGATATCGATGATTCTTCATCGGGTCTGGATTTCAATAGAAAGGACTTTTTCACCCCTAGATCCGAATTTGTCAATTACATGGAAAGAGCAAATAGAAAGAAGTTGGATTTACAAACCAAGGGGAATTATTATCACAATGATAATGCCTACAATGGTCATAAATCATCGAATAATAATTTCAATAAGAGTATGAAGGCTTGGAAGACTAGGAGGAGAAGATTTAGTCGCGTTAAATCTAACAATAACAGAAACAGTGGTAGGAGATACACCAATAACGCGAAAAAGGGCAGACCAAGTTTTAATAGAAAGGGATCTTTCAACAATAGGAGACCTTCATCTTCAAACGGGAAGCCGGCCCTCATTCCATCATCGTCTAATATAGCCACTAATAAGAGGAGATCTTCCCATGGCCCCAAATCTATCGATGGGAAATACATCCCACCAAACGCAAGGGTCCAATACGAATCTGTATTTTCTGAAGATGACGAAAATTATGATGATGATGAGGATGACGAGGAGGAGGATATTTTCTCATTTGATAAGTCGACCAGGAACATGAGGGATATCACCAATTTGACCAAGGGTATGAAAAAGTTGCGAGTGTTTGATAGCTCCAGGGAGACATCACAGGGAACAAGTTCAACCGTGGATTCTGGTGGCGCCACCACCGGTACCAACGGTAATTGCGGCGGGTATGAAAAATACGTTCCACCACACCACCGCAGACATTCAGTCAATTTGAATGTCATGAGTGCCCTAGGTGGGGGGATCTTGAAGAAGCCTGTTCTTAATTTGAGTCACGTGGCCCCGAATGAAAAGAAATCAGTCAAGATTCTGACCCCAGTATCAACCTCCGCTCCAACGGATTCAGTGAATTGGTTTGATATGAGGGTGAGCCACGACCCACCAAAGAACAGTGGACATCCTCCCAATGGGTGTTTTGGAAACCCCCATGATGATGATGATTATTTATTTTCAATTGATGAGGATCACAGTTTTCACAATGATTATGGGATCAGTTACAATTGATTTGTTTGGGCTGATTATAGCACTAGGACAATTTGGGTTTGTTTTTTTATCGGTAAACTGGGTAAACGTATCGTCAAGGTACTAATTGATTATGGAGTTGGTATTTTATATAATTTGTTAAATATCAGATCTTTTTCATTATATGCCTTGTTCCCATGGCGACGTTTGGAGCGTAATGGTCCTCCAATAAGACATTCTCCCACATGACTGCAACCTCGGTGTTGGCTCTTTCAATCTCATTTACGAGGGGATTGTAAATACCGTTCTGGACTCTATCTTCGGTTGTGTATAAGTTCTTGATTTCCTCGTATCTGCCCAGTAACTTGTCGATGAACTTCAAAACGGCGACTGATGTTTTCTCGGGCAAATCCAAGATCGAAGTGTTCAATCTTTTGACAAATGCCAAAGCTCTCTTTGAAGAACCGGATTTACTGTTGAAAAAGATGGCATTGAGACATCTCAATAACAATTCTGCCTTGGTGCTGACATTGACATTAGGCTTTAAATTCAGTTCACTTGTGGCCAATGGGTCCATCAATCTCAATGTTTTGTGAGAGAATTCCACGTCTGTGTCCAATGCCAAATATGGTAATAAGGAGTAAAGGTAATCCACAAATTTGTTCAAATCCACTACGACCTTCCTCTGGGGTAAATTGGCAACCAATGAAAATGACGTTATGATACATAAGAGCACTTGCTTCACCTTGTCTGAGTTCAAGTCCCCTTCGTTGATGATATCTTCGGAAATCTCCCTTAAAACCTGAAGGAAATCACCCATTAATTCGATATTGACCATGTGGCCAAATTTGGAGAGAGATTCCAAGACTGCTGCCATCAACTTCTCAGGTCTGAACTTCAATGTTTCAAGGTAGAACATTAAGAGCATTTTCAAGATTTGGGCCTGATGGCGTTCTCTCTCTTCTGTAGTGATTGCCTGTTCTGCATGTCTCAACTCTGCGTCAATTGCCTTTTGTTCCTTCAATCTTTTTCTCTCCTTTTTACTGATGTGAACTCTGTTCTTCTTTTTCAACTTTGGTGCATCCTCTCTTTCCACACTGTTGGGGTCGTAATCATTTAACACCGTCAAACATAGAAACACATTTATCACTGATTCATCGACATTGAAATCTCTTCTCTTGATACTCTTTGTCAATAACCTGACAACATCGAACGAGATTGAACCGTGGGCAGCATCATCAAGAAGAAGATCTTCGATCGTCTTTATACATTGTTCAAAAGCCTTGAATTCGGCTTCATTTCCCGGCTTTCTCATGATTCTCCTTGTTAGGATCTGGAACAAGTCGAAGTGGTAATTGAAGAACCTCAAATTTTGGGCCAATTCACAGGCCGCACTGGTGGTGATCAACCCCATAGCAGCGTCCAAGGGGGTGACTTTCGGTTGGGAAGAGAATTTGATCGCTTTCTTCGTCAAATGATCAACATATCTCTTGTAATTCAAAACAAGGTGTTCTTCAAAGTATCTCAACTTGGCCACCTCTCTACTCACCTTTTCCTTCTTTTCTGCTTCACCAAGAGGTCTAATAAAGTATGATGGTGCTATGCTCTTGAACACAGGCACAAGAGCCAATGTGGCCAGTTGACATGTCAATGGATTCTTGGAACCCGTCATTCTTATCAAACGGGAGAGTAACAAGACGTTTTCCTCTGGATCCTGCATCAATCTTTCACACATTTCCGCAATATCTTCCTTTGTCTTCACCACCTTCTCTTCGGCGGTAAGACCTTTGTAAGACTCGTCGTCCTCCTCGTTGAATTCGTTTGATTCCTCACCATTTCTCTCTTCAACTGTTTCCTCCTCTTCTTCCTCTTCGGATTCTGACTCTGGCTCCGTTTCAAGCGGCTTCTTTTCCGTCTTCTTGATCACTCTCCGTTTCAAACTACCGTCTTCCGATCTAATTGGCAATCCTTCTTCAACATCTTCCTCTTCATCTTTGAATGATCTTGGTTTCAATTCGTAATCAGCCAATTCCTCATCGGATTCAACACGAGAAAAAGCGTTCAATTCAATTTTAGAATCCTCCTCTTTTAATCTTTTGTTCTGTCTAAGTTCCGCTGATCTTTTCACCTTTCTCTTCGCCATTTTTGTCAATGAAACGGGTTCCAGTTGTTCACTTAAAGATGAAAAAAAAAAATTTCAGTCAAGTTGCACCGCCTTGAAAGGTGTTGTAGTCATGCGCCACGCATGCTTACCTAATCAGATCCCACCGTGGCGCATCCCATCTGGGTGGGGCGAAATACACCGCTTAAATGTGAGACGGAGTGCACACCTCCATTTCTTCTGCAGTCAAATGTTGAGAACCATTGGTAGGAGGTTGCTCCATCACACGGTTGTGAGATCCGAGGCAAAGGTGTTCCAAATGCCTGCAATGTCCCCCACCATGGACATGGGTGGGATTGTGAGCTGGAATATTAAAGAGGGCCAAGCGTTTAACTCTGGGGACCAGTTGTTGGATGTGGAGACGGATAAGGCAACGATCGCAGTGGATGCGATTGATGATGGGATTATGGCAAAGATTCTAATCAAGGAGGGTACAAAGGACATTCCTGTAGGTACCCCGATTGCCATCACAGCAGATCCTGGTGACGATTTAGCCACACTGGAGATGCCGGATCTTGGCACCAACACCCCTAAGGAGGCTCCAAAGGAGATTAAGAGGGAACCAGACGCTCCTAAGGAGGTGGAAACTCCAGCAGTTGAGTTGAAGTTGGGAGAAGTTGATAGAAACCAGACATTTTTCCCATCGGTCGACTTGTTGCTTCATGAGAACGGCATCTCGAGAGCGGAAGCATTGGATAAGATTTCCGCAACCGGTCCTAGCGGCAGAATCCTCAAGGGTGATGTTTTGGCTTACTTAGGCAAGATTCCAAAGGAGGAGAACACGATCATCGCACAGTTCATTGAACAAAGAGCTCATCTCGATTTGTCCAATATCGAGTTGAGAACACAGACTACAGAAGCTCCTGCCGATGACAAGAAGGCAGCCGCCGTGGAGGCTCCAAAACCGGTCAAAAAGGAACCAGTCGTGGTCACAAAGGAGCTCGTCTATTCCGGCGACGCCAAATCTCTCAACAAGTTGATCAAGGAGGCCGAAATCACCACATACGGTCCAAAGGAGGTCAATAGTGAACATTTCGACCCCTTGTTTGATGCTCTCATCACCCCAGCAAACTCGATAGAAAGATTCTCACTAACTTACAATTTGGACTCTGTCACGTCACTTTTGGAATTGAAGTTGACCCTAAACGAGAAGGCGTTCGATGCCCAAGAGAAGGCCAACGTTTTCATCAAGACCCTCGAGTCTAAATTGTAACTACTATAAAGATAATACACGATTATATATAATATTAATCCTCCCCATCATGCAACCACCTTGTTTATGAAATGTCTGGAAATGACATGGAATCTGCCTATTCCACGTTCACTGGTAAGGTCCACGAGATTAGCGACATAGCCATTGACAACTTCACCACTGTTGACACGACACTCGTCAAGTATTGCTTCGTTTCTCATGCCCATATAGACCACATCAAGGGATTGGAGAATTGTCCCTCAAATGCCATAATAACCACGGAAGCAACAAGGAATATGATACAGTACACGAAGCGGCCATTGAAGGAAAAGGCCGCCACGATTTTGACCACATACTCTGTCAATCAATGGCACCATTTGGAGTATGGGTTGAGTTTTGTGTTCATACCCAATTACCATTGTTTGGGATCGGTAATGATCTTGTTCAGGGACCAGCGGAAGGAGAAGGACGTGAGCGTCCTATATACAGGAGATGCAAGATTCTCTGACCCCGTATTGGGGGCACTGGAGACAAATGACTTCTTATCTCCTTACATATTTGGTGATGGCAAGTTGGATTGTATTTACCTTGACACCACTTTCACCTACCGACGGGATCTTATCGATATAGTGGATAATAATAAGGGCGTCGAGATTTTGCTCAACATCATGGATTCGTATCCCAAGGGCACCACCTTTAGGTTTCTAAATGGTAAGTTGGGATTCGAGGAGGTGTGGTTTAAGGTCCAGCGTAGGTTCGAAAGTGTGGCGAATTTTGAATTTTCCAAGGATTTACGAAACCGGTGTCTTACCGGAAGTGAATGCTCCCAACAAGAGGTGATGATGAACGTTCTAAAGCCAGTCAATGGTTTAGTTTTGGATATGACTCCAAATCTGGCTCCAAAGTACACAATTATCTTTTCGACAATGACACCGAGAGAAGCCAGAGCTAGCAAATTGAACAATGGTGATGTCTTGATCCGTCACGCCATTGATTTGACAAAGGAGGATTATTATAAATATTTTACTCCTACTAGAGATGATTCGATCATGAGCCCCAACACCGATTTGATTTGGGACGGAATCCATCGTAGCGTGGAATTGGGTGATTCGATCCGGTTGAGGTTCCATTACTTGAAGAGCGGCAACCTGTTTTTCCCCTTGGAATTGAAGTTCATGTATTCCAGACACAGTTCTTACAGAGAATGTAAGAAGTTTTTACGAATGTTCTCCAATATGAGGGATGTTTGGCCCTGTACAGAGGGTCCAGGCTCTCTAAAAAGAGAGCTAAGCATGGGTCGGTGTTTTGGTATCAAAGATTCACGGTATGACCGTTTGAATTTTCCTAATGGTACAACAAATGATCCGTTGACCGTCTTCAATCTTTGGGACAAGAAGAGGGAGGACTCCATGACGAATAAAACAATCCATCTTGTGACCAGTGAACAGGAGGTGGGGGATCTGACTGATGAAGATGGTGACGGGTCTGTTTTTGGCCGCCACCAGCGGACAGCTGCTGTTCAGCCTAGCTTGGACGCGATGAACGTAGCTTTAAAGAACGTGGTGGGTAACAAGCGGGAACTTCAGGGAAAAATCACAAACACGAGGGACAAGAACAGGGAGAGGTTTGCATATAACCGGGTGGAGAAACAGGGGGCTTGGATCGTCAAGAGGAGGATCTTTAGGGCCGCCAGTAAATATTCCACGTGATCAGGGTGCTGAGCAAACGCTGAGCGTTTTCTGTCCAAATGTGGTAACACCATCTTCTTCTCTAATGGCCGCTGTTTATGACAGCCACTGTCATTTATCGCCGAGAATCACACGGGAATCATTGGAGAATGTTGTGCTTCCTAGATTGAAAGTGACAGGGATTTATTTGAACTTAATGACGACAAACCATATTGATTTCCCCATGGTGGAAAGAATACGGGACGAAGATTTCGATTATGTTGGTGTCTCCATTGGTATTCATCCCTGGTGGTCTCATCTTTACTCCGACGATGAGGGATTGCTAGCTGATATTTTGGATTGTGTTGACGATTCCCACTTATTTCAATTGAAGATGAAACATTACGAAAGGGTTCTGGAGAGATCAAAATGGTCAACAGATGAAGAGTTTCATCAACTGGTGGACTGTTTACCACCACCATTTTCGTTACGGAAATGGGAGGAGAAGTTTATTCATCTTTTGGAAAAGTACGACGGCCAGAAGCTGAACATTGGCGAGTTGGGTCTAGATAAAGGCTTCAGGGTACCAAACTGCGGGTTCCTAGGTAATGCTGGGGATATCGACCGATCTCTGAGTACCCTGAAGGTTAAGATAGAACAGCAGTTGTTGGTGATGGAAATGCAGTTAAAGCTTGCGAGAGAGTACAAACGATGGGTGAGCGTGCATAACGTCAATTGCCCCGGCAAGATCCACGAACTGATCAACCGATTTCAGGATTTGAAATGGGTTCTACACTCTTATTCAGGCAGTCTGGACACCTCTAAGCAGTTGATGAAACTGGGAAACGTTTGGTTCGGTCTCAGCAGTATCATCAATTTGAAGGAAGGCCAGGAGGGGAAATTGGTGGAGCTGGCTAAAATCATAGGGTCAAAAGTCTTGCTAGAAACCGATTTGGGTGTTGATTTCATGTCCGAGGAGCGTCATCTGGAGGAGTTGCGCAAAATCAGTCATCATTTAAACCACGTAGACTTTGTGTCGAATTGGATAAACTTTCAGCAAACGTAACAACTGGATGGGTCTGATGAAGGCTTGACAAGTGGACTATTAAGGCCCGGCAAGTGCGTTATTAGGGCTAGGCAAGTGTATTATTAAGGCACAGGGTGGCTGAAAATGTGAAATCAGGCTATGAACCAATATTTCTGCACTTCGGTCGACAGCCGCTGTGTGCCCAAAAAGTGACATAATATGTACCCGCAAAAGTATTCCAAGTGTCCTCATGTTCACTAAGTTAGTGTATTTTTCAGATTTGGTCAGTTTGGCTGATGACTATGAGCAAAAAAGGTAAATGTGCAGCAAGGCTTATTGCAATGCAGAATTTATGAATTCTGCATTTGGCCTTTCAAACAACAAATTTAGGGGGGGGGGGGTGGTATCAGGACTATATCAATGAAAATACCGCTTATCAGAATATGGCTACTCTTCAAGACCACTCAACAAAATATGGATTCATTTCACAATGCAATATGATTATTTTTATGCTCATTATGTCTCCGAGAAGAATATGAGCCTTGATTGATAGGCCACATTATATTCACACAGGTATAAAGAGCCATTATTTCCTACGTTTTTCAGCAACATTTATATCTATCTTTAATGACCATGACTTCAACCAACGCCGGCAACGCTTCACTTCATATCAAGGAATCCTATAATAACAATCAAAATGATGGCAAGCACCAAACAACAGATGCCGAAGAAGCAGATCAATTTTTTTACCACGGCACAAGAAACACTCGATGCACCCCGTTGCCCCACCCGCATATGCATCCGATGAAAGGCAGAATAATGCGCCGCCTTCCCGAACCGAACAAGTTAAAGAATATGTCAAGAGAGGGGGGTCTTATTGGAACTATTGTTGGGGTGACTTTTAGTGTGTTATTTGGTGCTAGATCAGACCCGGCAAGAATATGAAATGGTCACAGTATTAAATGGTCACACTATTAAATGGTTGTTGCACATCATCCACTTCTAATTTGTGTATGTGTTTTTAAAGGTATAATAAAGCTAACAATAAGGCAATAAAAAGCACAACAGCAGTTGCTGTATGTAGATGATGAGATAATGAGAATCCATGCTTGATGTCAAACTCGTGGCCAGGTCTTCCTTTGTCGACAATTTTTGATACACTTCAAAGCAAAAATCAAATCATCATAGCGGGTGCTGCCCCCGCAGCTTCCCAGACCACTCTTCTCCAAATCAAGACCCTCCATACCACTTGAGGGGAAGTTGAACTGCAAAAATTGGCTCATCGACACACTTGATGTGGAATAGCTTGAGTTTATCGTGTCGACCCTCGTGACAGAATCAACGGCAGAGAATATCGATTCTGTTCTGATTTCAGACCCAATGGAGTCGTTTCTTGCCAACGGAGAGTTGTGAGTATTCAAAGGGACCTGCCCCATGATCTCATCCTCATCCTCTTCCACCTCAGCGTAAGGTGGTGGATCATCGTCGTCACCCTGCGATTCGAAGGAAATAATACTGGTGACGGTATTGGATCTTGCCCGGCGAGGTCTATTTCTTCTTACCCCGGTTTGGGGTCTTCTTCTTCTTGGCAAACAGTAATCAAGGGGTTCCAAAGACCTCCAATCGATATCAAAGCTGAGCTCTCTAGCGATATTCATCTTGAAGAAGATGGCCGCAAGATCGTATCCGTTGAAGGCGCTGATAATGAATTGACAATCGGGGAAAACCACCCTGAGCGCAAACGGCCGGTCGTGGTAATCTGAAGCATTCCCAAAGTAGCTCAGCTCCTGGAACGACCACGACTTATAGAGTCCTGTGGTGATTGCTCGCAACTCCGCGTCTCGTGTCAAATCCTCTCCTTCGGGTTTAGTCAACAGGTTCAAGTCTGGTTGTGTGTTCAACAAGCGGAGAACCGACACCGATTGGGCATCCATCGCGTCCATCCCGCTCAACCGTACCTGGGAGTAATCCATCAGCGTCTTGGTCTTGGTCTTGGTACCGGTTTTGGATTTCCACTTCTTCTCCTCACGTGACGGGTCGGTATCCTCTGTGGGTTTGCACAAACGAGCAAACAGTCTTGTGAGCGACATTTGTCCCGTCCTTCTCTCTCTTTTGCCCACAGGAGACACCAGCTCGCCCTGAGGCTTTCTCAGGGATTTGTGGATAAGCACCGGATCCTGGAATTCGGTGTGAAGCCCGTTGAAATGGTGTGCCACAAGAGCTCGGTGATAACTGGAGATGAAATGAAGGTTCAGAACCGTGTTATTGATTTCTAAAAGCAGTGGATGGGTCCCATTACCGTATGGGTCCCGCACATACACAAGCGACAGATGCTGCACCGCAGCCGTATAAACTGGCGGATCCATCAGATCTTAATCGTGAATATCTAAATCAAAGGGGGGGACGAGGGGCAGGATTTTCCGGATCTCGCCTTGCTGCTTAAAGATATGATCAAGCAGTATCCTAGGGACACCACGCACGACGATTCCCTGCTGGAGGTGGGTACGAGGATGTTTCGAGGCCCTGAAAACGTACGTTTGGCCATCTGTGGGTGGTCGACTGCCGGGCTCCCCAGTGATCCAATAGCACTATACCTGCTCTTGTCCCTTCAATTGAAGAATACCGACTGTGGTGTCAATCTGAAGGTGACGTCGGTATCTACTGGATCGTCTCGTGACGGGGTTCTGCCAATAGTAATTGAAGATTCACTCTGCAGCCACAACGGTGTTGCTAAACGATACGTTAGAAGCTGTGATTTAGCGGTCGATTTAACACTGTCAAAGTTGTCAAAGAGAGACGCCCTCGTGGTCAAGGATATCATGAGGGTTTTCAACGATTGGTATGCTAGCGTGTTGATTGGAGGCGACACAACTCTCCTGGGGAAGGAATCGACACGAATGCTCATGAGGAGATTCAACTTTGCCTCCCGGGGGGTTCAGCAGGTCACGGCCCGCCCCATTGCCCTCCAACTGGTGGAGGACCTCTCCGCCCACTACGCCCAGCATAATTGGTGGGGCAGCCAGCCGGGGCTGGCAGACCTGGCGGTGGCCTCTTTCCTTGCGGTCTTTCAGCAGACAGAGGATTTCCAGGACGCGTTAACACCCTCTTTAGTGGCGTTGAAGGACCGTGTCTTCCAGTTGCTCTCTTTATAACTTGTATAATATGGACGTAGAGATCATTACGCTACCGCTAGTGCGACCGGAGTACCGCCACCAGGAGGTAATAGGGGCCCCGAATGGGGTTGAGCTTTTAGACGTGGTGACAGAGATTGAAGCGGGTGGCGTGCCTGCTGCGCTTCACTTATGCACCACAATGGAGGAGCTCTACAACATCGTGCGTGTTCTATTGCCGGGGCACGGAATTGGTAGGTTGACGACCAACTTGCTGTTGAAGAAGGGTGTTTATAGCTACATTGGATTTGCCCCCAGGGCTTCGGGGGCCGAGGAGATGTCGGCCGCCGAGCTGGCCCACGTAGTAGTGGAGGGGTGGAGATCAATGGAGCTGCGGGGTGTGGCAATTGGTCAATACATGTTGCCTTCCCCGCTGGTGGATGGGGCCGATGAGCTTTTGGAAGTGAAGCAAAGACTAGAAATGGCGATTTACGACGCGTTCAAGTGCGTGGCGGATGACAGTCGCGTCACCATGAAGGCGCTAAATATGCTCCTGGACGTCTTGCTTTCCGTCCATTATCGACACAAGCACGAGTTAGTCTTCATTGCCCATAAGGCGATTTTAGATCTATGCTATCTATCGACGAGGTCTGAGAATGAGCAAATCCGGGTCAAACTAGTCTTGTTCGTGCTCAATGTAATATTAGACAAGTTGGAGATAAGCGCGGGGTCCGTCTTCTATGCATTGGACACTCGTTTTGCCGTACCACACCTCAGCTCCACGATTTGGAATTCCCGTTCCCACCTCTTTGATGTGGTGTACGGGGTCTACAATTCCCAGGGAATCGAGAGCTTGAAGAGTGGCAAGGTGGAAGTTTACGTGGATTTATCACCAGCAGTGCCATTCAAGCCGATGCGCACAACCAGAAAGGGTGCTATTGGCGAGGATCAAAAGAATAACATTATTAGCAAAGGCCAATTTCGGAAGCTAAGCAATGAGACAAGATATTCCCCCTTCTACAATGAGATTCCAGACTTCATACGAGCACGGGACCCCAAGTGTCATCAGAAAATAGAGGGAGTCTGTGTGGAGGAGAAACTGGATGGGGAGAGATCCAACTGGCATCTGTTCAGGGATCCAGTGGGTTGCTCATGCGACGTTTGCACCGAGGCCCTCCAATACAATATCCCACACTACAAACAACACGGGGTTTTGCGATGTGCTTTCTTCAGCAGGGCTAGAACCCCACAGCTGTTCTATGGGAGGTTCATTGGGGACCCCAGAGGCGTGATAACAAGGAAGTTGGACGCAGAGAATTTTAAGCATGTGGACAATGCCATTCTGGACGGGGAGATGGTAGCTATCGATAGATCTGGGAGGATTCTTGGATTTGCCAAAGTCAAGGAAACAGCCTCAGTTGAACATTTGAGATTGAAGTCATCTTTAAGAGGTGATGAGCAATCTGGTCTCGAGGGCTCAGAAGCTCATACATGCTTCGTTGCATTTGATTTGCTCTACTTAAATGACATAAAGTTGCAGTATTTGCCGTTGAAGTATCGAAAGTTTCTTCTTTCTAAAACTTTCAAATCAGGAGCAGAGGTGGACAAGTTCAAAATTGAAAAGGCGAAAACGGTCAGAACCCGTAAGGAGCTTGTCCGGCAGTACATGCGAGTGCGTGAAAAGCGGGGTGAAGGCCTTGTCGTGAAATCCTGGGTATCCATATATCGTCCAGGAAAAACAGACCGTCTGTGGGTGAAAATAAAGCCCAAACATTTGGGCCATGGAAGAGCTGAGGTGGATCTGGTCATAATGGGAAGGGTCGATACCCAAAGGGAACGTGACGGTGGATATCTGCTTGGTGTTCAATCAGCGCCTGGTTCTTATGTGTGTCTCGGGAAATTGAACTTTGCCAGCGGTGTTGGGAATTTGGAAATGTACAACCAAGACTCCACCTTCAGATGGAAGCAAATCCAGAGGATGATTAAAGATTCATTGGACCCAGGGTGGATTCCATTTCCAAAAAAGTATGGAGTGGCTAACTATACATTTGGTACTACTAAGCCGGATGTATATATACCCATTGATAAATCAATGGTATTACATGTCATTGGGCAGGTGGTGGTGGATTCTGCCGATGGAGGGGGGTTTAAATATGGTAACCCCAAACGGTTGAATGATATGAGGATTATCAGTCTCCGGAGAGATAAAGATGTTGACGAATGTGACACTTTGGATGAATTTTTGGATACTCGATTGGAGGACTTCATTGATTATAGCAATGGCGATGAGTCAGACATATCAACCAGCGACGATGAAGTGTACTCGAAAAAAAGGAAGAAACCAAGTAAGGACGAACAACGGTTGAATACTCTCAAAAAGGCCAAAGTTGTTGAATTCAAGGAGAGAATATTCACTGGTCTATCGTTCTACATTTTGGATAACGGTAAAGTGGACGGCAAACGAAATCGTAAGAGTGAATTATCTCACTTGATTATGGAATATGATGGTGTTATTGTTTCATCATTGGAAGATCGAACCCTCGAACGACCGCCTTTGAACACATTGCCCGGCTTAATAATAATTGGAGATAACCCAAAGGATTTGCCCAAATTGGTTAAGGAGAAGGAGTACAATGTATTGAATTACCAATGGGTTTGGGATTGTATTCAATCTAAAAGGTTGGTCAACCCCGATTTGACCCATTTAACATCAAGTTCACTTCAATTCAGACAGGTATGCTCATTAAATCAGGATTATTTTGGTGTCAACGATAGCAAATTGGTCACTATGTACGGTTTACGGTGTTTGACCAAAGATTGGTTTAATAAGCAGGATAAACTACTAATCACCGGTCCAACCAAGGGCGATCTCGATGGTTCCTATTATCCCCTACTGGATAAAACCTTCTTCATTGTGGAACCTCCCGGGTGGTTAATTGATAGAAAGTGGTGGGAGGTTAAAGTATTTCAGTATGGTGGCACTGTGGTGGACCATTGGAACAATTGTGATTATATTCTCACATTGGGGATTCCATCCGAGGGTGCGGACTATATTCGCGAGTGCATCAAGGACAAAAATCAAAAGTGCCAGGTGATTACCAGGTTGGAACTGGATATCCTTATTGGGGAGTTCAAAGTCGAAGGCCGAAAGTGGTGTTTGTTAAACAGGGATCCCAATGAGAGCTGGGTGGATACGATTGAGACTAATGGTGGTGTGGTGGTGACCAACCCTCTGGTGGCAGATTACGCTGTAACATTTGGATTTTCACCACACGACTTGGTTGAACTAGAAAAGGACCTTCCATTTCAAATCATTGTCCCACTGGCAATTTTGGAGAGTGTCGTGGAGGTTCAAGGTATTTGAAAAATGCTGAGCAAGTTCAGCTGAGTTTTCGAGTCCCTCTCTCATTCTATTGGGTGATTCGATGTTGAGAGGAACCATTGCCAGGAGGTGGATCACAATCCAACAGCCCATTACCAAGCCCATTGTGGCATCGGAGGTGTCTGTATCGGCCCCAGTGGCTTCATCCACCGGGTTGGAATTCAAGTCCAAAGGTGAAGATCTAGTGCAAACTCCCCAGTTTCAAACAGTGGGCTCAACAAACCAATCCACACTGGCCGTCACATTACCTGCATCTGTGCCTCTTCATGTGAAGCGGGGATCGATCATGGCCATCTTTCCTTCGGGGTCAATAACTTCGTCAACTTATGCCGGTTCAGGTTTGACTGGGTTTCTCCCTGGAAACCATTACCAGAAGGTGGTTTCCACCACCCTGGTGAAGTTGCTCGTGAGTTCCAAATCTGCTGACTCAAAGGCAGGGAGCGGTGCCTTTGTGAGTGTTCTTCTAGACGGTACTAAGGATTGGGTGGTATTTCAATCCAAATCCATTGGCGCGTACACGGGAGACGATATAGAGTTGGTGGGTGGGAAATTACCTCGGGGGGTTTCCGGTAAGTACACCCTTGTTAAAGGCAGAGGGTTGTTGGGGTTGGTTGGTGAGGGTGATGTTTTCAAGGTGATTTTGAATGTTCACGAGAGTTTACAGGTGAGGACGTCGGAATTGTTGGCTTTCAGCACAGTGAATGCGAGCGAGCTACAGAGCCTGGCAAAGACGGTGTGGAAGAACGGTTTTGAGGATAAGAAGATCGACCTTCCTATAAGAATCCCTGCAGGTGAACCTTTGGAGGAGGACAGCACGTTTATGGAGAAGCTTGTTCATTATACCCGTACCACACTTACAACTATGATTAATGGATCATTATCCGCGTTTCATTACGGCAAGGATAGAGCTCTTGACTATGTTCTGGGTAATGGCGAATACTACACTCTCACAGGCCCAAGAACGATTCTGATCCAGAGTGGTACAACAATATCAGGCAGTGACCCCTCATTTTTACAGTCTTTGGAAATACAAAGCGACGTCCAAGCTGTGGAGAGGTTCATTCAGAGAGAGGAAGACCTTCAGAAGCCACATGCCACAGTTGGTGACAATCTGGGTGTCGTGCGTATTAACAACGGCAGCGTTGAAGAGTATAAAAATGTGCGTAACTTCCAAACCGAGGTGGAACGCATTGAAGGCATGAAGAAATGAAAATTTTGTATACTTTACGGTTATTCTGAGCACATGAGCACACACGTGACCTTGCATCCTAAGTATTGACCAGAAAAATCACACTCAATACTCGCAGTTTATATAGATAAAGGTAGAAGGATGTCCGGTTTAGAGAGTAAGTAGCAAGTTTCCAGAGCCAGTATTTGATAAGATGATACTAACAGTGTAATACCTCACAGACTCTCTTTTTCAGCTCAAATTTACGGCGAAACAGCTTGGTAGACAGGCCGCAAAGGCGGGCAAAGAGCACGAGGCGGAGAAGAAGCGTGTGAAGAAGGCATTGATGCAAGGAAACAACGACATTGCCCAGATCTACGCTCAGAACGCGATCAGAAAGTCACAGGAGAGAATCAACCTTCTACGATTGGCTTCAAGAATCGACTCTGTGGCTTCCCGTATCCAGACAGCGGTGACAATGAAGAACGTGACACGGAACATGACCATCACTGTGAAGGGCATGGATCAGGCCATGCAAAGCATGAACTTGGAACAGATAACAAAGGTGATGGAGAAGTTTGAGACCCAGTTTGAGGATTTGGAGTCGTCGACGGATTACTACCAGAATGTGGCCAACGACATGTCTGCAATTTCTACCCCGCAAGGAGAGGTTGATCTCTTGATGCAGCAGATGGCGGACGAGGCAGGCATTGAAATGAAGCACAAAATCGGCGATACCGAGACGGTCCAGTTGGAAACCCCCAAGGTTGTGGGGGAGCCTGCTCAGGAGGAGGATGCACTCAGTCGCCGTTTAAGAGCGTTGAGAAATTGACTCTCTTCCGAGAGCTATATATATCTTTAATAGTTAAGGGTAAATTTAGTCACATTGGTTCTTCACCAGTTTCATTACGTATTTCCTTAGGAATGGAGGGAATACCCGACGGTGAGTACGAATTGGACCTCTCCGCACTGTGGGCCACTGGTGGTGGGATGCGAGATTCCATTTGCGTGCAAGGCGCCGGCCAAGATCAGCTGGATGGTGCCACAATCGACTTGTCTGGCGACAATCATTTGATGGTGAGGAATCAGAAAGGTGGTGAACTCATGTGGGGAGAGTTTCCACCTCAGACGCCTTCCGAGTCTGTAAACCACCTGGTAAGTGTCTTTGATCCTGTGAAGAAACGCTTCCTTGTGAACAGGACCAGATTGGTGGCGTTGAACCAGAATGAACATAAGGGACCAGAGCTGTCGAAGGGCGGGATGAATCCAGATACGTCCACGGGGTGGCTTGAAGCATTAGTAGAGAGATTTAAACCCTATGTGGACCGATCAGGCGTCAATTCCCCCGTTGTCAGATCCCGAGAAGACATGTCAAAAACCATTCATCTTCTGGCACCAACCAAGAGACGGAGGACCAATGACGGCAGTCCTGTTTCCAGTCCCACCAGAAGCACGTCCTGCTCACTGGAAAGAACGGTTTCCCCAATGAGACTGGACTCTCCTTTGCGTATTAGCCGAAAGGGTTCGGATTTGAAGGACGAAGTGAAACCCACAGTGATCAAGAAGCATCAAGAGCATAAAGATAATAGAGAGCATAGGAATAGACAAGATAATTTATCATCGGCCGTAGAGAGTGTTAAGAAGCCATTGAAGAAGGCGATGTCACCGGTATCGTCTCCAACACCTCCATCCGGTAAACCAAAACCAAAACCAACTGGAGCAGTCAAAAAGACAGTCAAGTCCTCACTCTTGTTAAAAGCCACTAGAGTTCACTCTAGGAATCAATCCCAAATGAAAGAAAAGTCGAAACTGGACGCACATACTCCGATTAAAGAATCCCCATTAGAGATCCGAAGAAAGTTCATGGAGCTGGAAAACTCGGCACGGAAAACAGGATCGATGGGTGGGAAATCACCTAGAGTGATTAAGCAGACTGTGGGGCTTGGTGTTGAAAAATCAAGACCAAAGGTATTAACTGGGATGCCAATTTCGCCAAATCCAGAACAGTTTACCAAGCCAAGAGACAGTTTCATCAAAGTCAGCCACCCACCACGTGTGGAGCCAGTTGAAGTGCACGAAATATCATTACCGCCAGCATCGTATGTGGAGCAGAACGCCACCATTAGTACAAAGCCGCTTGCAAAGCAGCCAAGTGAAGACTTTGAATTTGACATGGACGACATTGATTGGGGAGACGTTGAGACTGTCCAGCCAACTTGCTCCCCGGAGGTGCAAACCCCAATTGGAATAGTCATACAGGATGCTTCGCAGCAGAAAACTCACAAACAACATGTACAGAAGTTACCCGTTGAGATGCCATCGGCACAACTGCCACCCGCTCAAAAGCCACACTCACAACGGCCGTCCATTCGGAGGCCACCAGTACAGAGGCAGCCCGCTCAGAAACGTCCTCCGCAGGCACCGCAAAAGACACCATTACTGGCCAATGTGTCAGTAGACTCGATTGACCAGTTAGTTGATGAGCAGCTGGCTGCTATTGATGACCCCTCTGAGGATGTCTCTGAGGAAGAGTAGATTTTTTTTGGATCTAGCAGAGTTTCGTATATATTTGATGAGCAGATGAGCAAAGGATGCTCATCAGATGCACCTCAGCGCACGTGACCTTCGTTTACACTGTTCTCCAGCCTCAAATTTGTTGAGGTGCCACTTTCACACCCAACTTTCTCTATAATGGCGGACAACTGGGACCCTGCGGGGGATTTGAAAGGCCAATTGCAAGCTCTATATATTCAGCTGGATCCCACTCCGTATCCCGTACAGATTTCTCTTTCTGTGCTTGTTGGGGTGATCACTGTGGTCTTATATGTGATCCAAAGATCTAGGTCCAACAGCAAGGAAAAGCCATTTAAATTCGACATCCTCTTTCCAGAGGAGAGTCAACCCAATTGGAAGGGCAAGAGATTGTCTCCACCGGAGATTTACCAGGAGCAAGACCCTGAATTCATCCACTGCTACTGTCCATCGACAAGTCAATACTTGGGTAAGTTTAAAAGTGATACACCAGAGGATATTGACGATACGATTTTGAAGGCGAGAAAGGCACAGGCCCAATTTTATGGGGATCCAGAGTTCAATTTGAAAAGAAGAAGATTCCTTAAAACTCTGAACTCGTTCATCTTACGGAACCAGGCTTCGTTGGCTAGAGTTGCCTGTAGAGATTCGGGCAAAACAATGGTTGATGCCTCGATGGGAGAGATCATGGTGACGCTTGAAAAGATCAATTGGATTCTCGAACATGGTGAGAGAGTGCTATCACCATCGGGAAGGCCCGGTCCGTCATCGATGTTGATGAAGTACAAAAAGGCGGAAGTTTGGTACGAACCGTTGGGGGTTGTTGGTGCGGTCGTGAGTTGGAACTATCCCTTTCACAACCTTATGGGTCCGATAATAGCGGGGGTGTTTGCTGGTAACGGTGTTGTTGTGAAATGCTCAGAAAGAGTCAGATGGTCAAGTGAGTTTTTCATCAACGTTGTCAAGGGTGCATTGAAAACATGCGGCATCAATGAGGATTTGGTCCAGTTGGTATGCTGTTGGCCCAAAGATGCAGATGCAGTGAGCGGAAACCCCCACTTGGACCATTTGACATTCATCGGGTCGAGACCCGTGGCCAAGAGGGTTGTTGCCAAGGCAAGTGAGGTGTTGATGCCTGTGGTGGTGGAATTGGGTGGTAAAGATGCAGTGGTAATCTGTGATGACTATTTGAAGAACAAGGGTGTTGAAGGCATTGCGAGTGTTCTAATGAGGGGCACATTCCAAAGTGCTGGTCAGAACTGTATCGGTATTGAAAGAATCATTGTCTGCGGTGATAAGGCCAACTATGAAAAGTTGGTGCAAACTTTAAAGAACAGGGTGGATCAGCTTCGAATTGGATCCGACATTGACCAGAGTGAAGAAATCGACGTGGGTGCAATGATCATGGGAGGGACAAAGTTCGATGAATTGGAGGCCTGGGTTGAACAAATAGCAAATGAGGGAAAGGGTAGAATCTTGGCCGGTGGTGAAAGATACCAACATCCAAATTATCCCCAAGGACACTTTTTCCAGCCAACGTTGATTGCAGATCTGGATCCCCAATGTGTTGTTGGTCAAAACGAAGTGTTTGGACCAGTGATGTCAATCATCTATGCCGCTAGTGATGATGAGGGTGTTGAAATAGCTAACAACTCTCCTTTTGGTCTTGGAGGATCCATTTACACAACAATCAGATCAAAGGGTTTTGAACTGGCAAAGAAGGTATATACGGGAAATGTTGCCATCAATGATTTTGCCACATTTTACGTCTGCCAGCTACCTTTTGGTGGTGTCAAGGGTTCTGGGTACGGTAAATTCGGTGGTGAGGAGGGTCTCAGAGGGTTATGTGTTGAAAAGTCTGTTTGCTATGATAAATTGAAGTGGATTTCCACAGGCATCCCTCCACCAATCGACTACCCCATCAAGGATGGTAAGAGAGCGTGGAAATTTGTCGAGGCCTTGAATAGGGCCGGTTACGATTCAAGTCTCTATGGCAGATTGAAGGGGATTTATAGATTGGCTAAGGGGGGTAAATGAAAAGATTCATCCCGGTCATTGATAAAAGTCGAATCGTAACAACTTGTTCAATTATATGTGTATATAATGATAAAATGGCGAATGTGGAACCGTTCAATCTTTGAGCATAAGCACGACCATGAGCAGCAGGTATTTACAAGACATCATTTGATCTGCTTTTCGGCTGCTTTAAGGGAATCGTTTAACTTATCAGTGAACTTCTTATAGATGGAATCGACGTCGTTGTTCAACTTTTTGATCACATCTTTTGAACCTTCTAAGTTCTTCACTTCTTTCATCACCTTTGATCTATGTGAAATCAAACTATCCTTTTGGGCCGCGTTGGATTTGTACAAATCCAACAACTGCTTCATGTCCTTCAGGGTCTTATCCTTCACTTCCTTTGTTGTGTTTGGGATCTTGATTTTCAACAATTGGTTATTATTTGCGTCCAATTCCGGATTCAAGTTGAGTCCTGCACCTAGAATCGACGAGACAACCCTCTTTGTATGAGCAGGATCGAAAACAGTCACAGTTAAAAATGTCGGCGTCTTCACTGTTGTAATCGCAATCTCAGGAAAGGTCACCACTTCATCTGACTCCAGCTTAATCTTCAGCTTATCAAAAATTTCCGGGTTGGATCTACCCATTTTCAACTTGGTGAGAGACTGTTCAAAGGTTGAAACGGTTTTTGTGCAGGAATCGGTCAACTCCTTAAGCAAAGTGGAAGGTTCCAATTCTGCAACTGGCTCTTCAACCGCAGCCTTCCCACCTTTGGTTTCCTTTGAAGAACCCTTCTTTTTCTTCGCCAGACTCACTAGAGTTGTTGAGAAACTTCTCTGTGGCCTAATCGGTCTCAAAACTGTCAAAGAAAACATCGTTTAAGAGGATCATCATAATGAGAAGCGGCAGATGACAACTGCTTATGTAACCTTCACACCCGTCGGTCACGTGACAGTTACGTCAGCGCCAGAGAACAAAAAAACCGTTGGACTGCTCAGCACAAATATCTCCGGTAAGCTGCTTTAAATCTTGAGAAATTGTACCAAAAAAGTCCGAAAAGTGGCAAATTTTACATATATCAAGGGTTAAATTAAAAGGTATTTATCTTATTTTATATACACTGCAATACGACAAAATACATCATAACTGAGTGGAATTTCGGAGTAAAATGGATAAAAAAATTTTTTTTGACACTTTTGTTACCCGTTACAAAGTCAGGTTAATATTACCCTTGTTTTACAGGGGTGACATTTAAAAGGATAGCAAGCACCCTTTTTGGTTTTTTGGAAGATCCTGTATTCACTTCTCTTCTTTATTTACAAAATATCATTTTTGACAAAAAATTATCTATACGATAAACTGGTTGCCTTTAAATATGGATCTCTTGATAAGTGTTGACGAAAGAATCCATTTGGCGTCGCCCGCATCCAATAAGTCTACAGGAGTTATTTCTCCTCAAATTGAACTTGAAGATAAGTTTTCAGAGGCTTCTAGCCAGAGAACCACTGTGGAGTATCAAGATGTCAGTGATAATCAAATGAATGCTACAATAGGGAATCAAAATGGACCTCCGACGATCAACTCGATTATTGAAGATATTGAGAGGATTTCCCTTCTTTCCCAATCCACTGGAATTAACATCGGAACCACCTCCACAGACTGTAACTCGAACCAACTGACTCCATCGTCTAAGAAACGGGATTATCTGCATACTGACCCAGAGGATCTAAAACGGGGGTTTTCCCGGTTGAAGCAAACAGCAGAGTTGGTCAATACGGAAAGAGTGTATTTGGCTGCTTTGGAAATACTCAACAGAGATTACATTGATAACTTCATGTCGGATGTTCAAACACCGATCTTTTTCGAAACTTTCAAGAAATGCGTGACAAGAATGATAGATCAACACCAAACGTTATTCTTCCAATTAAAGACAATCTATCTGTCCTGGGCCAGGGATTGCATCGATTTCAGTGAAGATCGTTCAATATTCACTCAACAAATAAAGAGTCCAGATTATAACTCATACAATTACATACCACCGTATCAAGAAAGAGCACATCTTCACCAAATTATAAGTCTTTTGGAAAATTCATCAGTTGATGTTCAATGCTACGGTGAATATTGTTCTCTTTTCAACAGAGTCGTTTCATTCGCTATTAGTAGAGGCATCGAAAACTACAAAAAGGAGATTACAATAGACACTTCAAGCGACTCAATAATTTCCCGTGCGGATCACGGCAAATCCTTCCTTCTAGATCAACGATTGGATATAAGGTTCATTTCCGTGGTCCAGATGCCAACAAATAGAATCGCACGGTACAAATTAATGATGGGGTCACTATTGAAAACCATCCACTTGGATGAAACCGACCAAAAAGTATACAACACTTATAAGCAGGCTGAGTTGAGGTTGGGCGAATTGGTTGATAATGTCAATCATTACGTGGGTGAATCCAATCAAAAATTTGAACAGTTGGACCAATTCAAGAAAATTTACGATGGAAAGATACCCAAAGTGAAGACCTTGAGCACTACCCCTCTATCCGCATCAAACGGATCCAAAACTGCCTTTCAATCCCTTTTTTTCGACAACTTGAGTTTCATCATTTTGGCGGGCTCAGCAACTTTGATCTATCATGATGAAGACTACAACAAGGTCACCTCTTGCAACGTCATTAGTGCTCTTTTTGATTCCCATTTGATCTTGGGAAAACCTTCTACAATTCACGCTGGCAAGGCCGAATTAATACTGGCTTTGCCATTACTGTCGATTGTCAATCACAAGGAACTCATTTCCAAACTGGAGGAATCAACCCATTTCTATACATTAGCCACCCAATATCAACCTGCTTTGAACGTTATTTTTGAAAATGAGTTCCAACTTTATGAAGTGGCGTTATTATTCCCCACAAAGGGCGAAATGATCATTTGGTTGGATCAAATGGCCCACATATTGAAGTCTACACAATTGCTAAACAACTTCTCTGAAGAATGGAGCTTTTCACGCTACCAACAAAAGGTTCAACAATTAGATTTTGAAAAAGAGGAGGATACATTCATTGCTACTGGCCACATACCTCAATGTTTAAAATCCATTAAATCCACAATAGGTGATGAGCAAAGTGTCCACATATTTGATGTGGAGATGTTCACAGAAAATGGTAACCAGTTGGGATCACCATCATTGGGTAAGTCCACCAAAACACCAAAATTATCTTCTGAGACATCGACGTCAAGGATCTCTCACTTGAAAAGACAATCATCCTTAATTTCCATTCATACTGAAAAACGCAGATTAGTCAAGGTCACCATTCAGGACAGGGTCTCAGCACAAACCTGTCTAGGGTCACTTTGGTCCCCCTCTTTATTTAAATATGAGTTGACAATTGGCTCCAGTCATACATTAGGTACATTGGGAAAATCCTTTTCCTCATTCTTTCATAGAACCGATGAATCTCAAGACAATGAAAATGGCACTTCAGTGCCATTGACACCCCAAATGAACCATTCTGCCACCTTCCGAGCAGAAAGATCAAGTGATTCATTTTCAAGTTTCGGTTCCTTCCTAGCGCCCTCGGGTATTGCCAATGATAGCACTAGTTTTATTCAAAGATCACCGTTCAGACAGCTGAGACACTCTCGAAGTCGCATGAGTCTGGCTACAAATTGCCTCAATGATCATGAATCCGTTAGAACACCTCGTACACCCCGTACATCCCGTACACCTCAAATGCGAAAGACTGGTTTTCCGTCCGGTTCTCCATTGTTATATACCATTGAGCGATCCTTCACGAGGTCCAGTAAGAGAGACCGAGTACAATTAGAAACACCATTCGAGGCCAAATTGACATCCCCATCAATGAAGAAGGTCGACGGTAGAAGCGGTCATGGGCTAGCCGGCATTTGTGGTGATGTGTTTGGTATTGACTTGCCACAACCCAAAAAATTGAATAAGAGTTCCAGTATGATGTCCCTGAATTCAATCGAAAGCCGAGGTAGTACAAGGTCCTCCATTTCCAATTTTTTCAAGGGTGTTTTCAAAACCAAGAAGCAATGAGGTTATGTTTCACTTTCTCATTCAGGGTTACTATAGGCTCAGGTAAATGATGACCACTATTTCTTTTCTTCGAGTGTGGCAAAACATCATACACACTAGTGAAATCATCACTGTGTTGAGTGTTTCCAGTAAGAAACCAATACCAGGGTCAAATATTTAAAATTTATTGCTTAAATAAGGCTAATACAGATATCCTCGTATAACATCAATCCTCAATACTTACACAAGAAATCCATTCATATTGATCGTTCAAGGTTATTATAAAAAGTGGTTTAATCCAGCTGCTTTGTCATACACTATATCTTAAAGGGTTTCAAACTTACCTCGTTCAATAATCTGAGAAATAACATCAGCCATAATCACGTCTTTGAATTCACAAAACTCCCCATCAATATCGACCGTAACGGCCTTTTCTCACCTGCCAGTGGACCCATTGCACACAAAAAGCAATTACTTAGCTCTGTCTGTCCTCTAGCTTATGGTGCATTACATTCTTCCGGATTCTCTTCCAAGGCATCAACATCATCATGCAGGATAATGACATCTTCCCTTTCGCCTCTATAAAAGGTCATTAGATGGTTGAACCTACCCCCACCTCCCACCGATCTCTCCCCCCCCCCCCATTACTTTACTTTTATAGTCCAACCCTTTTAAACCAACATACAAAACAAGAGATTGAACTAGCTTGGAGTAGGCTTTGCACTATGGCTGAGCATACTTTTGCTCAGCGTCATGCTAGCATGCGCCCCACGACCCAATCACATGAGCCACATAATATCCCTATTCGTGTGGTGAGACCATTAATTTAAAGTAAAAAAACATTAGCAAATGAACTCTTTAACGATGAGATCATTCAGACCGCTGGTGGTGATGGGGTCCCTGCATCGTGTGCGGTTGATCCATCACGTTGCACGTGTAGGGATACACCATTCACCTCAAGTGAGGACATTTTCCATTTTCGGGTTGGGTAGGGCAGCAGCAAATGCCACCAAGATACCCGTTTATTTAGGTGGTGGACTAGCAGCAGCCGGCTCCTACGTGATATACAAGGTTGAAGAGGGTGCCAACTACGCTCAGGACAAATTGGACAAGGCAAAAGACGTTGTGGGGGGAGTTATGGGTGGTTTGGGTGATTTATTGAAGGGTTTCCAGGGTGGAAAGGGTGGTGATGATGACAAGGGTAATGGGGTTGATACAGCAGTTGGTGTTGCAGCAATTGGACTTGCAACTAATGATGATGCAGACACTCTTGTGGAAGACGAGGATGATGACGCTGATGATGAAGAAGACATGAAACAGAGAGAACAATTAGAAGATCAGATGTTGAACTTGACCCGCCAAATGATCGAAATCAGAAATATCCTCTTGAACATATCCGGGTCGACCGATCTAAGATTGCCTTCAATTGTCGTGATAGGGTCACAGTCGTCGGGTAAATCATCCGTTTTGGAATCAATTGTTGGTCAGGAATTTTTACCAAAAGGGTCCAACATGGTGACAAGAAGACCAATTGAATTGACTTTGGTTAATGACCCCTCCAGTGCTTCTGAAGTGGCTGATTTTCCCGCCTTGAAAATGTTCAACCTGACAAACTTTCAGCAGGTCCAAAAGGTGTTAATGGACCTGAATATGGCAGTTCCTGCTTCAGAGGCGGTTTCAGCAGATCCTATTCAATTAACAATCAAATCTCCACGGGTTCCAGATTTATCATTAGTTGATTTGCCTGGATACATTCAAGTCGAGGCTGCAGATCAACCAGTAGCCTTGAAATCGAAAATTAGAGACGTTTGCGATAAATATCTCGAGGAGCCCAACATCATCTTAGCAATCAGTGCAGCCGATGTGGATCTGGCAAACTCTTCCGCTTTGAGGGCTGCAAGATCGGCTGATCCAAGAGGAGAAAGAACAATTGGAATTATCACCAAGTTGGATTTGGTCGATGCTGAAACCGCCAGGGGCATGTTATTGAACAAGAAATATCCTTTAAAGATGGGTTACGTCGGGGTCATTACAAAGATGCCAAAACCTGCCTCGTTATTCCAAAAATCGACAGGCCTACAGGCTTTTATTTCCCAGCAAAATTTCGAAAGAAATTATTTCAAGGATCATAAGGATGAATTTGTTGGAACCTCTGTTTCAACCAAGGTTTTAAAGAAGAGATTGATTAGAGTTTTGGAGAGATCAATGTCACAAGCTCTCAAACCAACTCATCAAATGGTGACCAACGAATTGGAGGAAACCAGCTACAAATTTAAAGTGGAATTCAATGATAGAGATCTCACGAGTGAAAAGTACATGGCTCAAACAATCGATAATTTGAAGATGGCAATCAAGGATTTCAGCGCTAGATTTGGTAGAAATGAATTGAAATCCCTCCTGAGAGGAGAGTTGGATCAAAAGGTGTTAGATTTGTTGGCATTGAGGTATTGGAATAAGCCAGACACTTACTACCAAAAGAATCCTGTGGAAGATTACCAAGAACCTCCCTTGGAGGAGCTATCATCTGCTAAGCAGGATGAAACTTTTTGGCATAGAAAGTTGGATTTGACCACCGCCAATTTGACAAAATTGGGTGTCGGCAGAATGTCAACAACATTGATTACCGATTCAATACTGACAGAAATTGACACCCTGATCAACTCAACCGAATTGAGAACCCATCCATTGATTGAAAAGGCCATCAAAGAAGCAGCTACCACAGTTCTGAACCAGAGATACAATTCCACCTCTGATCAAGTGGAAAATTGTATTAAACCATTTAAGTATGAGATCGAAGTTGAGGATAGGGAATGGAATTTAAGTAGAGCCCACTCCATCGACTTATTAAAGGAAGAAATTCAACAAGTAGATAGATCCCTAGACCAATTAAACCAGACAGTTGGTGGAAAGCGTCTAAAACAGATCATGACTTTCATCGAAAATGAAAACAATCCAATAGGTGAGCAAATTCAGAGGGAGAATTTAGGGTTTTCTCCAGGTGTTTTACTGAGAGCTCATGAAGCCATTTTCCTGAGAGATAGATCCCAATTGTTGAAAATGAGATTGAAATGTCTACAATCAAACCCTTGTAAATACAAGGATAATAAGTTCAAATGTCCAGAAATCTTCTTGGACGTCGTTGCTGATAAATTGACCCAAACAGCAATTCTATTTTTAAATGTGGAATTATTGAGTGATTTTTACTACTCATTCCCAAGAGAGTTGGAAAAGAGATTATCCACTCAATTAAATGCCCAAGAGGTTGAGAAATATGCCAAGGAGGATCCAAAGGTTAAGAGACATATCGAATTACAAGAAAGGAAAGAATTGTTGGAATTGGCTTTAGGAAAAATTGAGGACGTTATGGCAATTCAAAAGAGATTCTGACCCATAATGTCCTCATCCACGCCGCCATTGCTCCACCTTTTTGTATATAAATCTTTTTTTGAACCGGACTGCTTTTTTTAAACTTTAATTGATGACGAAATTGACATTGAAGGTAAAGTTCCACTTTGGTTGTACAATCAAGATCAAGCTGCTTTTATACGCTTTGACAAAAAGAACTATTATTTAATCAAAAATTTAGGATGATGAACCCACCCAAAAACAAATATAAAATAATGACCAACTTCAAAAGAAAAAACCCAAGGATCAAATGTATATCATAGCATTTGAAACATCACCATGAATTCCGGCACCTAAAGCCTTCTTAGCAGCAGCAACAGGGTCTCTATCCCTACCCAGATTTTGAGCCTGCACAAAACATGTGGCTCTCTCACACAGCAAATCGGCGTAATAAGCAGGCGGAACAACTCTAACAGATTTCGTGGCCCTACCAAATATTGAACACAAGTTATAAGTAGCCTGCTGTAATTCATCAGGAGACCACTTATTCTCATCGAACAATACATAGTAATGACCAGGAATTGCCGTACCTTGCAAAGCCTGTTGGGATTGGAGGAAGAAATCATAAAGGGATCTGGAGGTGATTCCTTTTTCAACAATAGAACCAGGCATGATGTTCTCTTGAGCTTGAACTGCAACCATTTTACCAGCACTATTCTTAGCATATTTTTCCAATGGGAAGAATCTTGTGGCATGGTTTTTCAAAATAGTAATGAAAGTCAATTTTGGTTCAAATTTAACACCCAGTTTGTTGGCCACCTCCTTAAACCCGTTCTTAACAGCAGTGACTTCAATATCCAATAAGAGATTGAATTGACCCAAGGAAACACCATCTCTGTAGAAAAGCACAACCTTTGGAAACTTACCAACAACCTTTTTATAAGCCAAAACTCTTTCGTACACCATGTGAGACATTTCATTGATCATTTCCAACTTTGGTTCCTGGACAGAAATGGAACCTGGGAATCTATTGAAATTGGCATCAACTGACCCAACAACTGAAGCAATGGAGACGGTGGCTCCCCCTGTTGGATGGGTGACATCGGCACCCAACAACAAGGCAGGCAAACCATCCTTATCAACCAGTTTACCAATATCTTTTTGGGATAAAACGTGGTTAGCACCACCCAACTTGATACAGGTTTTCATGGACATCAACGCGTACATTTGACGGTCAAATTTACCAAACTTTTGCTTGGTAAATTTGTTCATGATTGTACATTGATTCAACATCCCCAGATCTTTGTCTAATGCGGCCTTAACACTGGCGTAGATGGCTTTCTCCCTTTGTGGTAAAATTGAGAGAACATAATCGGCCTTGCCCTTGAATGGTTTAACCGTGCTGACAATCTCCTTAGATAAACTATCGACATATTGGTAAACCACTCTTTCGAATTTAATTGGGTGCATGAAGGTTACACCATGAAGCTTGACTTCGGCGACAAATTCATCGACTGCTTCGGTGATAAGAGATTCGGGCTCTCTTAATGGTCTTCTACCATTCTCAATGACCAAAACCAACAATTTCTTTTGGCCAGGAACAGGTTTATAAAACTGTTTACCCACCAAATCCCATGAACCCTTTGACTTCTCACTCTTACCGTCTGCTGGTTTCTCAACATATTGGATTTTAGCATTCTTGTATTCCAAAATTGGTGCTGTTAACACCCTTGATGGAACAACCATAAGCTTATTACCGATCCTGACACCATCATCTTTTGACATAGAGCTGGTGATCTTCTTAACACCATCCTTTTGAACCAAACCGGCAATGACGTGAGGTCTGTGGGTTGAATAATTCAACATACCTCTAATGTCATCAATTTCACCTTTGAACTCTTGACCTGGGACAATCACACATGCTTCCATTGGAATGTAATTGGTTCCACCAAGATGGACCAATGGATGATGAGGATATTTCAGTTTCATCTTGTACTTATCATTGAAGTATTGGGCCACAGAAGTGAGTTTATCATCGACTTCAAACTTGTAAGAGGAGGGAGTCTGGTCATTTGAGAAATCGAAGATCGACTTTGGTTTTGATTTATGGCCTAAATATATTCTTTGGATTTTGATTCCTTTGAAGAAGTTCTTTTGTTTCAAGATGTTATCCTTTGGAACCTTGTTGAGGTCGGTTTGCCCGAAATAATCTGCGATCAAATCAGCCACCGTCATTGGAGTGCCGTCCTTGTTATGAGACTTAAAGAAGGCACCAACAACAGGTCTGATATTGATCATCACATTATCGAACGTTGGCAAGACCGAAGCAAAATAACCGTTTGTAATGAACAACCCTTTTTGGAATGGCTGGCACTTGGCCGGCTCGTCCACAAAAAAGAATTTATTCTTACCGGCTAGGAAGACATTCTTCTTCTTGGCGATTTTATATCCGAGGAAGATATTCAAGGCCTGGATGTAATGATCAGGTTGGATGTTTCTCTCGTCCTTAAATTTGGTCCATTTGACCAAATCGTCCATTGATAATTTGAAAATAAACTCAACAGTACAGTAGATTTCCAAATCATCAGAATCCACTGGGATTTTTGCATTTTTGATTCCTCTCAGAGCACCAGTAACGGAAGCAGGGATCACTCCCATCCAGTCTTCCTTACTGAACACAAATTTCACCTTTTTATCCTTTTCGATTGGAATTGGTTTCAAGGAATAGAGGGCCGCTGAGCCGTCGTGAGAAATGTACTCTTTTAACCCCAAAAATGGCTCTTTTGAGATCAAAATTTCCATAAGATCCTTCTTCACGTTCTTCTTCGCATCCACCTCCTTTTGGAATGTCACATGGTACTCAAAGAAGGTCAAACTAGACACATCAAATTTCACAAAGTTGGTCCCAACTTTTGTTTTAATCCCCAATGTACCGTAACCAGGTCTCTTGATAGGATCAACAGGTGTACCCTCTTCTCTTTGGGCTGCTTCCTGGGCGATTAATGTTGGCATCAAGGGCAGTGGATTTGGTTCCGAGATTTTCGCTTCGTAGTCTGCCTTGAAGTTGTATTCTGGCTTCACCACCTCAGCATAACCACTGAACCCACCACCGCCTCCACCAAACCCACCCCTTCCACGGCCAGCTCCAGCACCACCCCCACGGCCACCACGACCCCCGCTACCGCCACGACCACCACGGCCACCACCACCACCACGATCAGAGCCATGTGACCCTCTAGAACCTCTGGAACCTCTGTTTGACATAGTTCGTTGAGTCGGATGAAGAAGAAGAGGTGACCACCCGTGGCAGCCTTAATACAGTTATCCCTCGCTTTACAGCACACCCGCGACAGTATGCTCATTTGCTCAGCAGATGTAACTCTAAAAAAGATTGCAAATACCAAAAAAAAGTAAGTATAACGATAACCAAATATAATAACGATGGATGCTCCGCAAGTGCAGGGTGCAGTAGGGGGGGTTTGGAGAAGTCATGCGTGGGGCAAGATCACAAGTCAATTAGACTGTCACCACCTCTTCTGTTCTGCTGGTTTCCAAACCCAAACCCGGTTTCAGAAGGCACGATCTGGGTAGAAGGCATACCAGTAAACTGGGTGTCAAGGAAGGGGTTGCCCATGCCTCCCACCTGTTTGTAGCCGGTACCGTGGGAATTGACGAATGTTCCTGTCTGGGTGAACTGGGCGGGAATACGGGCATCTCCAGTGTTACCAAAGGTATCAATACCGGTTCCCTGGGCCAAGAGGTTGTTCAAGTCGGAGTACTGTTCGTTCATCTTCTGGGATCCCGTAAGAGATTGCTTGAGAGGTTGCTGGCTGGCAGCCTGAGCTTTGGCTTGTGCTTCCGCCTCCGCAGCAGCTCTTTCGGCTGCAGCCTTCTGCTGCTCAAGAAGAAGCTGCTTTTGGCGAAGCTCCTCCTGTTGTCTCTGTAGTTCCTCTGGGGACGGACCCTCTTGCTTGGAGAAGGGGTTGTTAGAGCCCGCTTGCTGCTGGAAAGCCTGTTGTTGTGCAGCGGCCATTTGCTGCTGGTACAATTGTTGTTGTTGAAGATACAACTGCTGTTGAGCAGCAGCCATTTGGGCAGCCTGTTGTTGGGCCCAGAGCTGTTGCTGTTGAGCTTGAAGAGCCTGTAGATCGTCAGGCGTCCCGTAAACAGGGTTGCCAAACATATCGTAACCAATGATAATCTTAGGCTGCTCGTAGAAACCGTAGACGTCGGGAGCCACATCAGTGGGTTGGCCCTGGTCCTGGCCCTGAAACATCTGGGCCTTCTTCTTTCTCATCTCCTCCTCTTCTAGAGAGAGCTGGATTGCCCGTTCAAGGGATTCCGATGATTCGTTTCTTCTCAAGCGAGCCTCCTCGTCCGCAGTCAACCGGGACGCCTCCAAGGCCCTCTGAAGATCCTCATCGTAGACGTCGTCGCCACTGTTGGATCTGCCTCTACGAGACCGGTTCTCCCTCTCGCCTCGGGCAGCCAATCTCTCCTCCTTCAATCTTTCCTGATCCATCAACAACGAGGACAACTCCTTTGCCTTGACTCGGACAATCGATCCCTGGTCGTTCCCCATCGAGTCCTTGCTCTGGAACTCTCTAAGCGTCTTGATAATGTAGATATTGTCACGGGCCCAAAACACCACTTCCTCGTTCCCATACCTCACCAAATAATCCAACAACGTCAAGGCCTTGGCCACGTGCCGCCAGTTCTTGCCCTTGTCATTGAGCCGCTTGTCAAGGATCTCGAGGATGTCGTGGAGATCCGTTATAATCTCTGTCTTTGCGGAGATCTGCGCCATCATCTGGACGGTGGGGGAGGATGGGGAGTTTGACGTGCACTCCCGCACCATCACCTGCACGGACGAGTATCCGCTGGTGACGTTCTTGATTGACCTTAGAACCGCCTTGGTTGTCATTACTCTATAAAGAGGCTGGTTTGGATTCGCACATGGGACAATTATGTAAGACATCGAGGATAAACCCCCTGCAGTCGGCGCAGATAGGCTCATGACATTTGCCGCAGGCCGCTGTGGCCGGGGCGTGACACACACTGCACTGGGGCTCCACCGGGGCCCCGGGGCCCCCCACTGGGGCTGGTAGGTCCTCGAACCCCGCCAGCGGGAACAGGTGGTGGTAACTTCGGGCCAAGTGGGTCGATAGCACCAACGTGAGGGAGCAGCAGGGACACTTGAGAGGCACGGAACACACGAGGGTCCCACATCGAGGACAGATGTGGCCCTCGGTGTGTAGCATGGAGTGGCATCCACAGAGCTGGCTCTGGCCCACCACTCTCTTGGGAAATCCCATCTGGACCAAAGTGGCATGAGCACTTTCAAGTGGAAGCGCAATGGGTGTAACCCAATCCATCACCAGCTGCTTGAGATGGTGTTCGTCGAGGGCCACAGAGTAGTCTCCACCTGTGACTTGGCTGATCTCATCACACAACGCGACTCGGGCCGTCAACCCCACAATTCGCACACAAATCTTATCCTGAGCAAGCTGTTTGACAGTGGTGTGGACGTTGGTGGGATCTGTTGTGGATAGTGAGCCGTAAATCATCGTCACCTCTCGCATCACCTGTCCACCAACGTGCAACAAAAGCCCCCTGCACAGCTCAAGGGCGTTCTGAATCGAAGGCCCCCCCTCGGGATCGACCTTGATCAGCTTATTAAGGTTTTCAAGATGGTACTGGACATCTCCGCTAATTTCACTCACCACATTGCCCAATCCGTTTCTCATTGTCACGATGGCCAACTGGGATATGGGGTTCTGATCAAAGAAATCCATTATGAACTCCTTGGCCAAATTGATTGCCATCTGGGCCCGATTGGGTCTTAGATCCTTCTCGGACATTGCTTGCGATAAATCAATCACTAGAACAAGTGCTCGAATGATCCCACGCTGGAGGGCCACAGTAGGCCTCTGGGCTCTCCTGCGACGCTCCATTTCCACCAACGTCGTCAAGCTGGTGGCAATGGACCCCGATTCGTCCTCCTCCACAACCTCCCAAGGTCGTTTGATTTGGTCCTCCCATGCATATCCACCGCTCTGGCCCTTCAGTTCCTGGGGTGGCGCCCTCTTGGGCGCTTTCTGCTTGGGCTTCGAGTCATCCACAATGAACCCGTCGTCAACATACGACTCCTTTCTTTTAGGCGGCATAGAGGTAAGAAGATGGTGGTGGGTTAGAGGGTGAACCGGGGTGGGACTTTTTTTTTTACAGGGGCACACTCTGGGGGAAGAGGGTCAATGGTACCAGCAGTGGGTAATTCTGTTTCACACTGATTTTCCCAGTAAATTTTGCTTACGAGAATAGCTCTTGTCTACAGCGAAAAAAGGTGTTTCAAAGGGGGAAAAAAAGGGGTATGATTTCTAGCTTTATTTTAAAGTAATCAGAACTACACCCTGTGACATTGTGTCCGTCAGTACTGAGGACACAACAGAAATCACATCTTGATTTGATTCTTAATGCGCTAAAAAAAAAATCTTTTCTAGTTAAAATTTTCATTTTTATAACCAAATTGGCTTAACATGGGTAAAGTTAGAGGTAGAAGAACGAAAAAGACGGAGGATGTTGTGGAGGAAGAAGCTTTTGAGACACCTGTGGAGACCCGTGAAACCCAGGCCTTTTTTGGGCTAGTGGATTCGGCAGAATTGACATATTTTCACCAAGCTGAACAAACATTGAACTTGGACACGTTTCAGACCCCACAAGAAAGGGAGCTGTTTGTTCGCTCTGTGTTCGAAGAAGCAAATGGTAAAGAGCTTAAATTGGTGACAAATCAGATTTGTTCAAAGCTGATGGAAAGATTGATCTTGGATTCTTCGTTAGATGAAATGGTCCAGTTGTTCAATGCATTCAACGGTAAGTTTGTCGACTTAGCTAAACAAAAGTACTCCTCACATGTTTTGGAGGCCTACATTGTCAAAATGGCGGCATTGGCCGAGAAGGAGATCCTCTCAAACGGGGTTGAGGCGAACGCTTATGAAGATGAGGACGAAGATGCTCATGACATCGATAGAAATGTGGAGGCTAAATTCCTGTCAATGGTTGACGAATTCATTCCAAAGTTGAAGTCCCTGATGAAGGATAAGTATGGGTCTCATGTTCTTCGTTTGACACTTCTTGTGCTCTCCGGTAAGGAATTACCCTCATCGGTGGAATCGAACTCGATTTTGAGATCAAAGAAGTCTAAGATTGCACGTAAGATGATTGAAATCAAGGACAATGAGAACTATAAGAGACAATTTCAAACGCCATCCTCGTTCAGACCAAAATTGCAGCCAATCATTGACGCCGTCATTGCTGACGAGGACACCAAGACTTTGAGAGAATTGGCAATCGACCCAATAGCATCGCCTGTGATCCAGCTGCTGATCCAGTTGGAGGGTCTTGTTGACAAGTCAAAGCCTTTCTGGTCGACGATATTCAACAACGACTCCTCGGAGGAGTCGTTTGTGGAATACCTTCTCAGTGATAACGTCGGGTCACACTTTCTTCAGACCGCGATCCAGCAGCAGAAGCTCAAGAACGTGGAGAGAATATTCTCAAGGTACATGGCGGACAGATTGGTCAAACTCGCGAAGAGAGAGACGACCGGAGTCTATGTTGTTGAGGCAATGATGGAGAAGTTGAAGGAGAGGGAACAGCAGCACATTCTCGACGCCCTCATCCCGGTTCTTAACGAATTGATTGTCAACAATTTGGACATTGCGGGTAAAATCATTGACTGTTCGATCACCAATGGCAACTATCTCAAGGACGACCTTGTGAGCAAGCTTCTTGACTTCTTCAACAAGGGTAACGACGGGGATCTTCTAGAAAATGTGCTCAAATACAAAGAATCGACCCTCTTTTCCACAAAGGACGACTGGCCTACATTTGAGGAGCGTCGTAGAGCCGTGTTCTTGGAAAAATTGATGGAGTATGATGACAAGATCCTCACCCAGTTGGTGGACACAATTATCGGACTTCCTGTGGAAACTTTGGGGCTTTTCTGCAAACACGGTGTCTTCTCTCACATCATTGAAAAGGTGCTAGATTTGGGCGATAAGGTGTCCCAGCCGGACAAGAAGGGTATACTCAACAACTTGATGCCTCTTGTTGTGGATCTCGCTTGTAATTCCACCGGTTCCCACATTGTAGACAAACTTTGGCCATTCACCTTCAAGCTGAACATGTTTAAGGAGAGAATTGCAAAGACTCTTTTTGATAACAGAGACCAGGTGAAATCCACTCTTTACGGGAAGATGGTGTGGAAGAACTGGTCTATGGAGAGTTATGCACGTAAATTCAACGACTGGAAGCGTATGGTTAAGGACGAGGAGTTTGCTAAGGCTGATGAAGAGAAGAAGAAGAAAGGTGGTTCTTCTGGCGAAAAAAGAGAGAGAGCTGTGGGGAAGCAGCCTCATCGTGGAGAGTTCATTAAAAAGAGAAAATATAACTAATATAGGGGATTGTTCAATAGACGATTTTGGAGAAAAACCATGTAAAAACGTCCTCCCTCCATTTTATGCGGCTGAGCACATGAGCATTTCCTTATTTGTTCACTCGTCTGTGACTTGTTGTTTTCGACTTCAGCCTTTGTTTCAGCTTGGTTTCATCCATTTATTAGACCATAACTTTTTTATTGCTAGTGTAACATCAATGAGTAGTTCAGGGTCCAACGACTATTTGGATTCTCTCAAATTGGTGAGAGCTCTCGACTTCTTCCTCATAACAGCACCAGTCAATTGGCATGAGAATCAAATCATCAGAAGATACTATTTAAACAAAGAGGAGGGGTTTGTTTCTTGTGTTTACTGGAACAATCTCTACTTCATTACAGGCACAGACATTGTGAGGTGTATTGCTTACAAGATGCAGTATCTAGGACGGAAGATCGTTGATAGAAAGAAGTTTGAGGAGGGTATCTTCTCTGACTTGCGTGCACTTAAAGCAGGCAGCCACTCCGTCTTGGAGGACGCGAGATCACCCTTCTTGAAATTTCTACACAAGAATCAATGTTTACGAACTCAAAAGAAGCAGAAGGTCTTCTTCTGGTTCAGTGTTCCCCACCATAAGCTATTTGCCGATGTGTTTGAAAGAGATTTAAAAAGAGAACTCTCCGGAGCAGCTTCAACAACAGTCACCACCAACGATATCATGGGCTCCTTCAGATTCAACAAATCCTCACAAACCCCGGTCTTGGAACAGTATGCGGATCACGTGAAAACCGTGACAGGCCAATCGGTCAATCAATTGCTCTTAAAAGCCGTACCGGAGGCAGCACAATCAAGAGCTAACACTCCGGGGTTTGACTCGGGAAACTCCCCAATGAACCAATACCAACCCAATGCTGCACAAATGCATCAATTCGCACTGGCCTCCGCACAGGACGAGACTTTCCTGATGAACCTCTTTGACGGTGATTTAAATAAATTCAACGCAGAGCAGGCTTACGGGGCCGTAGAACAGCAGCAACAACAACACCTACATCAAAGCAAGCAGCATCTTCAACACTCCCAACACCAATTCGCTCATCAACAACAGATTTCTCCACAACAATACCAACAACAATACCAGCAACAAATAATGTCGATGAATTCTCCAAGGTACATGATGGATCCCACCGGACAGATCCAAATGGTGTCCCCAATGTACCCAATGATGCAACAGCCCCAAAATTTTGACGACCCAAACATGGTGGCCGGACCCCAGGTGGTCTCTGCAGGCTTTCCAAACAACTACTTCGTCTTTCCATCCGCAATGCCCCCCTCAGCGTCCAAAACCCCCACCCTTGCCAATCTCAGCCAGATTCCATTCCCTGGACCAATGTTCACCGGTAAGCAGGCAAACGGCGATCAGCAGCGTTTGCCATCAATCATGTCGGCGAACTTTCCACAAATGTCTCCGGTTATTGTTTCCCCCACAACCATAGGCCCAGAAACGTCGTCGGACTCAAAAGCCAGGGGGACAGCTAGCGAAAATGGGGAATCTAAACCCCAATTGACCGCTACTCAGAACACGCCGGGAATTCCTCTAAATTCCGCCGCCAACGGATTAGCTCCCAGATCACAGAGCTACCCCTTCATGATACCTCTTTCGGGAATTCAGTCTGAATTCATGTCGATAAATTCTGCCAATTTCAACCAATACCTGCCTTCAGGCACAGTTGAGGATTACAGTGTCTCCAACAATGGAATGAACATTCCGGGTTTAAATACCGCCAGTATGGCCATGGGGATGTCTTTTCCAAATCCCAACTTGAGAGGCTTGCAAACTCCTGGAAGATTGAATACAGGTACCGGTTTACTGATGGGTCAAATATTCACCCCGGGCACAACAAACTTCTTTGATACCACTACCAACATCGCCAATACAAATTACAATACCGAGGATAATAGCTCTTCTGGTGGAGCCTCTAACGATGATAACAAGTCAGAAGGTGCAGAAAATGTAGCAGCTGATGAACCAGTGACAACCAATCCTGTTTCAAATTCGGATGATTTTACTGCAACCTCTAACATTTCAGCCAACATATCATTGCCTTCTCCCATCGGTCATCTGGTCACCAAATACCCTCTGGTTTCCAACTTGACAAATGAAATCTCACCCGTCATTGGTTTCAAGAATGGTCTGAAAGACAAGGTTATCAATAGTGGGAAAATCTCTAAATCCACTTCCGGTAGAACCCCTAAAAAGTTCTTGAACCCAGCTCTCAGGCATTTGGATTTGGATACAATTTACGACGATGATGATAGTGATAAACAGGTTCCAAACAGGATTGCCCGAATCACATCGCCACCCTCAATATCCACTGACGCCCAGAGTTGAGAAATTTGAACTGGGACTGTGTCCCTTAATTCAATGTGAAGAAAACAAGGGTTGATCCTTTGTTTTCTTGGCTTTTCACGTATGTTACACTAATTTGATTTTAGTTCCTCAGGTTTACAATTCATAGCTTATTATTTTATCTTATATCTGTTTTATAAATATTTGTTGATCACACCAACTCTTGTTCACATTTAAGGTATACAGGAGCCATAGACAATAGAATACAAATCTGAATCACTGAAGGCTCAGAATATGCTCAGCATACATATTTTGGTTTATTGTTTCAGGAAGGAATTTTGTGTCATATGCAGGATGCATGCATACCTAATACCAATCACTGCAAACTGCTTTGACTGCTGTACATTTCCACAATTTGATCACTGGACGTGGCATCCTCTGTACTCTTATCCGTTCTTAATTGGATGAACCTGGGGAATCTTAAGGAAACACCTCTCTCACCATCTCCTAGGTATGTTGCCCCACATTTGTAGATAGGTGATGTTGTCAAATCTGCAACTTTAACCTCAAACAAGAGTGTGGGTTCAAACCAAACGTCCGGCTGTGCATTGGAGCTTGACTTATCGTAAACATAGGAAGCCTTTGGGGAGCCTATCTCGGTGGGGTGCAAGATATCGTACAGCTTTTTCAACAACTCCTCGCTAAAACCCGTACCAATCTTACAGACTGTTTCATATTCACCTGTATCTTGGTTATAACCCGCGAGTAAAAATCCCCCATAACCACCCGTTCTTTTACCTTTTCCATTGTAACCACCAACAACCACCAAATCCAAGGAGTCCCCCACACCATCCAGATAATCCTTTTTCAACTTCAACCAATTACGAGATCTCTTCGATGGTTCATACCAAGAATCTTTGCCATCAAGCACTTTGATCATCAAACCTTCACAATAGTCCTCCACAGATTGATCCAAGAATTTTGTGATCTCTTCCGTATCACTAGAGTCCATCTTAGTTGCAAACGCAAACTTTCCCTCGATTGGCTTCAAATGTTGGTGAAGATAATCTCTTCTTTCCGCAAGAGACTTATGAATGAGAGATTCTCCGTTGTAGTAAAGAATGTCAAAAACAAAAAGACACACCTGGACCTTGATATCCTTCTCTTGGACATCCTTCCTCTTTCTAGTGGATAGAACTTGAAATGGTAAAATCTTGGACTGTTCCTTATCCCAAGCAACACATTCCGAGTCCAAAATCAGAGACTTGATTTCCGGATTCTTTTCTTTCATCTCCTCCACCACTCTAACCAAATCTGGGTATCGCTGGGTCATGTCTTCGGAATTTCTAGAATAAACTCTCAATGAGCCGTCGTCCAGAAGGTGCAATTGGGCCCTTTCACCATCGTATTTGTATTCGCACGTAAACCTTTTATCTTGTAGCGTGTCAAGGATTTCGCTGATGGCCTTTGTTGGCTTAGCCAACATGGGTTTCAATGGAACACCAGGCGCCAATCCACAATGGTCCATCAAGTTGAGAATGCCTTTTTCCATCGATAATTTGATCAAAACTTCATAATTTGGCATCTGGGAAAACCCCTCCTTCAGTTGCTCCTCTGCCTTGACAATATCGTCGGCTTTGGCCTTCTTCCCTTGTTTTTTTAATTGCCATTCCACTATGGCCTGGGCAAGAGCCACGACTACGGACTTTTCCCCAAACGTGATTCTCAGTTTACCTTCAAGGGTTCTCATTAAAAACTTGGCTTCTGTGCCTTCACACGCAGTCAACATCTTATTGATGATTCCGATCTTCTTCGTCTGTGAATTGGACCCCACGCTTTTGGCAATGTCGTTTAATCCCTTCCAAACCTCAAACAATGTCAAACGCTTTGGTTTGAACATCACCATTTGTTTGGAACGGGATTTCAGAGCAACAACACCTATATCACCCTCTTGTTTATAATCTGCCTTAAGTGCGGACATCTCTCTACCTGTACCCTGAGCCAAGGCCTTCAAGAGAATTGTCTCTCCTAGACCCAATTCCAACCCCGGTTCGTAATCTGGTCCAATTCTGTTCACCATCAGGTAAGTGGACATGGTCAAATCTCTGATCTTTTCATCCATCTTATCATCATCTGTATGTTCGAGGATTGTTTTGAATAAGCTGTTGGCGGTGGCAATATTCTTCAATCTTCCTGATTCACTCTCCAATTCCTGGAATGTGTCACAGATGAGGGAATACATGATTGGCTTATTGGGAGGAGTATCCATGATAACGTCTTTTTTGGTATTTAACTTGAGTAATTCTTCTGCATCTTCGAGTTCCTTTTCAATACGATGCTTCTCAATGCTGTCGTCGACCTTCACCTTCTTTGAAACAGGTTCTTCACTCGTATCAATCGGTCTCTTTACCTTTTCTGGTTCTTGGTTTGGGGTCTTTTTTGAGGCAAAAAACCTCATTAAACTCTGTTGCTGTTTCGACATAATGGACTTGGTATTTGATGGTGATAAGAGCGGACTGAATAGGTTGAAAGTGCCCCTTCTTATCATATAACCCTTGAAAGATTAGATATTCACACCAAGATTTGAAGGCACGTCTCGTTTTTTTTACGCGTCTCACTCTGAATTGGGTTGAATGAGAGAAAGTGGTTGAATTGGATTGGATTGGGGTCTTAGGGAGAATATAGAGGTGTATTGAACTAAGTGTGAGTCAGGTGATTTTGTTAGTGGGTTTTTATTGTAAGCGGTCTTGTTTTGATTGAAATATAAGAGACCTTCAAACACATTTTTGATGTTTGATTTGAGAGACAATTGAACCGTTCAATTTGGATTGTAGCTGAATGTGGCTTAAACTGTGAGTAAACATTAATTTAGGTAATGCTATTATGGAAACAAGGTTTGAATCATGCCAACATGAGGTGGCCGATGTCCTTCTTTGCAAAGGTTGAAAGAAATGAATAGTAAATTCATCTGTTGGTTTTGCTTTAAAGAGTACAAGTTAATTCCTTACTAGCCTTTCAGCGTTAATATGATGGATGAGTGTTTGGTTTTTAACCGTATACCCCTGTTTGAAGGAAATATTCGGTAATGTCTTAAAATAATGAGCGCATGAGCGTTAATCTTTGGACCGATATTTAAAGTTGGAGGAACGAATGCAATGTGTCTTCACTTGTGGCAATGTAAAGATATGTGAGGGGTTTCTACTAATAGGAACATATTTTTGGTTTCACCCAAATTAGGGATGGCGGGGAAGACTGGTTCTGTTTCTAGTGAGGTCTGCAGTGGCGCATACACTGGAAAGATGATCATGCGCCACGTTTATACTTATCCAGATTCACTGTCACATACATTTGAGCATTGGTCTCTCCTCATTTTAATGTTGATAAAAATGGTAGTTTAACTGTTTTTAACAACCTTGGCAGCTTGGAAAGCTTCTAGCTGTGTCAATTCGGGATTTAGAAGGGGCAAGTTCTGCTGAGATCGACAGTGGCGCATGCACCGACCGAGATAAGGTTGCAAGTAAGCCAACTGGCGCAAGGTAGATCGATTAAATTAATAGTTATCTGACAAATGATAAATGAAGAAAGAGATGTATTCGTGAACTCAGGTTCCACTCTCTATTAACTTTATCTTTGGGTGTGTTTTGCTGGTCCGTTTTCAAACCACTCGTTCCCTGGTTGTTAATTATGAGCTCACACTATTACGCAATGAATGGTTACGGCATCTAACGTTCTTATGGTGTAAAGAAAAGGGTCAATTCCACTATGATAATATGTGGCGCATGTACTACGAACTTGTCATGCGCCACGTTTCACGAGATCGAACCAACATAACAGAATACACCATCAATAGCGAGTAGAGAGCTCACTTATCTCATCTTCTAGTTACGAAAACATTTTAACAGCCTTTTTCTTTCTTTATTCTTTAAAGAAACGAACATCATTGGCTTCTCTTGATAATTGAAGAAAGCCATATCACTGCAGCATTCTACTTAACCAACTTGATTGGACATTCCTTCGATTATATACTCAATCGATGGCTCCCTTAATTATATACTCATTCTTTGACACCTTTACTGGTCATTTGGTTGATTTGTTTGCTTTGTTAGCACACTCAAACTCACTGTGTTCGTTTGCGCGTTGAAGTTCAATAAAGTAGTGACTTATTTCTATATAAATTATCAGAGAATGTTAGAAGTGAAAATCGAATGAGATGAATCAACAGAAAGGTCACCCTTACCACAAAGTGAACCTACACCTCACACCTCATTCCTTTAAACAGGAACAAAAAATCAAGAAACGCAAACGCAAACACAAACACAAACAAAATACCACCAGTTTAACCAGAAACTTACTTGGATTCGTAAGCCTCCCAGTTGTCGATGATCTCCTTGATCTTTTCCGAAGCAGTCAAATCGTAAACCTCTTGGAAGTACTCCTTGGTCAACTGGAATGGCTTGGCAGTCAAGTTTGGAATGTACTTGCCAATCAAGGAAGCTGGCTTGACTGCAGACATTGGAATCTTCTTTTCCAAGAATCTCTTGAAAGGAGTGACACCCGATCTCAAGTAGGAGGAGTGGAATGGAACAGAAATACCCTTCAATGGAATACAAGCAAAACCTCTTTGCAAGTCAATTGGTTGTGGTTTGGCAAGTGTACCCTTGGAAACCTCGGCAACAATTTCATTCAAGTGTTCCTCCACCTTTTCAATCGATAAGGTTTCTTGCAACTTGACAATGTCAATCTTCTTAACCTTGAACAAGTTCAAAGTATCGGTCAATGTGTCCAAAGCTCTCAAATCACCAGCAGCAACGTATTGTTGGTTTTCAACGTTGTAGTTGACGATTTCCAACAACCACCCGGTTTGCTTACCAACGTGATCAACAACGAATCTCAAAGCGGAATCGGTGAACGTTGGGTGAACTCTGGTTGGGTTGATAGCACACATACCGTAGTTGGATCTGCCCAATTCATCTCTTGGAACAGCAACTTGCATTGTCATACCTCTGTAGAAGACAACATCCACCAAAGACTCGATTGGCATAACGTCAGCCAATGAAGACAAAGCAGAGTATTCACCCAAGGAGTGACCAGCAAACATCGATTCGGCAGGAACCAAACCCTTGGCCTTCATATCCTCAAAAGCAGCCTTTTCCATCAATGTCAAGGCAGGTTGAGTGAATTGAGTGGCTGACAACAAGCCAGTTGGAGACATAAACGTGTATTCCTTGGTTTCGTCATCAATATCCTTGAAGATCTTCTCAGACTTCAAGGAACCATCAACATCCACAGTTTCAAACATCATAGATTTGTAGTTTTCTCTGATGGCTCTACCCATTGGACCACCAAAGTGGACAGTCAATTCCTTAGGATTGTTTTGGACGATATCCAAAATGGAGAAACCGTAAGTGTTCACCAAGTGAACATCAGCCTTATCCCAAACAGCCTTGGCAACATCAGAAGAGTTGTACAATTCCATACCCATACCTTGTTCCTGGGAACCTTGACCGGTAAAGACGAAGGTGGAAACAGGTTGGTCGATTTCAGCCTCTCCAGCCAAAACAACATCATCAGTTTCAACCTTCTTGGTTTCGATCTTGATGATCTTTCTACCGTTGATCATACCAACATGGTGCAATCTGGTTTCCAATTCATCATTTGGCAAGACCATACCAACAAAGTTGGCCTTGTAGGCAGTGACTCTTGGTGCAACAGCATCAGCGGCATACATTTCAACCAAAGATCTCACAGAGGCAGAAGAGAACATACCGTGAGTGATAGTACCTGGCAAGTCTGCGTAAGAGGCAAAAACTCTGTTGACGTGAATTGGGTTGAAATCACCGGAAACAGCAGCATATGGTTCGTTGGAGATTGGAGCCTTGGTAGCCAAAGCGCCAGAGAGTGGGATTGGGTTTTCAAACATCACAGGTTGTTCAATTGGAATACCGTTTCTCTTCAAGTAGTCGATGACTGGGTTACCAAAAGAGGTAGAAGCATTGTATTCAACTTCACCAATCTTCATCACTTCCATGGTAGCAGATTCATAGAAAACGTCACCCGTGGTGGTGATGGAAGAGAAGACGGAGGCACTCTTGTACTTGTTGACAGACTTCAATCTGAAAATCAGAGTCTTACCCAAGAGTTCAGCACCAGATTCAGGGTGGAACCATTCCTTGGAGTTCAAAACAGCAACCTCCTTGGCAGACTTGATGGCAACTTGCATTGGGGTTTCAGTCACCTTTTGGAAAGTGTTTTCAAAGTCAGTGTAAGCACCTCTGTAGAAGAAGGCAGAAGTCACTTGCATGACAGCAACACCCTCTCTGTAAATGGTACCGACAACTTCAACAGTCTTACCGGTTGGACCGTTGACAACAGAGGTAATTTCAGCATCAGATGAGACCTTGTCACCAACCTTCAATGGTTCAGCACCAGCCAACATGGTGTAAGCGTTGGACAAGTGGACCAACTTCAAGATATCACCATCCACAGATTCTGGGAAAATGGCCTTCATGATTGCCTTCCAACCAATGATGATGGCAAAATCCATTGGAGCCAATTGTTCACGACCAGCTCTTGGAACGAAGTATTCACAGGAGTTACCAATTGCATGGGTCAACTCCAAAATTTCGGTAGAGCCGATTTGCATAGAACCACCATCAATGGTGGATTCGACGTCAAAGTTTAAATCGATTGCGGACTTAGAACCAAACCAGACCTTCCAGTAGAATTCCTTGATTCTTTGGTTTCTGCCAACAATGTCTTCCAAAATTGGAGCATAACCATCTCTGTTTTCGTAAGTGTAGTACAAGTTCAAAGCAACTGGTTTGCCATCAGCGGTTCTGGTTTCAATCAATTGTAAGTGGATCTTGGCACCATCAACAGTGACCTTGATAAGTTCACTTTCCTTACCCTTGACGGCTTCAAACAAGGAAATGGTGGTCTTGGAGGCATCAGAAGCGTTGGAAACATTAACAGTGATGTTCTTGGCAGGAGCAAAGACCTTTCTTGCGGAGTTGGCAACATGGTTGTAACCTTGAACGAAGTGGTCAGAGTTGAAGAAAGCGTGTCTCCAGGAGTATTCTGAACCAGCCAATAAGTTGAACCAAGCATCGGCATCCGGCAAAGTGGAACCGATGGAGTAGACCTCATCAGAACCAGACTTGGTGATGGAAACACCTGGAACAGATGTGATATCAACAGGAGTCTTAGAGGTGAAGTAATCAACAACTGGGATCTTAGATGCATCACCAGCGTATTCATCCTTCAACAACATAGCGATGTGACCGTCGTGAATAGAGTCCATCAATTCCTTGATTGGTTCATTGACCTTAGTGGCGTATTTGATGGCAACTGGACCACACAAGATACAGGTTCTTTGAACATCCTCATCAGGAACGGCCTCCAAGTATTCAGTTTGCCACAAAGAGTCCTTCTTGAAGAAGAATTCAAACTTGTCGTTCAGAACTGGGACAAATGGAACAGGCTTTTGGAGTGGGAAAAGACACAAGGCGATGAAGAAGTCAACATCCTCAGCGTTAATCAATTGAGTCTTAGCCTCTGGGTACTTGTTGAAAACGGCTTCAATGGCAGTCAAAGGTTCATCCAATTGGTTGAAAGATTGAATAACAGAAGTTGTTGATGAGGTGGTGAATCTTTCTTCAACTCTTCTCAAGAACTTCCCGGTGAAGTTTCTCAAAGATGGATCAATCCACTTGTTCAACTTCTTGATGTACATCAATTCCAAACATCTGTAGGCAATCTCTTCATAAGTCATGTCCTTAACATCACATGCACCGGAAGCGTTCTTACCAAACCATGGTTTTTGGAAGTCGGCATTCAACTTTTCAATAATGTAATCCCTCTTCTTCTCCAAGGTTTCCAACAACTTGTTCTTTGGTTGGGAGAAAACAGTGTCATCCATTTCCTTCCAGAACTTGACGGCTCTAGTGGCGATCTTGTGAATTGGTTCACCCATTTCGGACTTGACGGTCAAAATACCACCGGTTGGCTTCTTGTAAGTGGATTCCCATTCAGCGTCGGAAACACCAGGACATGAGACAATGGTTTCCTTGACAGCTTCGGAGGTCTTACATTCCTTGGCAGTCATAACTCTGGAACCGAACAAAACACCATCAAATGGCATCTCTGGGAAGTTGAAACCCTTGGACCATGAACCAGTCAAGTATGGGTAGGTGTCTTCGGAAGAACCAAAACCGGAACCGGCAATCAAGATGATGTTAGAGCATCTTCTGATCTTGGCGTACATTTGCAAGATTGGTTGATGGAAATCTTCGAAGGAGTGGTGACCACCACCTCTACCACCGGTCCATTGAACAACAATTGGGAAGTCTGGGAAAGCCTTGGCGATGGTGATACATTGAGAAATGGCGTCAACAGAACCTGGCTTCAAACCCAAGTGGGACAAACCAAGAGTTTGGATGTATTCAGTGGCCACTTCTAAGGATGGAACACCGGCACCAATGGTCAAAGATTGGATTGGGAAACCTCTTTCTCTCAACTTCTTGATCATTGGAATACCCCATTGCAACATTCTTGGGTTGACGTAAATCATGTTGATACCAATACCGGTACCTGGGGTGACCTTTTCAGCAATTTCGGTCAAGGCTTCCTCCATACCAGCTTCAGAGAAGTAACCACCACCAGCAAGTTCGATATGGTAACCTGCATTCAAAGTGGCAGCAACGAATTCAGGAGAAACGGTGGATGGAGTCATACCTGGGACCATCAATGGAGCTCTGGACAGTAATCTTGAGAACTTGGTATCGACGTAGACCTTACCGGCGGCATTCTTGACCAACTTTGGCTTGAATTCTTCCAACCAGTTGGCAGAGTAGACGAGATTAGATGGGTTCTTGTCAAACAATTCTTGCTTGTAACCGAATTCGGAATCTTCAGTGGTGACATCGAGAGCACCTGCAACGATGATTCTAACACCAGTACCTTCCTTGTTCTTGTTGGTCAAAACACCCAAACCGGAGGCGCCACCAGGACCGAAATCTAACATGTGGGTGGCCTTGAAATTTGTGGCCTTCTCCCAGTTAACAGGCAAAGTGTCAATACATTCGACAACTCTTGCGGCGATGGAACCGTTGTAGTTTCTCAAATCTTTACCGTCGTAAGTGTCGAAGACAGGGATGGAGAGCTTGGATTGGTCGAATTCCAAACCAGCTTGCTTCAAGTCTTGCAAGATCTTTTCGGTGGCAGGTTCCAACAACTTAGAGTGGAATGGAGAGTGGATTGGCAAGAATCTTGAGGAGAACTTGAGTCTTCTTTGAGAGTATGGGATTCTAGATTGTTCCAAACCAGCTGGTGCCTTAGCCTTTCTCAAGTTCAAGTTCAAACCGTAGAGAGATTCAGGTGGACCAGAGACGACGACGTTTCTGGCACCGTTGACAAGGGAGATGTTGATGTGTTTTTCTTCAGGCAAATGTTGGTTGGTTTGTTGGACGAAGGATTCGACTTCATCGTAGGACAAGTCTCTGACGGACAACATTGGACCTGGAACACCTTCACCGTTTTCTTCGGAGTCCTTGACCATGGATGGGGCAAGACTGGTGGATGGGTATGCTTGCAAACATCTGACGGACAAGTAGAAGAGCAATTCAATACCCTTCAAGGCTTCAACTTCAAAGGACTCCCAAGAATCGGAAGATGCAATGACAACGGAAGTAACCAAACCTTGAGAGTGACCGGTGGTACCTTGGAGGGACTTCTTGAATTCCCCTGGTGTGACACCCAAGTTTTTACATGTGATGATGTAGTGACACAATTGGATGACACAGATCAATGGACAAGACATTGGGATTGAGAGTAAGTTATCCACGGATGGAGTTTCTTGTGGGTTTTGTAACCAGTTGATGAAGTTGAAACCGGAGGTGTAAATTCTGTCAATGTTAGAGGTTGCGGAGATCAAAGATTGAACCTTGGATTGGACCTTGAAGAGGAAATCGGCAATTAAACCGTTGTAAACTTGGTAGATTTCTCTCAATTCTTCAAAGTAATCGTCTGCGTTACCTTGACCACCGAAGACGGCGTAAACAAGAGCGTCCTTGTTAGCTGCGGCGTTCAAAAGAGCGGATGATGACCCCAAGCAAACGTTGTTACCGAGGAACAACTTACCCAAGTAGTAGTTCTTGATTAAGTTGTATTGGATCTTTTCTGATGTGGTTGGGTATTCCTCTGATGCGAGCAATTGGGCTGCAAAGGAGTGGATGTCCTGGTTATTGAGGTATCTTGATTCGAAGTCAGAGATGATCAACTTAATTGCGTCGGCCTTTTCTGATTCGATTGTTTGGGATTCCACCACGTAACCGAGGAACTTTGTTAAAAGTTCCGGCTTTGAGGAGGGTTCTTCATCACCAGCAAAGCCTTCTGTTGCTTCTGGGAGGGATTTATAGAACCCTGACGTAAGTTGTTGGTAGAAGAGATAGTTCTCTGATGGGATCAAGATGGTTGTTTCTAACGATCCATGTGACAAAACCAAAGGTCTGTTGACGGTCATTTTTCTTCTTCTTTTCACTTAATTGATTGGGTTAACGAAAATATGAATCAATTGAGTATTGTAACGTCAAGAGGATATCTGAACACTGATAGAAGGCGTTAGTATGTTGATTTTCCAAGCTTTTCTCAATCTTTGACATAGAAAAAATGTTGAGGGTAAATTGGACACCTGAGACGCGTTGCAAGCTTCAAGTGAAAAAATACCCTCCAATGAGGTTCACAGTGGGTGTAAAGGACCTGGAAAGACATCAAAGAGGTAGAAAAGACGTTCAATAACAAGGTCATCTCATCTCTTATAAGATTCCTTCAAAATCCCCCAATTTTAGACACAATTGGGCTCCAAACGAGCCATTTCAACCTTGAGGATGCCAAGAAGAAGACTGTGGGTACATACGGTAAGTGTGGGTCTCTAATGAACAATTGTGGTAAGTGGTGTTCGATGGAGATCAGCGCAAACTGTTCTTGAAGTGTTGTCGTTGGAAGAAGAAGGGGTGGGCAAAAAGATTGCTTTTGGTGTGAAAAATAATGTTGGCGTTTGCAACAGCTGAGCAGTTGGGTCTTTTGTTGAGCAAAGTGCGACCAACAAAAAATGTCACATGTGGCTACGTAAGCAGGAGAACCAATGAATCCAGTGAGTTAGGTCGCAGGCTTACGTGATTATTTAAGGAGTGGGATAGTGTGGGTAGAAATGAATTTTCTGTGAGTGGATGAATCAATTAGACAAAGAAGTGAAGCGGTTGAGAAAGAAAAGAGAGAGGGGGTTTGCTGAGCAGTGGCGCAGGAGCATGCGCCACTTCCTACCCCTTGAGAAGAGGTCCCCCGCAATTCTAGCAATTCAGGTTGATTGCAAGCGTTTTGGCGGATCAAAAGGATGGATACCCCGTTTAGGATATTATTACTTGATAACATCACATTAAGACAACCCACCGAGTGATTTAATTTGGAATGTGTTTGAGGTCACGTGAGCAGTGGCGCATGCACCCCACCCCAGGAGAAGTGGTCCCTCGCAATTCTAGCAATCTATCGCGTTCAAAACATTTTGATTCAAAAAGGGTATTGAAATGGGTATTCTAATTAGTTTCCATTGACAAGGGGAAAAGAAGAGTTGTTTTGCGATGAATTAACCATCAGATACTTCGGTCACGTGGAGAGTGGCGCATGGATATCCTTTAATTGCATGCGCCACTCTCCACCCCAAGAGAAATGACCCCTCGCAATTCTCTTAACCCTACTGAATATTGCCAGCAGATTAAATCCCTGTTATCGCTGAACATTTGATTTTTCCAATTTATTTGAAAGGAAACACTCTGGCTAAGCATTAATGCAATAAACGAGCAAAGTGAGTATACGATAAATCCACTGTATTATATCATCCATGAGGTTAAGAAATCCTTACAGATGCCTTAAAACGAGAACAAATCACCAATAAATGCGAAGTGTGATTGTGATAACGTTTCCCCAGTCAAAGGCTCTATGGATCCAATGAATAACGCTCATGTGCTCATGTGATCATTAAAAGCGGACTGAAACGAGTGAACAAGCGAACGAAGTGAGTTTGTAATCGAGTTTATGGTTGTTGAGTGAGTGAATCGTGAGTGAATCGTGGGTGAATCGTAAGTGAATCGTGAGTGTCACCAGATTCACCGATTCAACATTTTCAGATTCCTTATAATTTTTAGATATTGAAATCTATAGCAAACAGCACGTTGGTCACAAAAGGAATTAGACCAACAACAGCGCATTCCTTATGGTGAAAGCACTTTTTAATCTGGATTATTAGTCAGAATATTGTTAATTAAAGACGAAATTTTCAAAATATCGTCTCTCGTGATATTGAATAACTTTCTGGTCCTGAGCCTCCTGTGTCATGTGATATATCAATGCATAAATCAGCAATTAATGGTGGTAAAGACTTACTAATTCTTTTCAATATGTTTAACCCAATGGAAAAATTCTGGATTAAATTGATATTATGAATACTGATTGAGAGTCTCTTAAGATTTGTGGGCCAATAAATGTTCTTTTCAGGATCATCGATTGGATTCTCTTCATGACTATTGTGATACGTGAAATTGTTCCTGTAAATTATAACATTCTCTTAAATCAAACCCCTCTTTATCTAAAATAACGTAGGTATTTTGTGTTTACTCCACCAAGTGGGTATTTATGCATTCTAGCAATCACAGAGTGTATATATCCACCTAAAAGGGGTATTTATCCACTGACAGCAGAAATTTCACACACCACGGGGCATATGTGTGCAGCCAACCACTCATTAGGCGTGCCATTGGCAGCAACGATGGCTACACAGACAAACTTTAAGAAATCAAGTCATTAATATGGGGGCATTACTGATAGGGTATTCCCACACACTGCCAAAAATAGTGGATTTGCCAGAGGCTCAACAAGTGGTCCGACATATGAAACCATGGCTCAACTACGCGACAAAGATGCTGAGATACTCTGATGGCTCATTAATCAAGCATTGTTAAACAGTGGTACGATTTCTACAACGGGACCAAGAGTGGATAGCACGTGCATTAGCAATAAAGTTCTGACAGCAAAGGCTAGACTCAAGACAAATGAGTAATATGTTACATGTAAACCACTCCTAATACAATAACAGGAGTCAACTCCTACATTAAACCATTTAATATAATATAAGGCGTGACCGGATATGCCTTACTATATACCCAACCCAATCCCTTGGTAGGTTCATTCTTGCTCTCTTGGGAACGACCGACCAGCACCAATATTAGTGCCCTTCCAGAGTATCCATACCCACACGGTACTCGTACAACCCTAGTCTCCCTTCAACCCCTTTTTAGCATGTACGGGCACTGTGTTAACCCCCACTTCGGCGTTTCTCGCTAAGGACAAGGTAACCCCGGGTGGTGAGGCCACGGTTGCGGGGGACGGGGATTTGGGTTCGACCAAAGTCCCACTCACCACCTTCGACCCCTTCTCCAACTGGTCCAAATACAGCTGGGCTATTATTCGAACATCTTCCAACGATATCCCTCCGTTGTTCTGGCTTTTCGACTCCATCAATTTCAGCTCATTTATCCTTCTACCTAAAAAGTTAATCCCCTTAGCTAGACAGTTCTGGATCGATTTGTCCATCTTTGTGCCTGTGGGGCCGCTTGTGGCAGCCTGTTGGATCTCCCGTTGAATTATTCGCATGTTTTCAAAGATATCTTCAAGGTATGTTAGGCTTTGGTAATTATCATCGAATTGTTGCTGTATTGTTTCCTTTGCCTTTTCAAAGGAATCCAATTGTGTTGTAAGCATGTCATGGATGATTTCTGGTGTGTATCCCCTATGAATATCTCTATTCTTTGTCTTAGTACCTAAAATGAACGAAAAATCCAACCCTCCCTTATTGCCGGTGTCTTCTTCCTCGTTTCCTGGTGGTGGTAGAGTGGAAACCAACCCCATTCCTATGATATTTTCCACAATTTGGTTCTGATGATCCTCAACATTCTCCAATGATGTCATATACTTATTCAACTTGATATCCAAAAGAGATTCCGTTTCCATTATTTGATCGTGGACCAACTTCCGCTGGCCTTTCAAAGTCTTCAACTTCAACTCCAAATCCTGGATACCTTCATCAATGGACCACCTTCTAGCTCGGAGATCGGTGATGGCCTTACCCTCAACCGATTCATTATTAAGCCAATCTATTTTCTCCTGTAAGGTGGACCTTCTCGTGTGAATCCGTTCCACCTTATCCAACTGGTCTCTCCTCATCTTGGTTTCCAACTCCAATATCTCCATCAGAGCTGTCAACGTCTGCTGTAATTGATTCAATGGAGACATCACCCGTTGAGGATCGTCAACAATGAGGGGATCTTTCATCACTCGAGGAACCTGCTTCACCAACTGGGACCATTGATGCATTAAAAGCCCATGGGGAGCCTCATACTGGGGGGAGATGACCAATTGGTTATCCATGCAACAAGCAAGATATTCAAAAGGGAGCCTGTTACGTAATGTTGCCACGTGACCGTCCCTTGCTCCCCTCTCGATGGAAACGCCTTTAAAAAAAGCCCCGTTTTCTATTAATAGAAGATTACGAGGAAGATGACGAAACTGTCATTACGTCAAATGGCCGAGATGATGGAACTCCTTTCCCCTGATACCCTGTGACCTAATGGTCATTGATGATTATTCAAGCCTCCTCTTTCTCCGCTTCGCATCAGAGAGGGAAAAATTGGGCTCGTGATTTCACCCCACCTGCAGCCACAATGTAACGTACCATTTTTTCATGTTTTTCCTGCTCCGCATGTGCGGCTGATTTGTTCGCCGTGGAATAGAAAAGATAATACGTGCGGAGTCATGCTTCATGGAGGTCTAGATTGGCCCCAGTCACCGGATATAGCCGAGAAAAAAAGAAGATCATTCCATTTGTGATGATGGGATTGTCTTGGTGACTGGCTCATGGTGGTGGGTCATTTTAATGATGACATAATTTTGGGAAGTAAACACCAAAGAGGGACATTACACCTCTCAGTTAGTGGAAACCCTATTATTACATTATACAAAATCACAAATTTTCCTTATATATAGTAAACTTGAAACAAAAACAATGGCTCATTAATGACCCCATGATCCCTAAGCCCGATAGACCACCTTTCCATCTACCAATTTGTGATCCACCTTGGCTCTGAGTATTCTCACGGCACCCATTCCCTCGATGTGGACCTCGTTGGGCTTGACCTTTCTATTGCTCACAGTTGAGATCTCATCACTGTTTAAACCCTCCAATTGGGTACTATCGATGTTGATGAGTCCATTTGTTGGATATATACATTTCATATTGATTCTTGCACACTCCATGCACACCGGTTTGACCTCATCACACTGTTGTTGGTGTTAGTAAAGTTGCCAGGATGAAATTGTTAAAAACAGCCGGCGTTTAATCGCCGTTGACCTCTTGTAAACCTTAACATACCTTATGTTTTCTTGATTTGCATGTCAAACAACCCTTGCTGGATCTTGCACTTGTTCTTTTTGGGGTGTCTACACTCTTTTCGAGTAACCTTGCATCATTATTCAACGTCTTGACGGATTTGTCGTCATGGACCGGCTTGGGCTCCTCTTTCCAATATTCCCCCCCACTGTGCCATTGGTTGGGGATGGGTAGCATTGTTCTCATGGGGGGCATTTGGATTCTCAAGTTGTTTATAGGGGGTATATTGAATCGTTGTGGGTCATATCTTTGTTGCGAACTCAAATGAGTTGGATTTGTCATTGCCATCTGATGACCAAGCTGGCCATTGGGTTCCTGGTGCAAATGGTATGCGTTTAGAGATGAATCGAAGATTTTCGACTGTGTGGACTGTGAGTTGGACCGTCTGAAATTTGTTGGGTCATTTCCATGTTGATTCATCTTTCAGATCAATACTTGACTGCAAATTCGGTGGAAAAGAGGCCGATACCGAAACGAGGTTGAATATTAAAGAAGTAAAGGATGGAAAAAACAATTTATTAAATATTTTTCAGCCTATTACGTTCAAACGGATCCTTTATAGGCCTGGAAATGACGACATCATGCAGGTCCGCTTACGTTTTTTTTTAAATCAGTTGAAAATCTTAAATCGCCGCAGCGGCCTCCGCTATGAGGTAATACGATGCCCAGATATTAACTTTTCAAGCCGATACTTCTCCGCAGGCGGAGAGTCTTGAGCAGGTTCTTTCTTTTTATGTCCTTCTATCCTCATCATGGGCATCCAAACACTTCAACCCCCTCAAACATCAAAAAAAATTGGAGCGAATTTCCGAGGGTGCCCCTCTCTGTTTCAACATCCATTTGAACTAGGCACAAAGCGATCTACATGAGGTTCGAAGAATATTCAACGTCTTTAAACGTTCTACAAAAGGGTATGGATTGGGGTTGTAGGACTGCGGACCAAACCCTTACACGTCCAGATTCAACTTTTGAGTGATGTCTCCACTGGTTTGGATGATCTTCTTGAATTCCTCAAATGAGAGCTTTCCATCGACGTCTTGGTCCGCCTCCACGATTGTACGATCAACCAACTGTTGTAATTGTATCTCAGTCAAAGAATCTGCAACCATCAACCTCAAAACCAAATATAACTCTCCATTGGAGATGAATCCATCGTTATCAATGTCATAGATTTTGAATAAAAATTTCAGCTTGTCCTGCTCGTTGGTGGAGGATGAAAAGATCGATAAACCCTTGACAAACTCCTTGAAATCAATATCACCCCCCTTGTTCTCGTCAAAGATGTCGATCACCCTCCGTGAGAGGGGGTTTTGCGAAATCCCCGGTATTGACAAGAATTCGTTCTTGTCAATAGCACCGTTGTTGTCCGAATCCAACTTCATGAACCGCTTTGCCAATCGGTCGATCTCCTCCGATCCAAAGCTGGTTCCTTGTGAGAGTTCATCCACTAGATTGGACGGTATGTTGCCCATATCAAGTCCTGAATAAGGTGAGGCCACTGGAGTCGCGAAGTGGTTTTCAGTGGTGGTATTACAAGACACGGGCACGTGACCTGGTCCTGGTCCTGGTCCTGGTCCTGGTGGGTGAAGTGGAGATGGTCACTGGTGGTAGATCTCCTCCATTGGTTATTCCCCTATGGAGATGATCAGTATGACTTCTTTCTGGTACGTGGTGCTGAGCCATTTCCCGCTTCACCCAATTTCCCCCACACTCACCCCAATCTGCACGTGTTGAAGTCTCTTCTTTCTCGTGAAAGTCAAGTGATGGATCACCTGGTTGTGGATTTGACAAATGTGGACAATGGCAATCCCCCAGAAATTGTACCAAAATCCTCCGCTTTGTCCCTGTTCTGGGCAATGGGGTGGATGTCTTACCGAACAATGACATATCTAATTGTCAAGTTACCTTCGATACTGATCTCCACCTTGTCCCAAACGTTCCAGATAACGTTCAGCATCTATTCCCTCTTCTTTATAATCGTGATAATCATCACCTTGGCCTACACTTACATCCGGTACAAATACTTGACAATATACTCCCGTTTACCAAAGGACTCGAAACGACAAAACCCCGTGATCGACACCTTTCTCGACACAACGGCCAAGGACACCGACAAGGAGCCAAAAAGCTATCTCGACGAGTTCTTGTCCGCAATCAAACTCTTCGGTTACTTGGATTCTTCCGTCTTCCACGAATTGACAAAGTCTCTTCAAACTCAGAAGCTAGACTCAGGAGAAATCATCTTTCTTGAGCAATTGACCGGTTTCACCATCTGCGTCGAGGGCGAAATCCAGGTCTACTCAAAGATCGGAAATGAGGAACAGGCTCGAAGATCAATCTTTTACAAAGAGGACAGTAGAAACGTTGTGATTGTGGACGGTGCACGCTATCAACTACTCAATATCATCAAAAGTGGAAGCCCTTTGTCCTCCCTAATCAGTGTCCTCGATTTACTAACCGATTCCGAACAAACCTTGGCCAGTGTCACCCCAACTCCACACACCTTTGTTTCCGATAAGAACATCCCATTACCCACCGACGGTTTCGCCTTAGACCCCAACAGTAGACTGATCGAAAACTCCAACACCCTCCAGTCCTCAATCGAAGGCCAATCTGGGATTCCTGAAATGATTGCCATTCCGAAAAGCAACTGCACAATATCCATCATCCCCAAGGAATCTTTCACTAAGATCGCCTCCAAGTACCCCAAGGACGCCTCCCACATCATACAAATGGTCATGGCCAAGCTCTATAGGGTCACATTCCAAACAGCCCATAACTACTTGGATTTGACCCCGGATATCTATCAAACGGAAATCAACGTTAATGGGCTCTCGAAATCAAAATTGAATAGATTGCCATCATATTTAACCGACCTAGCCGTCAATCTTATCCACGACCAGTCAGAGGTTCGCGATTTCGAACCAAGCAAGCCAATATTGAGATCTAAGAAAACTGACAAGTCAAGACATAAGAGGAAGTTCAGACCAAGAACCTCGAGCATAACAGACCAATCAACAGATATACCCACTAGCAGATCCTTGTCCCCCTCCAACATCACTCCCAACTCCGTCGGATCTCTATTGAACTCCTCAAAACGGTCGAATTTGAACGTCACTCTGGTGTCGGATGGAGACGAAAGTTTCACCTCCGATACCAAAGGCTACCCCAAGGTGGCTTTAAGACCAAGAATCCATAGGACAAAGTCGAGACACATTGCCTTGGATCCCAGCTCATCAACAAACCCAGGAGACTTGTTATCCAATGTCCCCCTACCAAGGTTCAATGGAGACATGAACTTGACGCTGGCCACCTCTAAGTTGGAGAGAGATGAATTGATGGATAGAACATTCAGCACAGACGAAGGGGATGATGAAACTCAAGATTCCACTCTAAGAAAGGCTCTTGCTGAGAGGATCTCTACGATGATTGGGTTGGACAAGAATAACTTCCCACTGGTTCATAATGACCAGTTGACCACGAATGGTCCCAACATCAATGGCATTAAGTACGTGAGGAGTGACTCCAGCGGCGGATCCAAGAACCATTTTTCCAAACTGAGAACCTACTCCACCAACAGCTTGGACTCCAGTAATGCGCATGATGATTTGACAAGTGGTTTCAATTCCGACTTTTACAAGACGTTGATGAACTTTGACAATGTCCAGAAGGAGATTATCAATGACCTCAAGCTGAGGAAAATACCAAAAGGCACCAAGATTGTTAAAAACAAAGAATCCACATCCGGCCTCTTCTACATTTTAAGAGGTGGCGCAGATGTCACCTATTGGAAGCGGGAGACCAATTTCATCGATAACTTTTACTCCGATCTCTCGCATGGTGCAAACAGCGAGCTTCAAACTGAAGAGGTGGGAGAAGAGTTTCTCTATCATGCCCATGAGGGTGAGATTGTGGGATATTTGGGCACCCTTGTGGGATCAAGATCGTTCGTCGATATAACAACCAGTGAAGATACCTACGTTGCATTTCTCTCCAGGGAATTTTTTGAATATCTAGGAGAGAGATACCCGGGTGTGGAACTATCGATTGCCAGTCACCTATTGAAGGTGATGGATCGAAAAATGTATTTCACGGACTATGCCTTGGAATGGATGCATTCCAGTGCTGGAACACCTCTTTACATACAGGGAGAACCTGCTAATGGTATTTACATTGTCCTCAACGGGAGGTTCAGGGCAATTGGAAAGCCTGAGGAAAAGACCGGGGAGAGAGGAGATGAAAAAGGATACAACATCTTGGGTGAATATGGACAGGGAGACTCGATGGGTGAGATTGAAGTGTTGACCAAGAGTAGGAGGTTGACTACAGTTGTTGCGATCAGAGACGGTGAAGTGGCGCGTATTCCTGGTACCTTGTTTGAAATGATTGCATTAACCAATCCATCGATTATGGTGAATATTTCTCGTCTTGTGGCCAGCAGGGTGAAACGAGATGGTATATCTATGGCCAACGACTACAAAGGCGCAATTTCTCCAACAACGCATATCAAAGACGAGCCTCTTGTTCAAAACTTTAATAACTATAGAACGTTGAGTCTGGTGCCCATCACTTATGGGTCGGTCCCAATTGAGGAATTTGCCCAGAAGTTGGCAACCGCATTGGAAAGTGTGGGCAAGAGCGTCAAGATTTTGGACCAGAGTACAACATTGACAAGCTTGGGAAGGTATGCGTTCGATAAATTGGCCAAGTTGAAACAAAGCGGTTTCTTTTCGGAATTGGAAGAGAAGTATGATTTGGTCATCTACTTAAGTGACACCACTGTTAATTCCAATTGGACTCGAACCTGCATACAGCAGGGTGACTGCATTCTTTTATTGGCAAACGCTCAGCAATCTCCTGACGTGGGAGAATACGAAAGGTTGTTGGTGAAGACGAAGACCACTGCCCGTACCGAGTTGATTCTATTGCATCCTGAGAAGTTTGTTGAGCCTGGTATGACTAACGAGTGGTTGAAGAATAGAATTTGGGTTCACTCCCATCACCATATCCAGATGCAATGTGGCCAACCCCAGTTAGAGAAGGATCAAGTTCTTCATCATACCCAGTTGGACACGTTGGCCTCTCTAAGTAGGAAATGGACTAATAACCTCAGAACGTTCTTGCAGGAGAATGAAATTATACCAAGGATATACTTTCAGAATAAGAAGTATTATCAGCCGATGCAGGAGCATAAGAATGATTTTATGAGATTGGCGAGACTATTAACTGGACAGGCGATTGGTTTGGTTTTAGGTGGAGGTGGTGCTCGTGGCATCAGTCACATCGGTCTTATTAAGGCTTTGGAGGACCAAGGGATTCCCGTGGATATCATTGGTGGGACTTCCATTGGGGCCTTCATTGGTGGCCTCTATGCCAAAAACTACGATTTTGTCCCGGTTTATGGTCGGGCCAAGATGTTTTGTTCTAGAATGGCGTCGATTTGGAGGTCACTGCTGGATTTGACAATACCCTTGACGTCGTATTTGACGGGTCATGAATTCAACAGGGGACTCTGGAAAGCATTTGGTGATTCTCGTATTGAGGATTTCTGGATCAACTTTTATACTAACTCGACCAATTTGACCCAATCGGTGATGGAGATACATACGAGTGGATACTCGTGGAGATACATTAGGGCCTCGATGAATTTAGCCTCTTTATTGCCTCCAATGACCGATAATGGTGATATGCTCATGGACGGTGGTTATATTGACAACTTGACGGTGAGTGAGATGCAAAGAAGAGGAGTGACTCGAATTATAGCGTGTGACGTTGGATCTGTCGACGACAAGAGTTCAATGAACTATGGTGACTCTCTCAGTGGGTTTTGGGTTTTGTGGAACCGATTCAACCCCTTCAGCAGCCATGCCAACGTTCCCACGATGGCCGATATTCAGATGAAGTTGGCCTATGTGGCCAGTGTGAGTGCTCTTGAGAAGGCCAAGAATACCAAGGGAACCGTTTACTTGAGGCCGCCGATTGAGGGCTTTGCCACTTTGGACTTTGGCAAATTTGATGAGATTTACAAGGTGGGCTTGAAGTATGTTAGTGGCATGAAGAGTGAGATCCGAACCGAATTGCACATCAAGGACGTCAAGGCAATAGGTCAAACCAGCTATATTAGAACCAGCAGAAGATATAGTATGTAGAGTAAAAGTTACAGGGAAAGAACCAGCAGAAGATATACTATGTACAGTAAAAGTTTCTGGGGAAACTGTTCCCCAGCGCAACCACCACTTCCGTAATGATTTTCACACTAAGTTCTCACTGGGCCCAGTAAGCAGTGGTTACAGAGCGCGCCACTCCCCCCCCCCCCCATTAATTTTCACACTAAGTTCCCACTATCTGGCCACTGGGCCCAACGGGCCCCGTGGCCATTTGCATACAAACTGAAAGCTGCTTTTAAGGTACATGAGTCAGGACGGCCTTCTAGGCCCCCCTTGCTATACATTGGTAATAAATGTGAGTGGTGATGAAGATAGGAAGCATGGAAAACTGACACACTTCCACGCAAAGGCACCTGTGCGATTAAACATTTGAAGCGTCTGTGACTAACATGACAAGGTCCCCTCTGATGAAGACCATCTCCGACTCGTTCTCGGTCTTTTCCAGAACATTGGTCTCCTCGTTTAACGTGTACACTGTCTCAACCGCATTTCCTAGCACCATGTTACAGTGGGAGTCGTAGGCATGTAGCTTCCCGGTGAATTCCCGGTTGCCTCTGAGCTTCACGTAGATGCGCTCGTCAAGACACAGCTTGATGAGGTCGAGTGGTTCTGTTGATGAGAGCATTGGTACGGATAAGACTGTATTAACCTCAACACACTGAAAATATTTCGTCACCTTCCTCAGTAATTGAAATGGACCAACTGCACTTCCATTGCCTTGGAGGTGGGAATGAGGTGGGTAGATCGTGCCACGTTGTTGAGTATAAGGGTAAGGTTGTTATGTTGGACGCGGGGGTTCATCCAGCATATTCTGGACTTGAATCTTTACCGTTTTATGATGATTTTGATCTCTCAAGAGTGGACATCCTCCTCATATCGCATTTCCACTTGGATCACGCTGCGTCGTTGCCCTACGTGATGCAACATACCAACTTTAAAGGCCGTGTGTTCATGACATACCCAACAAAGGCCATCTACAAGTGGCTTTTGAATGATTTTGTGAGGGTTACGAGTATTACAGAGGATTCCGGTGAGGGTCAAGGCACGAGCAGCTCCTTTCTTTACACGGATGAGGATCTTTCCAAGTCATTAGACCGTATTGAAACAATTGATTACCACTCCACAATCGAAGTGGAGGGTATCCGCTTCACAGCGTATCATGCTGGACACGTTCTCGGTGCAGCAATGTTCTTCATTGAAATGGGTGGTTTGAAGGTAATGTTCACAGGAGATTACTCCCGTGAGGAGGACAGACACTTGAGTTCGGCAGAGGTTCCCTCCAAGAGACCTGACGTCTTGATCACAGAGTCGACGTTTGGTACCGCCACTCATATTCCTAGAGTGGAAAGAGAAACAAAGCTAACAAGATTGATCCATAACACAATACAGCAGGGCGGAAGATGCTTGTTGCCGGTCTTTGCCCTAGGTAGAGCACAGGAGATTTTGCTCATTTTGGACGAATACTGGGACGAACACAGGGAGCTACAATCATACCCCATCTATTACGCCTCTGATTTGGCAAAGAAATGTATGGCCGTTTACCAGAGGTACATCTACATGATGAACTCAAAGATAAAAAAGAAATTCAGCGAGACCAACGTGAATCCGTTCATTTTCAAGTTCATCAAGAATATCACCCATATGGACCGAATGGACGACCGAGACCCCTGTGTGATCATCGCCTCTCCCGGTATGCTCCAGAACGGTATCTCCAGAAAGGTGCTTGAGAAGTGGTGTCCAGACCCAAGAAACTCGGTGATTTTGACCGGTTACTCGATTGAGGGGACAATGGCCAAACAGTTGCTAACAGAACCCTCGGAAATCCCTTCCATCACCAACCCGGACGTGGTTATTCCAAGAAGAATCAACGTGGAGGAGATCTCGTTTGCGGCCCACGTGGATTACGAACAGAACTCCCAGTTCATAGAGGAGGTGAACCCCAAGACGATCGTCTTGGTTCATGGTGAGTCCAACCCAATGGGGAGGTTGAAGTCGGCCTTGTTGTCGAAATATAAGCATTTAAAAAACACCGAAGAGGAGGTGAAGATCTTCAACCCAAGAAACTGTACCACGCTTTCGTTGGAGTTCAAGGGGGAGAAGATAGCCAAAGTTGTGGGTAAGCTGGCGATGGAGGATACGAAGGAGGGTGACGAAATCAAGGGGATCCTTGTTCAGAAGAACTTTGACATGATCCTCATGAAGGTTGATGATGTTCGAGAGTTTACAACCCTCACCACCACGGTGGTGAAGCAAAAGCAGATATTGAGATGTAACGCGAACAGACACCTTGTCCAATGGCAGATATCCCAGATGTTCGGGTTCCCAATCATTGACGATCAGCCGCCAGAGGGAAACTTTGAATTCGACGTCATGGAGGTGGTCCACGTCTCCTTGGACGAACAGAAGGGTGTTGCCGTTGTCCAATGGGAGAGCGGGATGATGGAAGATACAATTGCAGACTCAGTGATTGCGATTCTTCTCTCTTGTGATTCCACTCCAGCTTCTGTCAAGCTCACCTCATCCCAGTGTAACCACACTCACGATGACCATACAAACGTGAAGATGGAGCATGATGAGGACACAAACGTGAAGATAGAACATGAGGACAACAATGTGAAGATAGAACCAGTAGAATCAACTCCACAGGCAAATACCAACCTCACTCACCTCACTAACACCGTCTCCAGACTGGACGGTATCGTCGCGATCCTTAAGACCCAATTCGGCGATTCCTTCACACACAATCCACAGCAAAACAAGGGTGTCATCAAAATCGGCAAAAACGAGGCCAGTGTGGATTATACCGATTTCAAGGTCACTTGCCCTTCCAATGTTCTCAGAGGCCGTGTGGAGGGTGTTCTCGCTCTCTCATTGGACATGGTGACACCGTTGTCAGTATAGGAAGACTATGCTTATGTAATATTACGTAATGTGCTAGGCGCTTGGTTACGTAAGCGCGGGCCAAAATAAAAAAACAGATCCCCCCTCGGGGTTTGAATTTTTGTTACCGTTACTTATTCGTACGATGACAGGACTCCAGAAGGTGACGAAACACGTGTCGCGGGCCTGTTTGGAGTGTCGTTCAAGACACATGAAGTGTGGAGGGCAGGAGCCTAAATGTGAGCGGTGTGTCAGAACAAACAGAGAATGTCAATACGTGAAATCCAACAGGGGTGGATCACGTAGAAAGGGGGTTAAGGTTGCCAAGCGAGACCATACCCCGTCCAGTCTATTGCCCTGTGTGAAGAATGGCTTGGAGCATTTAGCCTATGAACCAAACTGTGATCAGAGCTGTCTTAATGTTGACAACTACAATAAGGTCCCGGAGTGTATGAAAGGTGTGAAGATTGGCGCAAGAGAGGAGGCAATTGATTTCCATCCTACGTTCAACTCCAGTAATGACAAATCCCCATTGAACGTGATTTTTGACGAGTCAAAATTGGTGGAATCCTTGAGTGATTGTTATATTTCACCGGCACTCACTCGAAATCTCAATGTAGAAGCAATCATCGACACATTCTATACCCACTTTTACGAGACACATCCATTCTTGCCACCTAGAAAACACATCACCCAATATCTCAGCTCAATACCAAATGCAATGGATTTAATTCTTGCGATGAAGCTGGTTGGTGATGGTCAAACAACAGGTGTGTACTCTAAAGACGTGGAAACAGTGAATTTCCTCATCAACTCCATTTTAGACTACACAAAGCAGGTGGGAAAGGATTTTGTAAGTCTCCAGGTGTTGCTTGTCTTGTCGATGGTGGCACATATTTCTTCTCTCCATGATTTGTCGATTCTGCTCAGAGAAGCCCTTTTAATGCTGACGATTGAGTTGAAATTGAACTATTTGGACGAAGCCATTCTTCCTCCGATGTTTATGGATGTGAACGGCAATATTGCGGAAAGAAGGGATAACGGCGACCTACTGGATGGGTTGTTCAAATCCAGGAGAGTGGTGGGCATACCGAGGGATATAATGCTCGACACCATAAGGAGGACGTTCTGGGAAACTTACTTCTTTGATACAATATCCGGAACGGCCTCAGGCCAGTACAAGTCGAAGATTGCGGTGATCAAGTGTTTGATCTTGTATCCAAGCAGTGTCACGATGGATCACTTTGATTTCAAATCCAGAGCGGAGGCCTGTAAGGTTGTCAATGATGCCATTTCGTTAAACGTCGCGATTCAAAACAAGACCAGTTATGAAGTGTATCTAACTCACATGAAGGCTGCATTGGGCAATTGGGAGATGAAGATGGCCAATCCAAGCGCATATTCGATGCCCTATTTGGTGGATCTAAACGGTAGAGTGAACGAAGGGTTGTTTGAGTCAATTGTCTTGATCAACTACGCGAGGATCTTCACACACAGGCCCTTTTCTTTCCTCTGGAGGTCCGATGTTTCTAAACATCCACGGTGTACCGAGGATCCCGGGATTGATGACCCTTGTCCCGAGCCGTTGGTTGCAGACGAACGTAGGAAGATCATAGAGACGAGGCGGACAATCGATTCGGCAAATTCCCTCATCAAGACCATCTTGGACACTGACGCGACTGACATCACCAAAAGAACCCCGTTTTTGGCGTGTGGGTTGGCGTTTTCCAGTTTGGTCCATTTGAGTGCATATTCATGGGTGGACACCAATTTGAGCAAGCACAAGACCCATCTTGGTGGAGATGATGGGGAAGAGGATCTGCGGATTGGCTATGAGGAATTAGAGATTTATTCCGAGTACATCAAACTTGAGATTGGCTCCATCTTGCAGATTAGCAAGCACTGGTCCCTTTCTGCGAAATTGGTTCAACACATCTCCGAAACATTGGACAAGGTGTCGAACGATTTGTGGAAGACGATCCAGAGGGGCGTTTCCGAGCTCAAGGACTTCGCAATAAAGAATTCAAAGCGATCCAATGTCGAGGTGACACCTACAAGTGAAGTCAAGCTAGAGGAGGAGAAGTTGCTTAAGAGTGCGAGCGAGTTGACGGCCACCAGCAACAGTGACTTTTCCAACCCACCTTCGGTCGAAGACCCCCCAACAGGGCCTCCAACAGGTCCATCAGGTCCTCCATCCAATGCCTTCATGGCAGATTTCCAGGACTTAGAACTCAACTTGATCAACAATTCCGGTGGAGATTACGGTTTCCCTTACACGTTAAATCCTATGTCGCCTGCAGGGGACACAGGATGTGACTGGGTTGACAAGAACGTCTTTGAGTTCGATCCTCTGGGACTGAATATGAATTTGTAAAGTACTGAGCCATTTGTAAATTTTATTACCACTAACTCCTCTGAGGATGTCCAATATAATCATCGATAATGGAACGTATACGATCAAATACGGGGTTGCTGACAGTGGAATTGTGAAGAGCGTTCCCAACTGTCTTGTCCGTACTCCTGATAAACGATTTCACAATGGTACGGACCTCATGGACAACAAAACAATGGCAAACTTGTCTACTTTATCCGGTATAACCTTTCACAGACCACACAGTCATGGTCAGTGTTACCAGTGGAATCTAGAACATCAGATCTTTGATGAGGCGTTTCTTCTTAATGGGGACGACTCTGGAAACGGAGACTTTTTAAAGGATTCGAATCTTCTTTACTTAGGATGTGTTATTACGTTACCCAAGTTTCAGAATATGGTGGATCAGATTATGTTTGAAGAGTACGGTGTGGGGAATTACGTGCGATCGTCTGCGGCGGCGATGGCCCCGTGGATGGACGAATTGGACCGGGAGAGAAGCCCGTCCTACAAGCCGTTTCAGCTGGTTGTTGATGTGGGATTCGACTCCACATGGGTTGTGCCGATGATCCACGGGTTGCCCTACTACAAGGCAGTGAAGAAGATGCCCATTGGAGGCCGGCTGCTGAACGGGTATCTCCGAGAGGTGATTTCGTTCAGACATTATAATGTGGTGGATGAGCCGATCTTGGTGGACGCAATCAAGCGTCAGACGTGTTTTGTGGCACAGGACTACGATTCTACGATCGGCAGGTTGACCAAGCTGCGGAAGTCCCCCCGGGCCTTACTTGCCAGTGACATGTCGGTCAAGTATCTATTGCCTGACCACAAGACCGACTTTCACGGCGAGCCCATTGACAAGGACGTCAACGTGGGCGAAGGCCAGAGCATCCTTCTCACAGACGAGCGGTTTCTCATTCCAGAAGTCCTTTTCCATCCCCAGCTCTCGGGTATTCATAAAAGCGGGCTGATTTCTACAATTAAGCAATCTCTTTTGGGTGTGCCCGAGCTCTTGCGACCCCTCTTAGCCAACAACTTGGTGTGTATCGGTGGGACCGCGAATCTGCCCGGATTGAAGGAGAGAATTTTAAAGGACTTGGATCAGGAGGTCCCCGAGGAGGCCCAAGTGCGGTTGTGCCAATATGACCACCAGGACATGGCCACCTTTGGCTTCCATTGTGGAGAGAACTTTTTTTCAAAGGGTGGGTTCAATGACGTCCAGGTGACCCGAGAAGAGTACTATGAGTTGGGTTGTGAGTACGTCCAGGAAAAGTTCGGGTATAAGCGGTAGGCGGTCAATTTATCCGAGATATTCCCTTGTTCATGTCTGCTGGATAGTTGATCCTTATTGGCTTATCTTGAAATCGCACCCCGTTTGACTAATATCTCGATGCTGCACGTGAAATAATGCGAACCAAATAGGTGCTCATGAACCCACGTCTGCTCTTTCCGCCCCCACAGCCATCCATTGAGTCAATGATCTCGTCGTCTCCTCCACAACATGCTACTGACAGCCTGCTTTTCTTGCATTTCTTTATAGATTGTTAGCCCTTCTGCACGTTTCATTGCATCACCCATTCGATTCTGACACCGTAAAGAAATAAATTATTAGGTCGTGTGAGGGTACGGCATTGGAACTTAACATATTCCAGGGATCCCCTGTAAGTTTAGATACGCCAATTGCACCATCTGATAGAGTTTAATTCAAGGATCACGATGGTAAAATCACGTCTCAACTGCTCTTAGTATTGATGTCCTAGTGGGGTATTTGTATTACTTGCTCAGCATTCAAATGCCCACGTGCCCCCTTGACAGGACCGAATTCAAATGTATCCCCCGAAGGGGGTTAAATAGTCATCCATCCCCACCCAGTCTATTTACCTTTCACTGTGACTTGGAAGCCGATCATTTACTCTTTACAGTTAAGCAGGTTCCAGATCAAGTACAAACTCTTTCGCTGTTGACACTTTCTTTATCATGAAATTCGGATTGCAGCTTTACGATAGAGCCACGGCCAAGTGGAGGAATTACAATATCGACTACAATGAGTTGAAGATGGCAATCAAGTTGGCCACAACGGATTGCCAGTCGTCACCACCGTCGACGTCATCATCATCAGACTCCGAAAGAGGCCAGGAAGGCTTGGATAAGGAAATGAGTAAGACCCAGCGGGATTCCCTTCGTGCAATGTACAGGGCCTTCCAGGAACAAATCGACCTAGTTTCCTTGTTTGTGGATTCGAAGATCGGAGAGATTCAAAGACGCCTTACCTCATTAAAGAAACAATGTAATCTTCTAATCAGACAATCCCAATCCAACACTCCCCACTCCCTCGTTCTCCAAAGAGTCACAAATAGAAAGTTGGAAGCCTACAGAAAGGAGTTGGACACAATCTCAAGAGAATTACAGGACTTGGCAAGATATATCCTTCTACAAAAGATCGGTATCAGAAAGTTGTTCAAGAAGTTCCTCAAACACTCCCAATATTCTCGAAAGAAGGAATTGGTGGATAAAATGACAAAGAAGTTCCTTATTGACAACCCAAAGTCGTTCACCAACGCAAACTTGAAGGATTTATCAAAGGAGATGTCCCTCATGTTCGACTTTCTACACTCGTTCAATGAACAGTCGTTTCAGTCCCACGTCCCAATCAGAGATAGAGAGGCCTCCATTCACACCTTGGACTCACTAAGACTTCCCGAACGAAATCTCACCTTGCCCTTTCCCCCGTCAAACCCATTGGCCTCCAGAATCGCCACCTTTGACATCATTTCCAAGAAAAAGGGTCCCAGGGTGCTAACATTCTGGGTCCACAACGATAACTTGGACGAAATCAAGTTCTTCCTCTCCAGTGAGTTCAAGCTCATCACAGACGAATCCTTTCTGATGGAGGAAAGGGCTCCCTCCAATCAGACAAAGAATAGAAGGGGTTCAAACATCAAATTGAGAGAGACTAAATCAACGCTGAGTTTGCATGCCGATCCCAATAATACCAACCCCGTTGTCGAGGACTCGGAATTTGATTTCACACCCGAGACCTCAACAACGTTGCTCTGGTTGAACAGAGTTGACAACCCAACAATGATCAGAACCACCAACACTGCAGAAGACCCCACAACCCCGGTTTTCCAAACCTCTCCATTCCCCCAAGTGTGTTTATCTAAGCCAACTTTGGACACAGCGGTCTTATTTACCCCCGTGGGTGGTCTCAGGCAATTTACCGTTGCCGCCATCAATCAGCCGATGATCAATGATTTGTTTCCAGACCGTCCCGTGGATAAAGTCCAATTCAAGAAAGATATCAAGGTAGAATACTTCAAGGGTGATTATATCGGTAACCCCCATATGGCCGAAATCTCCCTAGATTGGGTCATAGACCAGGAATTGAAGCCATTGGCCAAAGTTAATTCTCACCGTTTAAGATACATTACCATCGATAAAACTGGTGATAAGGTCAACAGCTTCATTTCTTTAGATTGGGATATCTACTCAACGAAAGAAAATGCAAAAGATCTCAAGGCCCCAGTAGGGTCCGATTTTCGATTTAAACATGCCATTCTGGAAATCAACTTTGACTCCAATATTACCGATTTGCCCCAGTCAGTTCAAGATTTAATCAATTCCCATTTGGTCTATCAAGTCGACCACTTGAATTTCTCATTGAACAATTATCTTGTTTGGATGTACGCCAGCAAAAACATCAGTGACTACAATATGCTCCATTACGTGGCACCATGGTTCCAAGTGTACGACTCCCAAGATATCAGGAAGATTCCCTTCATACACGAGCCTGCGCCCGAGGGGGGTATCCTGTTAAACAAGGGCGAAGTTCAGAAACCAAAAGCAGGTTATTGGAACGAATTCGATAACGGATCTGATTTTGGTGGGGATGATAATAATGGCTTTTACATCGATGATGGGGATAGTGATGAGGCCTTAGAATCCAATAATGGACCAGGGCTAACTTGGATGTCCGAATCCACTGTTGAGAAGTTGTTGAGTTATGCAAACACGATCACAGCATGGGCAGAAGTCATTAGAAATGGTGGGGGTCAATATCGGGAGCAGGAATCCTTAATTCAAAGACACTACTCCGTTTATAATGACGATTCGGACGATGAATCTCAACATCGGCCCAAAAACTATGGTGGCATCAACTCGATCGAGACAATCAAATACGCCAACCATGATCAAGTTATTGAATTTATCTACATGTCTTCCCTCGTCCTGGCCTATCTTTTGGCTGGTATTGGTGTGGGGGTTATTCTTGGATTATCCCAATACGTTGAGAAGATTGGCATTGGCTTGGTGAGCGGATCGGTCATTGGTGTTTCCATGTTGGCTTTATTAATCAGCGTTTCATTGAGTGTGGCGGGTGTTTGTCTCTCAATGTGCAGATATCAACAGGGTCCGCTCTGGCATTATGTATTCATCTGGCTGGGTGTGATTGTAACAAGTGTGACACTTATTTACGGGTTTACATTATTTATTTAAAACATCATACTGTGTATTAGAGGATTTGCTTTTGTCGTTGCTGAGCCATCACTGTACTTTTTGTATAATTAAACCAATTAATCGATACATACACAATAAGATTTGCTCTTATGTCAAGCACGAAGTTGAGTGTATGATGTATGGTGCATGGAGTCGGCGAAGCGACTTTACTGAGACAAAACAACGGATCAATTGTGTTCGTATGTGTGATTACGTAATAGACCTCAATTGGCGAATTAACTTTAACAACTTGATACTACTTGTTGTATATGGTAGTTATTACAAACTGGTGGTGTGGGTATGAATTAATTACAAAGTATACACAAAATTTGGAATTCCCTTGCTATCAAATGACAAGACTTGATGATTTTGTTGAATCTGTTCTTCGATCCATATAAACCTTCCCTTGCTAACAATTAGAATGGTTTGTTTTTCCCTTTGTTTTTTCTTTTTATAATAAGGATGTTACCATTGGTTGGATATGCGCCTAGCAAAATAATCAGTTTAGAATCTTCATACCATTTACACCTTTCTGAAATTATTATGACAAAATAAATTTGTAAAAATGTGATTAAAACATCTAATCCAATCATTATAGTACCATTTGAATAAGGGAGAGAAGCCGATCACCCCCATCTAGGTTTCATCAATACTAACATATCACCTATTAAGTTATTTGAAAATTCATTACAGGCAACAGAGTTTTTGTCGTAATATATGCATCTCTGCTTTCTTCTTCTGCATATCAGGGTCCTGGGGTGGGTATTATTTAATGGTGTGAGCATAAACAAGCATGAGGAGAGGATGAAATGATGGTAGGTTGACTGCTGAGGTAGAAGGGGAAGGGAATATTAAACACACAATATCCTCATTTACTAATTTTAAGGACTCCCGAAAGAAATTTAGCAATCAATGGTTGAATAATAACGACTTAGCGTTCTACAGGCGTAGTTAACGGTGCCCCATTTGATAAAGAAGCCGTTTATATCGATATCAAGAGTGAGAATACCAGACAGTTTAAATCTGAAGAGAATAGGATCGGATGCTTGATTTACTATTGCATACAAGGGTCATTGTTCCAAACTTCTTGATGGTATTTCAAAAATACAGCATGACCATTGGCAAGATAGGCAAATCTAATAAATAATCACACGATCGCAAGATAGACAAATCCTATTTTAGTGACTTTCTTAAGGTGAAAGCTATTAACAACTGAACCTTTTTAATGAAGAATCAATGATAGAGCCAAAAATAGCATGTAAAAACTCGATATGACACTGTCCAATCTTATAATACTCTCATTCTTCACTCTCGATCTTACTTTAATTATCACAGGTAAGACGGTAGCGGTTGTGATTGCCGCTCCGATTACCAAATGGAGAATATTAAGTATAATGTCCAAAGGTTAATTCAAATCAATTGATTTGGATTTAGAGATCTAGAGCAAGGTGTTGGCTATTCACCACAGCGGAAGCTCTAGAATGATTATTGTCGCCATATTTCATCTTGAATATCCTTCAAATTTTCCAATCAATATCCATCAGAGGAGTAGGGTCTTTGATAGGATGCATCATTTTGATCTTGTTGATCTATCCCCTCTCGCTGGTTGACCGCATACACCCCTTCAACGGGATAATTTTGTTGGTAAGTTTGCTGGTAATTTTGTCGGTAAATTTGTTGGTAAATTTGTTGGTTATTTTGTTGATACCATTGGGAGTAGTCTTGATTGGAGGGTTGATTGATGAACGACGGGTGCCACGACTGTGGACTATCATTATATCTTATTCTCATGTCTACTTGATTTTGCGATGTTGCGTTAGGTGGCATCCTTATTGGATATGATGGTGCAGCATAGGCCTGCAGTAGAGGATCATAAATTAGATAATTAGGATCCGGTACTGTTTGAGTGGATTGAAGGCCATCAGGAATTGATCCCGTTGAGATTGAATCTTCAATCTGGTCTGGAAATTTCCTCGAACCCTTATCTTGCCTCAGGGAGGAATACTGATAACCATTGAGTATGGACAGTATTTCATTGATTTGAATGTCTGTTTTGGATTCCGGAGAGAGATGGACATTTTCTGAAAAGTCGTCCAAAAGATCACCCTTTTTGAACTTCACCAAGCTTGACAAATTCAAAAGTGCGGTTGTGAGCAAGTTCACCCTGTTTTCCAATATTCTAACATGTTCCATTTGATATTGTTTATCCTCTTGGGGGGTTCTATCGATGTATGTACATATATAGTTATTTTCCACACATTTTATACATGGATTATGTCCGTCACATTTTGTCTTTTTTAATCGACAGCTGTCACACGCCTTTCCTACACGAGCACGTTTACCGGGTGTCTTATTGTCCATTTTAAGTGCAAAAGGGACCAATTTGTGATATCAGTTGGTGATGGTAATTTGCTATCTCGAACGCAATCTAAGAAAAATCAATCAACTTTTATTTCACCATTTCACTCATTTGGGAAATTATTGACTCTATGACTTGATGTGGTGAAGGATAAAGAAACTCTCCAAGGTTTAAGGTATAAAATGTCTAAGAATATAACGTATAATGTACAGTCATGTCAAAATTGTTGCAAGAGGTCATGTATCGAGCATTTTTTGTCAAAGAGAAAGGCGGGTGGCATTGGGGACCCCAATTCTGCCCTCAATTCATTGCACACCATAAAATCCATCTCATCCAAGAATTTGGGGACTAGAAGGTCTCCGGAGCCGCTGGGTTGATAAGAGTAATTGTTGAAATTCAAATCCAAATTTTCCTCCTCGTCAGGATCAATAAATTCTGAGGAAACCATTGATGTGGCCGAGCTTACCACTGTGGGATCTTCGATATCGATCAACGAAGAGGGGGTATTAGGGGTTTTGTTTTTGCTCTGATAATCTTTATGGTGTAGTTCCTCACTGTCCTCTTCTTCAGCCTCTAGGGTATTCTCGCTGTCCTCATCAAGTCCATCAAGGGTCATTAGGATTGTATTCACATCGTCGGGGTTTTTCAACTCACTTTGGAACCTCTCGATTGCTGCCTTGTCCCCACCCTTGACCAACTGGGACAATTTCACAATCGATTTTGTTAGCAGATCCACCTTGTTCTCAATTAGTATCACCTCCTCATTTGTGAACACTCTGTCCTTTTTGACTCTTTCCGTATAGATGCAAACTGTGTTGGATGCTAAGCATTTTATACATGGATGATGACCTGAACACTTTTGTTTCTTTACTCTGCAACAGTCACAGGCTGTGGCAACTCGACACCTCTTACTTGACATGATGAATACCTTAGATACCTTCAACCAACGGGGGACCGGGTGGGAATCCTCTCTTATATAAGCAAAAAGGCGTGGGCTATCAGCCCATTCGCTTCCTGCAGCCGTGAATCATGAGCAGATTTCATGGGGTTAATAATATTGCCACGGTTAAAACGGCCAGGGGGTGGCACCATCTTAAAACATAACCCTCCCCCCCAACACCACTGGTAGGCTCACATGGCAACCTTCATATATTCAAATACCAAACACCTCATAACACTCCCCCACCTGGTTTCATGAATTCGCCGAAAAGCCGAATCATCTCCGAGGCCATAATTCAAACCATCCCACTTGTGCGGCACTTGGCCTAAATAAGCTCACTTTTTGAGGCACTTTGTGTCTTTTATTCCAAAGTGCGTCAAGTGGGAGGGTCTTATGTTGTTGGATATCACCAAATTACATCCCTTATCACCAAATAGATGGAGTGAAATCACACTAGATGTGGAGCCTGCCCAGGAATCAAGCCTCCCCACAATCGTTTATGTAATCCGGGGTTATATCGGGGGGTAGAAATTCCAATTACATATATTGAGTCATGTCATAGGGATCTTCCCCCACTTCAAGCCACCTGTGGCCATAAGGGCAGAGGAGCCAAAAATGTGTCTGTCGAAATAGAGCAAAAAGGAACCAGTTAAGTGAGGGGTTATAAATGAGGTCAATCCACTAGATGGGATAAGGGGGTCAGCGTGGAAGATCAAATTCACTTCATAGGCTTGAATTGAAGTTCGGCAATTAACCTAAATAACTCTTAAATTGCGTATAAAAGCGGCATGAAATTGGTAAAAATAGCCACAATGGCGTGATTGTTCATGTGATGGTTGTTTTGAAATGGTCACGTGAGAACTTGCATCTTACTCTAACCCAACTCTTGTCATTGTTGTGGGAGTCTTTTGCACGGAATAGCTATAGGCACATAAGTGATTGATGTGGTTCTATTTATATAGTAGCGTTTGTCACGAGACGGGAAGTCGTGGTGAGTGAAATGCCTCGTCATGAGCAATCTTTACGTCTCGCCCGGTTTAGATTGCTCTTGAAAATATGGGCCCATCATTGCTTCCATTACTGTAATCAGAGCTCCCCATACATGGAGTGGTAATCACGATAATCAATCAGGTAATAAAGGAATATTGTTAAAAAAGAGTATGAAGGTAAGGTACTTAGATACTTTTATGCTAAGAGAAGATGAAGATGTTCCAAATAAAATGAATAACCTCCTTACCGATCCCCAAAACAATTCGTTTAAAAGATAATGGGCGTGATCGATCAGGTGGTTCAACGTTGGCTTCTTGATTGTGGGCATTGAAAGAGGTAGGAGGTTGGCCATTGTTTCCACGTAAAAGATGGATCGTGCCAATCTCATCATTCAAATCCATTTGCTTATAATTCAACATGATGGATCTATCCAAGGAGATAGGCAAACCTCTATGTCTACCTCTGATCATGACCAAACAAATCAATAACTTGGATAAATTTGAAAATTCCGTCACTAGGGATGAATCAATACCCGGAAACCCCATACTCAACCCAACCGTACCATACGCAGAAAAAACCTCAAAGATGATATCAAAAATACCAAACAATCCCTTATCAATTGAACCAGTCTCACAAATACACACCAAACAGATGATGATGCTCAAAAACCACATATCAAAGCTCAACTGGTTTCTAATATTCACCTTCAACAATGTAGGATCCCATTTCTTCCTATGAACAAGATCATTTTCACAATTGCTATCCGGGTAGACACCCAAAGCCTGGTCTTCATAAACGTTGGTAGCTCTCACAGACATGGTGACAGGAAGTACGGCCACATACATCATGATGATGGTTAGAACTTGAATTCCCGGATTAATCACCCCAAAGGATAAGGTGGACAAACCCGCAGTTCTGGTACTGAAGGCATAGAAAAGCCCATTGGAAACAATGAACCCTTTTTTAACGAAATCCAAAGCATTCCTATTGATATCCAAAATGATGAATAATATCCAATATGATAGCGTCATCGACCATAAAACAATGAACAACCAAAGAGTTGCAGGTCCTGGAAACAACATCGTGAAACACCGTCTTGGATGGTCCAGTAAGAACGACAAGGATTGATTCATCATACTTAATTGGGGCGTCAATCTCCTCATGATGGAAATAATCCATCTCAAAGTAATAGGGAACCCGGAATTGCCCAAATAAATCAACGCCGAACATACCAATAGAATATATGTATTTTGATACATTGACGACAAGTTGTCAGGCGTCAATGCATACCCTAGATTGGCCATCGACGACATTGAAAGGAAAATCGCCCACCAAGCCGGGCTGACACCCGCATTCTTAATGATCGTATTGCACTTCTTGTTCCGAATGGCCATAGGTAATAGGAAAACGCAACCAATCAAATGTAAACCAAAGTAATAACAGGGCAAAATCCAACACAACATCTTCATTGCCCTATATTCCACTCCACCCAATTCTTCTTTCTGCTCATCATTCAAGACAGCAAACACAGAGTTGTTGCCAATGGTCGGATTCCAAGAAAGGTAGTCTCCCTTTCGCGACGTCTGATATTGCTTCAACGATTTGTTGGCAATAGCGTTAGTCAAAGTTTTGCGTAGAGTGGTGTCGCAGATATCATTCACGTCCTCACTGTAACTACGTGGGTCTGGAATGTGCAATGGTGGGCCTGCATCAATTGCTTCATTGTTTAAAAGGTGGTCTCGTTGTCTCAGCATTGTTAGAGACATCAAAATATTGGCATTATCACGTCTCACGGGTTTTGGTATCTCACCAAAGGTGACCCTGTTATCAGAAAGATCGCCCAACCCTGCTGATCCCTCTACCCCAGCAGTATCACACACTGGAAGCGGATGCTCATTATCCACGGGTTGATCTACTGTATTATCAGTCATCGCCGCAATTGTTCTAGCCCGATTTGCCTTAAAGTTGGCTTTAGATTTTGCCTTAATGTTATGAAACGCCTTCTCGTACCAATATAATCTAATAAAAGCGACCGAAGAATGCACAAAACAACTGCTGGTTAAAATACAGGTAATGTAGATGATTATTTGCTGGTAAAGGCGAATATCATTCAAATTGATCGTGTTCAAACCAGATTGAGTAGCTGTAGCACACCCAAAAAACAAGGCATTAGCAAACGACATATTGCCACCAGCGAATAGAACCACAGCACAAAAAAAGATCCATGCTAGGATGTAGGCATAATGAGCAGCAGCAAAGTTGGGGATGAGGAGCTTGATATATGGGCCCACCACATCATCAATTGAGTACATCACCGTCTTCAACTTAAATGAGCTCCATTTACCCTGCCCTCTGCGGAATTGGTCCTTTTTGCCTGGGTCATCCTTTTCCTCCTGAATTACATCACTACTGTTCATATCCGGCTCTTCTTCTACACTTGACATTTTAATATCACCAGAGAGAAAACGTCACCCAAAAACCATCACATGGAGAAAGGGGTGGCTCAAGTCCATTTTGTAATTACTGCCAATAATTAAACCGTGCCACTTCATAATCACGCAAATATCTTACCCAAATCAAAAGGTGGAGAGAAAGGGTTGAAAGGTCCAAAACGATTTCAGTAACAGTATCTTATTCTGCAATTACACAGCCAAATCACCCAGCCTTGCTTAAACCATCATCATTGGATTGCTGGGTCCTTTCAATACTCAAGTAAGGGTTACACAACCATGAAAAGTCACGTGCCATACTGACTCCGCCCCCAAATGAAAGTTGCGAGAATTAAAGGGCTAACCAGTCACGCAGCAGGATGGGATTGGGTAAAAATATACTAGTATTTCATTGGATGAAAAAAACTGAACATGAGCAATATTTGTTTGCTAGAGTTTGGAGAAGAATTGGTCAATGTCCTTTTGGTATTTGCATTTGAGACTCCTCTTGGGTGCTCTATGCTTCGAGAGACTCAAGGGAATACCAATAGCAGTGGACCTTTCTCTCGTGACAAAAAAATGAACACTTTCTTTCAAAATTTGAGATGGTGTCTTATTGGTTCCTTTGGGATGTAGCTCATCTAAGACTTTACCAATCCCATCTGTAATGTAAACAATGGCCCCAATAAAGAAACCATGCCTGCGAGCACAAGAGTAATGTAGCATATGTCCGTTATTTGTAGTTGGGATCATTGAAACCACTGGTGAATCCATTATGGAAACAATTTCACCAAGTTGGTCCTCAATGATGACACTGTTACCATCATCGTAAACTGCACTAGGGATGCGCAGTAGACCATCCAAGTCCGTCACTGGGTTCAATTTGAGGCTCTCCAAATTACCAGGTTTCTCTATCACGGAAGAATCGTCAACGTCTCCGTTCCTCTCGAACCTGGATTTACCAAAAAAGGCTTCAAAAGGGGAGAATTTGACATACTCACTGTAAATCATGATAGGAACAGAAGAACCATGAACAATGATACTCACCAAGACCACAAAAGTGACGATTGGCCAAAGGATTCTGATTATTTGGTAGTACTTGTGGTCAGTTGGATAGTCAAGAGTAGGGCCCTGAGTAGTGTTTAGAACTTGATCCTCCAATTCTGTAATTGCGACGACGCAACCAAATAGAGCGGAGACACCAATGGGGCCAAAATGGCCAACTAACAATGCCTCCTTCCAATTCTTGATATCTGGACAAAAGCGTTGGACTATCAATGAAGCCGGCAATCTCCTTAAAATCAAGACGACGAGAGCAATGATGATCAATCTCCACACATCCAAACCTAAGGAGCCATTATTGAAGTCGGCCCAGGGGATGACTGCACCAAAGTAAATGAAAAAGGAGACGTTCAAAAGCAAATCGATCACAGAAGAAGCGTCTGAGTTTTCTGTACTCTCTGTAGCCCAACCATCCCAAGCAAAAGCGGAACCGGCTGCAAAGGAGGCGAGCAAGTCGTCAAATCCCAACATTGAGCCGAAACCACCACATATTAGGGCAATGGTGATGTAGAAAGCTAGCAGGCAAGATCTGTTTATCAAAGTGTGCTTTTCTGCAAATTGGGCCAGTTTTCTTGTTGCAAACCCAACAACAGCACCAAAAAAAAGACCAAAAACACACATATAAAGAACGGATACACATATCCAGTTCTTAACAATCAATTTAGCGTTACCTTGATACTTGATGATATTCAAGGCAAGGAAAACAAATGGAATTGACATTCCATCATTGCAAGCGGACTCGCAAATAAGTAGGTGGCGCACATGAGCTGGCACTCTTCTTGCAAATGGACCTTGACCAACAACAGCAGCTGCTAAGACGGGATCAGTCGCAGTGACACAAGCCGAAACTAGCAACCCCATAATAAATGTGCAACCGGGGATGAGAGCCCACACAAACACTCCAATAATCAGCCACCCTGAAATCATACATGGAAACATGAGCGTTAAAACCGACAACCCATGGTTCCAAATGTATCGTTTTGGCAATTCCACTGAAGAGGCAACAATATCAATACATAGCAAGATTCTAGCTAATTCAAGTGTATTATAGAAGAAGTTTCCCCAAATGAGAGGATTAAACCATTTTAAACAATGAGGTCCCACTATTAATCCGTAAACTGTCGCCAAGCTGGCTTCACCTATGAATAACCTTTCCTTGACAAATAGGGAACACAATGAGAAAAGTAAAGTGAAAATACCAACAATTGCATACGCTATATGTGTCTTAGTAAGGTCTAATTGACTCCAGGCCATAGACTAAACTTGGTTTCCTGAATTTGCCCTGGTTAAATCGATAGGCAGAAGGGGTTCTACAGGTTCAAAAAATTTTTACATCAATAGCTAATCGCTCAGCATCATCTTGAGTAATGAATCCAGTTGGCCATAGTGGGTGCTTGGATAAGTTTGGGTAATTTGAGCAGTATGGACAATAATTAACCACTCAGTAATCATTAAAATGGGTAAACTAGCTTATAAAATAAATTAGATGAAGAAGATAATTTTTAAAACATTGGTCTCAAAGCCGAATTTGTTTCCCTTTTTTACACATTGGGCCTTTCAGGCCATCCTTTGCCTATGGGCTAACCATAATTGCATTGTTTTGAGTCATTACATTTGGGTGTCTCTATCTGTCAGGGTCAAAGCTTAATCCCACCTCGCAGCTGCACTGACGACATCTTTTTTATTCATGCGGTGCATTTGAATGTGTCAACTTCAATCTTGAGAGCATAAGAAAAAGAGCGTGATTTTAACATTTAGGGAAAAGCTCACAACTTTGTCGGTAGTTGTTATACTACCGACTAAAATGTACAATCAATTCCAATTGGAGCATGATAATTGTTCTTTGATCTTGATGGACGCAAATTTCTTTTCTAATAGTTGAAATTCATAATAAAATTGCCAGTAAGAGGTACCAATTGAATTCTTATACCTCTCTCGTTACGCTCTATTTACGATCATGGGATTTTTAAAACCAAACTGGAGTCAAATGTTTCTCCATCAGAGAGCATTTCACAAATAACCATGCTATGTTAAAAATGATCATTGGATAGTCAGGAACCCTGCGGTTTGTATTTTTATTCTCCCATCTTTAAAAGAAGAGCACATTGGTCGGATAATAACAAATCAACTGTTTGATGTGCTGTGCTGAAGGTAATAGATGCTGAGCGCAGTTACTTACGTAATATGACTCTTTTTAAGATACCGTTGTTTAAAGGATGGTCTATTCACATCACTCTCACTCGGGTAGTTATTGCTGTCATGCCTCCACTCCCTTGGAGGAAATGATCCAAACTGCAATTGATAAAAAATTTAGGATCTTTTCATTAACCGAACATGTACCAAGACTTGAAAGGGAATTCATCTATCCAGAGGAGCACCACTTAACGGTGGATGATTTGAAGACCACATTTGATGCGTTTATTGTGCATGCCAGGAGAGCACAAAATAAGGTTAATGGGAACAAATTAAACGTTACCAAACTTCTTGTGGGGTTCGAAGCGGAAGGTGGAATCAATGAGGATCATTTAGAAATGTGTTTACAATACAAGAATAATTACAAAGTCGATCTAGTTGTGGGTAGTGTTCATCACGTTGATGGTGTTCCAATTGATTTTGATGAGGCCCAGTGGAAGGTGGCACTGGACCTTGTAGGCAAGGGAAACGTCGAAGAATTATATTACCAATACTTCAAATCAGTTTATCGTATGATTGAGGTATTGAAACCTGAGGTGGTCGCCCATTTTGACCTTATTAGGCTGTTTACTCCACCGGAGTTGCTTATTTCGGATTTGAAAACGGTCCCCCGAGTTTGGTCTCTTATTGAACAATGTGTTGATTTGATCACCAAATTGGACCTTTTGGTGGAACTGAATTCCTCTGCAATTAGAAAGGGATGGTCTACACCTTACCCTAAGCCGGATGTATTTAAATACATGCTTGGACAGGGGGTCAAGTTCTGTTTGAGTGATGACTCTCACAAATCTGACCAGGTGGGATTGAATTATCATAAGGTGCTTGAATATTTGAAGCAGTATGATGTCAATAGTGTCTGGTATTACACAATTGACGATAGTCTTAAGGTTTCAAGAGGAGAAGTTTTACTTGCCGAACTCGAGAAGGAAATTCAATGGTGAGTTAGCCCACGAGGAACCGTATTTATTGAACATAAAAGTTGGGCTTTAGATTGATGATCTTTTGAATAATTGAAAGAAAATTAAATTCTCCTGCAAGATTCATACGTTTCAATTAATATTGTCCCAAAAAGTCGTTTATATGCTTTCAATCTAGAAACTGTGCAAGGTCAAAATCCTATGAGCACACTTTTGAAATATGCTCAGCAATTCTATCTTTCATCCACCTAGTTTCTACTTACGTGTTCAAAAGATACGACATAAACGGTTTGAGCAAATTAAAATTGCGCCTTATGGTAAATTGAATTTAACAATTCAAGTTAAAATGTTCTTGACTATCATTTGTGATCTGTCACGAAAGTTAATTCACATAACAAACCCTCAAAAAGGGGTCAAATTGATTCTATTCACACCCTTTACTTTATTGAATTTTAACATCATTGCAAATGAACAGTGCTAATGACAAGGTACCCACTCAGGAGACTTCCACCCCCACAACTTCTATTCACGTAGATTGTGCTCATGATGATCATCAGCTATCTAATCTGAGTGAAGAAGGAGAGGTTTACCACTCAACACCTTTGACATCAGTGAGAAAAATGGGTGAGTTTGAACTGGCAGGCCAACACCACCATGCGGAATACGAAAGCCCCATAGACATCGAAGATCAAGAAAGCTTCGATCTGAGCATGGAACTAGACCACTTACAGTCAATTGTGGACTCGCATAAGAAGAGAAACAGGGAATCACTTACTGGGGAGCTGAAGGATCTGTGGGAAAGCTTAAAGGGAAAGAGTTCTCAAATTGCATTGGAGAGTGGGGTGTTTGACTCCAACTGTATTACAGAAAATTTGGCTAATGAGGAGGAGAAAGCCACAAGTGATACCGAAAGTCAATATGAATTGGAATCTAGTCCTGTGGAAACAGTTTTCAGATCAAAATCATTTGATGAGTTCATCAATGAGATTGATGGTGACACCTGTCATTTCGTAATGGAGAAGGCCACAAAGGCGTGTGTGGACCACCATATGGTAAAAAGATCCGAAGAACTCTTAAGGGAAAAGGAAAAAGAGTTTGCTGCAAGACAAAAAGAAGACACAGCGGATGAAAAGGATCAAGAGTTCATATTGCATGGGTTTCCTGATTCATTCAACTTAGATGACAATGAAACTATTCAACCACCTACAAGTAGATCTTCTTTGGATAAAAAAGCCGTGCCGCCTACTTTGGAAGTTTCATTCGAATCTCAATTCAGTGACATGCTGAGCCAAGATATCATCGAAGATATAAACAATCTTCAGCAATCACCTAAACCCACAGTAGTAACAGCAACAGATGATCAAATTGTCCAGTTAATTGTGGAGCAACTTAAAAAAGAATTGGAGCCCTCATTAGCCCAGCTAACACGAGAAAGTGAAAAGTACCAAATCATGAAGAAATTGTACAAACTTCCGAGCGTTTCCAATTTGAATGAGGCCATGCAGGCAAAGTACAAGCGAGGAAGTAAGAAGGTCAATTTGGAGTTTGATGAGTCCGTCATTCAGCAGTTGATTGAGAAGAAACGAAAGGAATTGGATGATTATTTGATGTCACAACAGCTTGACATTCAACAGCAAATGAGATTCAATTTTAACAAACTCAGACATCTAAACACGATTGAAGAAGATCAAGAGGCGGAAAGAAGCAGAAATAGTATCAACGACATCAAATTCATCACGAAGGCTAAACCGAAGAATTTGGAGAATTCATCGGAGAGTATGGGTGGTTCACTTGACAAGGTAGATAAAGAGACGATTCTTTGCTTGAAACCAAAGTACATTCGTTTTAGAGATCGCCGCCATATCAGAGAAGTCTCCACGGGTGAATTGGAGGCTATGAGAGGGAAGTTGTTGAATGGAGAGTTCAAAGACATTTCCAAAGTAAGGTATCTCTGTGGCTTCTTTGAGAAAAATGTGAAGAGTGTTTCCCAAATGACAAACTCTAAATTATTATCGGAGGTTTGCAAAGAGCTGATAAAACGGAAAGCGATTGATTTGAGATAAGTTAAATATATGGGTAATTTTAAATTAGATAGCTTAAATATACAAAATTGAATCGCCTCATTCCTTCTTTTGCTTTTTCTTGTCAGGTTCGTCATCAGATTGGACGTCGGAATCGAATTCTTCATCCACCTCGGATTCAGAATCACCCCCGTCGAAATCCTCGTCTGGGGATTCGGATTCATCTGCAGAGCCCATGTCCACATCCCCATCAGAATCGTTGCCCATAGCAGAGGCCAACATCTGTTTGGCGATCTTTTCGTCGTTGGTCACCTTCAAGTTTTTGGATTGGAAGAAGGACTCCAAATGAGGTTGCTCAGCCCTGTCCAAGTTACCAAAGGTGTGGGTTATGCCACCGTTACGTGTTGCAACCTCCATATCGAATGTTCTTTGAGCTGAGCCCTGGCCAACTCTTGAGAATGTGATGGATTGGATTTCGGAGTATGGGATCAGAAGCGTTGGCTTGGTGACAAAGAGCAGACACTTTTCTAACGGATAGATTTGTCCTTCGTTTGCCTTTAATGAACAAGAAATGGCGACTTGGCCTTCACTTGATTGGTAAGTGCCCGGCAGAACCACCCTACGTTCGGTGAACCCACGCAGGATGTTCGCTAGAACAAGATGGGTGTTTGCGGCGTAGGATCTGTTAAGTTTATCCTTGTACAGTTCTTCGAATTGGTCATCCTCCACATTCAATTCAACCTCAATTTCCTCCTGGGAGTCAAATTGGAGGGTCAAAAAGGTGTACTTTGTCTGACCTTGTCTGAGAGGAGGGTCCACTTGTAGGATCATGAGATGGTGGATACCGTCCATTTTCGGCAAAGAGAAGATCCTCTGCACCTGGTTGTATTGAAGTTTGTAATCGTAAGTTTTACCTCTCAAACGGAGGAAGTCCTTGTAGAAATCCAGGTCGTAACGACCTCTTGGAGTAAGGAAAAGAATCTCTCCAAAGGAAACCACCACTGGACCCATCACTTGTGTGATATCTGCCTTGGATTTGAGCTCGTCCACGAAGACTTCGGCCAAGGACTTTGTTGGAGCCTTTTTTGTCTCCTCTGTCTCTTCCGATCCTTCTTCTTCTTCTGGAACCTCTTCCATGCCTGGAATGTACAGCTTCATTTCCACAAGTTCATCACCCACTCTTTCAACCGTGTCCAAAGGCCTTTTGACCAATTCCATTTCAATACCGACCTCATTCTTACCGGACAAGTTTGCATTTGTTATCTCACCGTATGGAATTTCAAAAGCGGGTCTACTGGCCACAGAAAAGACAAGCTCATTTCTTGCCAGGGTCGTTTTCCCCCAGTTCCAACCTCTCAAAGAGTGGTCTTTTTGGTCTAAAGTCACATTGAAATTCTTCTGTAATTCCTGTTTAAGAGGGTTGAATTCTTCCTGTGTAAATCCATCCAGCGTAAAAACCCCTCTATTCTTCGTGTCAATGTGTAACTCGTAACCTCTCGCCCCTCTGGACCAGGTACACGTCTGGATCTCCTCCGAAGGAAGCAAAAATGGCGCTGTTTTTGCGGTGGAGCCCTGGATAAGCTGGGGTTTCCACCCCAAACCGGAGTCGGCCAACCGTAATCTACCAGGAGCTCTGGATTGGTTCAGATGCACTCTTTCAAACTCTGCAGACATCTTCACGTGTGAGTATTGGAGGAAGAAGGAGGTGACGCGAAAAGAAATTGTCCACTTTTGGACGCCTTCCTCTTCAAGATGTCAACCAACGAAGAGGACCTTTTAGATTACAGTGACAGTGAGGAGATCCAACAACAACAGCCAGTTGCTACGGAGGCCGCTGAAGAGGAAACCACCAAGAAGGGATCTTACGTTGGTGTCCACACAATGGGTTTCAATGACTTCCTTTTGAAGCCTGAATTGATGCGTGCAATCGCTGACTGTGGGTTTGAACACCCTTCGGAAGTTCAACAGTCATGTATTCCACAATCGATTCTTGGGAATGATGTTCTTTGTCAAGCCAAGTCGGGTTTGGGTAAAACTGCAGTTTTTGTTTTGTCCACGTTGCAACAATTGGACCCAATCCCAGGGGAGGTTTCCACGGTTGTTATTTGCCACACTAGAGAATTGGCATATCAAATCAAGAACGAATATGTGAGATTCTCGAAATACATGCCGGAAGTCAAGACAGAGGTGTTTTACGGTGGTGTTTCCATCAATAAGGACGCAGAATTGTTGAAAAATAAGGAAACATGCCCTCACATTGTTGTTGGTACCCCGGGTAGATTGAATGCATTGGTGAGAGATAAGATTCTCAAGTTGAACAATGTGAAGACGTTTGTGATTGATGAATGTGATAAGGTGTTGGAAAAGTTGGACATGAGAAGAGATGTCCAAGAAGTGTTCAGAGCAACTCCATTCCAAAAACAAGTGATGATGTTCTCGGCCACGTTGTCAGAAGAAATGAAGCCAATTTGTAAGAAGTTCATGAAGAACCCATTGGAAATCTATGTTGACAACGAAAAGAAGTTGACTTTGCACGGTCTTCAACAATACTACGTGAAGTTACCGGAGGAGAAAAAGAACGCCAAGTTAGCCGAATTATTGGATACATTGGAGTTCAACCAGGTGATTATCTTTGTGAAATCCACTAAAAGAGCCACAGCCTTGAACCAATTGCTGGTGGAGTCCAACTTCCCATCGATTGTTGTCCATTCCGGTATTCCACAAGAGGAAAGAATCAAGAGATATAAGTTGTTCAAGGAGTACAACAAGCGTATCTGTGTCTCGACCGATGTCTTTGGTAGAGGTATCGATATTGAAAGAATCAATTTGGCCATCAATTACGATATGCCAGCCGAAGCTGATCAATACTTGCACAGAGTGGGTAGAGCCGGTAGATTCGGTACCAAGGGGTTGTCGATTTCTTTCATTTCCGGTGAAAAGGATGAAGAAGTCTTCAATGCCATCCAAGATAGATTTGACGTCAAGATGGTTGAATTCCCTGAAGGTGGTGTTGATCCAAGTACCTATATGAACACCTGATCAAAATGCGATTCTGGAATATGTTTAATTTTTGTTTATTGTAAAATGAAGGTCTACTTCGAAAGCGAAGGAGGGTAAAGGGGGGGGGGGAGAGAGGTGGCAAGTGGGCTGATTAAAAACTTGATATTGCTTGGTATTGCTTGGTATTGCTTGGCGTGCTTTGAAGATGATAAAGCAGTTAATAATACAAATAAAGGGGAGGCGACTGTTTGCAGGAGAATGAGGTCGTTGAAACCCGTGGGGAGAACGTCATTGATGTCAGATTTAATCAGCAAAGCAGCGTTAAATGGAACATCGTATTGATGATCTGGATCACTCTTTTTTTAACCAAAGATATCGCATCAAGGAACAACCACCCCATTACACCAGCAAAAATACATAAATATTGCTGTGGCATATGACACTGAGATAGAAGATGAGATTTGTAATGATTATATTCATTATTTGGACCAAAGATAAGTCAACTATTTCATAAACCGTCATTGGATGGATCATCACAATGCAAGCACTCACTGCTTTACCGTTTATTTGATTTTGCTTCAATTGAGGCGCTGATACTGGTCATATTTTGCATTTTGTCAACTACCTCCAACCCATCTCACTATCACTTGTCTTCCACATCCCAGCAAGTGCCTTACCTCACAAGCTCAAGCGGTGTATCGATTTACTCTGATTGTATATTTATTAAACTGGTTCACTTGTTAACCCATTTCATTCGCTTGCCTGTTTGTTTGTTTACTTGTTGATAGTCATGAGCACTTTGAATCAATGCTTACTTAGTATACCTCCATTCCAAATCTATTTCTCACTACCTACATTCGGTTATACCCTAGGATATCCCCTGTGTCACTCGTTTATAATCACCTCACCTCAAGTGGGCTCACCTCCATCCTCAAGTAAACACACTTTCAAGCTCATTTCATTTGCTTGCTTGTTTGGATCAATACTCAGTATACTCCCATATCAACCCTATTGCTGCCCCACACTACTTAAATTCGGTTGTACCCCAATATAATCCCCACGCCTACAACACCGTCACTCACCTCTGGCCTCGTTACTTATTACGCTCAGTTAGATTATCTTTGAACAACCCGCCATTTGCATAGCTTTTAACTCTTTCCTTAACATCCCTTCATCTATTGTAAACATCACTCCCATAATTGATATTGCACATCACACTACGCTAGTCCTTTGGGTTCTTTCCCACATCCACCCTCCGATATTTCCTTTTAGAGACCGTTTGTTTATTTTTGTGTAGAAAGTGGACCCACCGAGGCGAAGGACGCAATGTTGACGCGTTTAAATCGGGAATCAACGCGTCCAATTAAGCTCACTAGGTAGAGCAAAATTAAATACACACAAGGATACCATTAAGAACCCCATACGATGAGTGAAAGTATCACTCATTCCCTTTTCATCACCGAATCCTTTCGGATTTGGATCACGCGTTCAAATGGATCATTTCATCCAATTCTTTATACCAACTTGTTCTAAAGCTTTCGCTTATCCAAATATGCCATAACCGAGACTTTAGCACGTTTATGTCGCGTAATCTCATCAACTGTAAGAAAGTTCACCCTTTCAAGGTGACGCGTCACTATTTTTTTCCTTTGCTATAAAAGGGAGACCATTTCCCCCGAAATTTCTATACAAGGTTAGCTTCTTCCTCATCAAGAGAACGGAATAAGAATGTCTATCGAAGAAACCCCATCCAAAGTCACAGCCAAGGCACTTTCCACCTTGGACTTAACACAAGCCACGATTGTTCCAAAGAAGAACCTTCTCAATGATTTGACAGCAGAAGAATCAGAACACCACAAGTTCTTGAACAAGCATAGAGTGCATAGACATGCTTTGAAGGAGAAGGAAGTAGAGGAGCCCTTATTGAAAGAAAACAAGAGAAGATTTGTTCTTTTCCCAATCAAGTATCACGAAATCTGGCAAATGTACAAGAAGGCAGAGGCCTCCTTCTGGACTGCGGAAGAAATCGATCTTTCCAAGGATTTGTCCGATTGGAACAACAAGTTGAACGATAACGAAAGATTCTTTATCTCCAGAGTTTTGGCCTTCTTTGCCGCCTCTGATGGTATCGTTAACGAGAACTTGGTTGAAAACTTCTCGGCAGAGGTGCAAATCCCAGAAGCAAAGTGTTTCTACGGGTTCCAAATCATGATGGAAAACATCCACTCTGAAACCTACTCCTTACTAATTGACACCTACGTCAAGGATCCAAAGGAATCCGAATTCTTGTTCAACGCAATTGAAAATATCCCTTGTATCAAGGAGAAGGCCGATTGGGCCATGAGATGGATGTGTGATGACGGGGCTCTTTTCGCAGAAAGATTGGTTGCTTTTGCTGCTGTTGAAGGTATCTTCTTCTCAGGGTCATTTGCCTCCATCTTCTGGTTGAAGAAGAGAGGTTTGATGCCAGGTTTGACCTTCTCAAACGAATTGATCTGTAGAGATGAAGGTTTACACACCGACTTTGCATGCTTGTTGTTCTCTCATTTGAACAACACCCCAGACGAGGAGATTGTCGTCAAGATCATCACCGAAGCCGTTGAAATCGAAAAGAGATACTTCACAGACGCATTGCCTGTCAACCTTCTTGGTATGAACTGTGCTCTGATGTGTCAATATGTTGAATTCTGTGCCGACAGATTGTTTGTTGCCTTGGGCTGCAAGAAGCAATACAACTCCACCAATCCATTCGATTTCATGGAGAATATTTCCCTTGCCGGTAAGACTAACTTCTTTGAAAAGAGAGTCTCCGACTATCAAAAGGCCGGTGTCATGGCCAAGTCCTCCGCCACATCGGAGGAAAAGACCGAAAGTGGATTTACCTTCGATGAAGACTTTTAAACCCCTGGGACGGAGAAATGTAATTGTATATTAGTAGATCATTTATTTAATAGGAATGCCAATTTGATATTGACTTTGACTTTGAATCAACTTGATGTTAAAGTGAGTTGTGTGAATTTCACCATATTTTTTTCTTGGTAAAGGGTTCTCAATATAAACTGCTCGTTCCGTTCATACCCATACCAACACCTCTTTCATTTCACTCTTATTGATCTTTAGATCAAATTTTCAGGTTTCGTTCATACCAGATAACCACGCTTCAAAAGGACAATATTTGCCCAATTTTTTCCCAAAGCATATATTAAATCTACATCATACAGTACCACACTTTAAACAGAAAAAAACCCATATCATCACACCAAATTATATCAAAAGCAGAACAAACTTTCCAATGCTGAGCACCCTCCTCCGGAGAGCAAAAAAAATTTCCGCTGAAATTGGTAGTGGAACTATAACCTATTTCTACCCCTGATGGAACCCTCAACGGATAATACGATGTTGAACCGTTCCTACAAGGAGGCTATTCATCTCTTAAACACCCTGCAATCGAATTTTGCCACAATCGAGCTGGTGAGAAAGACTGGGGCAACTAGAAATGACCATCTGATGCCGGAAATGGTGGAATGGGTGAGAAGATCGGGTTATACACCTCTCCAGTTCAACGGACTCAACGTCATCCATGTGACTGGTACTAAAGGTAAGGGTTCCACTTGTGCTTTTGTCCAGTCGATCTTGAACCAATACAAGAGGGCTCCTACTATCACCACCAATGGAGTGGAAGGTAGATCCAATTCCATTAATGGGTTCACGATCAATAAATTGGGGTTATACACCTCCCCACATTTGAAGAGTGTTAGGGAGAGAATTAACATCAATGGTAAGCCTATTTCGGAGGAATCATTTGCTAAGTATTTCTTTGAAATTTGGGATAGATTGGAGAGTTCCAAGTCCGATGTGGAGAAGTTTCCTCAAATGGGTCCAGGAATCAAGCCGGCTTACTTCAGATACTTAACATTGCTTTCTTTCCACGCTTTTGTTTCAGAAGGCGTGGATACTGCGATTTATGAAGTTGGTGTCGGGGGTGAATTTGATTCCACCAATGTCTTTGTTGCTCCAACCGCGTGTGGTATTTCCTCGTTGGGGATAGATCACACTGTGATGTTGGGTAATACGATTGAAGAGATTGCCTGGAACAAGGCGGGTATTTTTAAGAAGGATGCTGCATGTTTCACTGTGGAACAGCCCGAATCTGCCATGGAAGTGATCAAGTCAAGAGCTGTTGAAAAGCAAGTTCAATCTTTTGAAGTTGTTCCTGTTAGAAAGGATTTAGAAGACGTGGTTTTGGGCATTTCCGGTGAATTCCAAAGAATTAATGCCTCTTTGGCCGTCGAACTTTGTGGTGCCCATTTGAACAAATTGGGTGTTTCAGTGGACACTGCAGAAGATTCTCTACCTATGGAATTCATTAGAGGTCTCGAATTGGCCAAATGGCCCGGTAGATGTCAAACCACGATGGATCCAAAGAGAAAGGACCTTAATTGGTTTATTGATGGTGCCCACACCAAAGAAAGTGTGGAAAACTCCTCGAAATGGTTCACCCAAGTTGTCAAGGACAGTCCTAACACCAAGGTCTTATTATTCAACCAACAAACAAGGGATCCGGAAGTGCTCATCAAGGCCCTCTACGATACAATCGAGGAGTCCGGGATCAAATTTGATCACGTCATTTTTACAACAAACGTGACTTGGTCATCGGGGGATTACTCCGATGATCTAGTGTCAATGAACACGGATAATTCAAAGGTGGAATCTTTGGAGGTCCAGACACAAATGGCCCAAATTTGGAATGGCCTTGACAAAAAATCAAGGAAACATATCTTCCCAAACATCGAAACCAGTGTCAACTTCATCAGGACATTGGAGGGATCCTTGGATGTTTTCGTCTGTGGTTCTCTTCACTTAGTCGGCGGGTTCTTGGTCGTTCTGGATGGCAAAAAATAAAGGGGTCGTCAAGCAGAGGCAGGGATGGACATCCCATCCATTCACTTTTTTATATAATTCATATAGAGATTATTATTACCTAATAATTATCTGTGCATCAAGAAATGACAAGAGTTGGTGCTGAGCACCAGTTACGTAAGCGGAATTTTCTCTCTTCTAGTTTCTCTTGTTTACATCGAAGGCCATGAATAAGGCCGTGGAGGAGCGACAGGCGAATATAAAGGTGAGTATATTAATTTTGAAATTTAATTAAGTGCTGCTTACTAATGAATAAAAACAGAGGAGCCAGGATTATACCGCACTGATTGCTAAATTCAAATCAGATTCCAACCCTAAGGTTGTTGGTAATTATCAAATTGAATCGGAGATTGGTTCAGGTTCGTTTGGTAAAGTGTTTTTGGCGAAACATACAATGTTGGATGTGGCCGTTTGTTTGAAAAAAGGTCTCAAAACAACTCAGGACGACAATCTCATGAGAGAGTTTTATTATTTGAAGGAGTTTCGACCCCACCCCAATGTTATTAAGTTATATGAGGTGATATTTATGGAATCAAGTGTTTATTTAGTGATGGATTATCACCCCAGAGGTGATCTTTTTGATTTCATTACTCACCATGGAGGTCTAGAAAGGGAAGCCAGTTTGAAATTATTCACCCAATTGACAGGTGCTGTCCATTATATCCACATGAATGGATGCTGTCATAGAGATTTAAAATTGGAAAACGTATTATTGGACGATAATTTGAATGTCCAATTGAGTGATTTTGGGTTTACCAGGGAATTGCCAATGAAGAAATCCCCATTGAGAGATATATGTGGTACAGTGGCATATATGGCCCCGGAGTTGATCAAAAGGTTACCGTACTCGGGAACTAAAATTGACATCTGGGCGCTAGGTGTTATATTGTATACTTTGGTCACTGGAGAGATGCCATTTGATGATTCCCTGGCTGAAGATGAATTGAGCAGTAAGATATTGAATTCTACACCGAGGTTCCTATCGCAGCTCGACCATCCTGTGAGTGTCATTGTTATGTCACTACTTGAAAAGGAGCCTGAAAAGAGACCTCACTCCTTATTGGAAGTCTTAAATTCACCTCATTTGGAAAAATACGGTGGTAAGGACCAGCTGACTTTGAACAATAGATTGATGCTGAATGAGCCCCCAGTGATTACTAGAGGTGAGAAGGCGATGTATAAAGATTTGGTGAAGCTAGGGTTTAATAAGTGCCAATTGAAGCAGTCAATCCAGTCACCAGAAATGGACTCGATTTCAGCAATATGGGAATTACTCAAAGTAAAAAGAAGACGTCGAAAGGCTTCGCAAAAGGGAAGCAGAAGGTCCCTTTTGAGAATGAATAGTAAATATCTTGGTGAGGATACCGATGTGGGGTTGCTGAAAAGAAGCACCTCGATTAAAAGTGTCAAAATGTTATTGAAAGGAAATTCCAGTGTGAATTTGTCCTCCAATATCTCTCCCAATCAAACATCAGAAATCACGGAAAGTGGTAAGAAATTCTCATTTAAGGGACTATTTGGCAAGAGAAGGGATTCCAATGAATCGGTCACTCCAAGCTTAAAGAGGATCTTTAGCAACATAAGCAACTCCACCACTGCGCTGAATGAATCTATTTTGCCAGATAACGATGAGGAAGTGATCAATGAGAGCATGGTTGGGGGTAACGATGATAACGACGAAGATGATAACGACGAAGATGATGACGACGAAGATGAAGATGACGTGAGCCAAATTAACACTGGCTTGAACACATTGTCCCTTGACACAAAACCAACAAGGGTGAGACCAGGGTCAGTTATCAGTGGAACATCGATCCAGACAACATTGAGTGAGACTTCTAATGGATCGGGGTACATTACCGGGTATTCAACGGATGTGAACACCTCCACTACGGCCACAACACAAGGTGCAAAATACCACCGCGTGGGTTCACCACAACCGCTGGCAACTGGTTCTCCAAATTCGTCGTTTGGAGCTAGTGGGGGGCTTTCCAGGAAATCCAGCATTGATTCTATTCGGGGAAGAGGAGCAAACAAATCCCCAAAGGAGTTCCACAAATTAAATAAGGCATTGCTGGTGAAAAGAGGCAGATCCCCAATAGCTTCTCGTATGACCACTACCTGGAAGTTTACCACCAAGAGGGAAAAGAGGAAGCTGGCTCCCTCAAAACCAATTGAAGAGGGCATTGAGCCAGAAGAGGGTGATCAAGAGGATGATGATGAGCTGAAAGAGCCTGCGCTTGAACCACATTTGCATAGAAAGAGATTCAGAAGAGCCCCCACGTTGGCGACTCCATTGGAAACCGATGAAGAAGACGAGGAAGATGAAGGCGACGATGAAGGAGATGGCGAGATTGAAGATGAGGAAGATGTGCCATTTTCCCCCCTACCACATCGGGAAGATGTTCTTAAAAGGTTGGAACTGTTTGTTAAACATCCTCGCACATCATGAGCATTTTGATCTGTATAGCCTAATCTAATCTGTGGCATGAATGAATTTAAACATAATAAAGAGTATAAAAACAGAATAAATATTATATAAATTAAAGAAAATGCCACAATTAGTACCATTCTTCTTGTTAGATTCAGCCACGTGACAACATTTTTGTCCAAAGGCGGATTTGGCTCAGACCCTGACGTGTCCAACTCGGGTTGTAGCAATCTGATTCGTCCGTCGGAACTGTCGGACCGTGTGGAGGCGAACCATATAAGAAGGGGCCCAAATCCCTTCTTCCGTACTGGAAGGAAGTTTGTATTTTATCTTTATCCTTGAAGTTTCTACAAATAACCAGGCTCACCTGTCAATTATCAGTCACTGAGTGAGCTATCTACTGTTGCTAAAAGCTTATTATCCACGTATGTGTTTATTTAAGTGGATTCTCCATCCGGCGTGTTGCTGAGCGGTTGGATTACCCGACAAGCGCACCTGGTAACCCAATGCAGCACGCCGAAAATCTTACACCTCTTCTTAAACCAAATCTTTTATTAATGATTGATTACTGGATGGATTCTGATCCATTCGCTATCTATTGGGAACTGATCCAATGTCCCTGGCCTCATTATATAGTTCACTATTCTCTCTTGACACTTATAGTGTGGGGACCACCCAATTCAACTCTGAGAAGAGGATTAATTCCTTTTGTGATTTGCCACCTTTTCTTGTCTCCTCTCAACAAATTCTGGGTAGAACCAGATCCTAGATATGCTATTGCCCATGGTGTTATCATTGGTCAAATGTTGAATGCCAGTATTGTTTTATTGGCAAGACAGCCGGTGGAATTCACTGATTATAGAGTGTCAAAGGGTGCTGATCTGGCAAGATTACAGATCTTCACTTGGTCCAAACTGGAATGGGCTTTTCAGCGATGTTTTTTCAACATGCGAGGCATTGGCTGGAATTGGCAGTATCCCTACATTGTTAAAAAAAAATCTCCAATCAAAACTAAGTGGATGTTCATCCTAATCAAGTGTCAAATATGGGAAACGTGGTGCAAATACTTAATCTATAATACATGTGCCATTGTACAAAGGATTATTCATAATCCAACCTATCATCATTATAAACAACCTTTGGAAACAATTCCAGGACTCGTCCAACTAATCGATGCCATCACATTCACCCTGATCATCTATTATGTATTGAACATCTCTTATTTCCAAACAGCCACCTTTTCACTGATGCTGAACTTTTCCACAGTGGATGAATGGCCCGATATGTTTCAACTTGGCTGCGGTGGTTACACTTTGAGATCCTTCTGGTCAATCTGGTGGCATCAGTACATCACGATGGATGCCAACATGATTGCCAAATGGTTCACGAGACAATTACCAAAATCCATTAGACATTTTACTCGGTTGATGCTGGTGTTTGCACTATGTGGAGGTTCCCACATGTATGCTACATACTGCGCTGATGAGGAAGTGATTCCATGGAGATCAATGGCCTTTTTCCTTCTCAGTGGACTGAATGTGATACTGGAGGATTCAATTTCAGGCTCCTCTCTGAGTAATGGTAGATATATCCTGATTTATCTCCAGTTGATGATCACAAGGCTCTATATCGAGGAATTGACGGCAGTAGCAATTACTTGGCCGATTTTCTATAGTAAGCTTTCACTCTTATTTTTTCTATAATAACGGTTTTTATCTATAACATTAATGGATCGACGAATCGGAGAGTTGGTGACGAAGTGGAGTGTTCAACGAATAAATCCCGTCGAAATAGAGGGCGATTCACCCTTTATGATCAACTTCACACAGTCTCCATATACAAAATACATCCATTCGCTAACACCCAGGTTGGTACCAGTAACAACATTGATATTGCTTAAGAAAGATTTGTCAGATAGAAGAAAGATTATCCAGATCATTATAAAGTGTTTGAAGGTGATCCAGCTTGTGAACTGGGCAAGATATAATGCATTTCAATTGTATTTGAAGGTATTGGACAATAAATTAAAACATTGGATGTTTTTGACGTCTAAGCTCAAGACCAGCGCGGACCCCCTTGCTTTAAATTATCTAGTGAGTGTGATCAAGGGACACGTTCGGCGGCTTCAGGTAGAATTGGGCGGGTCGTCGCCACGGTCGGATATCAATGAGACCAGTGTCATTGAGGTTGTTCAAACGTGTGTGGGTAACTGGATGGAAGGTTCAATGAATATCCTATTGTCAACAAAACTATTGATCCTTTGCAAAAGAATTGATGAACTTATTGAATTCGTTGAAATCAACTTGATTCATAGTCAATACCATATTCAGCTTTTTGACGATTGGAGGCTACAAGAAATGAATGATTTGCTGATTCAAACACAATTGGGGTTGGATACGGGAGGCTTTGACCAATTGGGAAGTCAATTGGATTTTCTCGTAAAGCGGTATGCCGAATTGACCCATACAAAGGAAAATATAAAACATTTTAAAATCAACTCCCCGAATTTGAAGGAGAGGGAGAAGAGAAGATCAAGTGGGTTGAATTTTTCATTGATAAAAGTGATTAACCAGGATGAAGAGTATCCCGGAGATCTCAATAATGTATAATATGTCTGTAATATTAAATGCTTATTTTTTATGAAATGTCGATACCTTTTATATAATTGATATGTCAATTTGTCCAGGAAAACATTGCAATTTTTATGGCTCCTGATTGGTAATATTCAGTGATTGGTAGTGAATCAATTGTGGTGGCTGTTATTTGCTTATCAATTTCAATTGAGCCTTTGGCAGTAAGGTGAGCATAACAAAACCACGTAAACCTCCAACCAATTGCCTTGCCAGTGTAAAAATCGCCTAACAGATGAATTCTGTAACTTAAAATTCACTCAATTAACAGGATGCCAATGAATTTTCTTGTTCACATACTCATCCGTCATTCATTAACCCCCCAGTGTTCTGCTCCTTCCCTCACTTCATTCGTTTTTCAAGGGAAGAATCCTTATTTTTCATTATTATTATGTATACTATACCTACCTCTCATTCTCTAAGAATTACTGTGATGTGCTTCAAACCCGATAAGCGACCCATTATTTTCAATTATAACATCTACCACTAGCCACAGATTCCACCATTTTCCAAATCCACTCACTATCGAAACATTTAACTCCCCTGGATTTACACTTGACCATCATATTCTTGTCATCACTGACTAAAATGTTATACCAAAATTCACTAGCCTTTGCTTCATCTAGTAGAATTCTCTTGGCTTCAATGCATTGCTTCCTCAATTGACATCCCCTTATCGACCAGTTTGGTATGGTTTCACCCATATATGCTCCTGACCAAATACCTCCAACTGTATGTGGTGTCTCAAATAATGGCCATGTTGGTGTTGGACCAACTTTATACCCTTTACCTAAATGGTAATCTCTTCCGAATTCATTAGATAATTGAATAGATTGAAGGATTAAATCATCCGACTGGACCCTCCATTGGGGGTTCTGTTCAAATTCTAGCGTTTCATTCAGGGAATTTGCCTTCGTACCATTTGCCCTCAAAGGTAACAGATCAACCTCTTGATACAGCTGTCTGATGATCAAAACCGCCCTTGTAGCAGAATCCGCAATATTCATGTCTTGGGATCTTCTAAGTGATCTCAACTCCTGAAAAACGGTCAATGGGACACACAATCTAAAGATACCGTGTTTGACACACTTGTAGATCCTACCGGGATATTTCAACCAAATATTTGTATCCAACGATAGAAATGTGAGTATGGTATCCATATTTGTTCCCAAATCACCCTTAATCGACTTTTGGGTATAACTCACACCTTCAAATTCATCGTCATCACCATAGTCACCAACGTCATCATCCATCTCTTCCTCATCGTAATAATAATCTTCGTCTTCTAGATCCTCTAAATCTTCATCAATATCTTCCTCACCTGCTTCGTATCCATCTTCACCATTGATTTTCTTAACAGGAGGTGAAAATTCAGTTGACTGTGATCCTTGTGGAACATTTTCAACCACATTAGAAGGGAAAACCCCATTTACAAAATCGGTCATGAATCTGTTAGAATTGACATTCCATTTAACAAATCTCCATTTCAATCCCTTGAGGGTGTTAGTGACGTCAATTGGACCATCTGTTGCTGGTGGTAAATCTGTACTATCGATCAGTTCTTTATCTTTGACGATAATTGGTTGCAGACGGGAATCGTTAAACCAGTTTTCTATTGATTTAGAATTAATTTCATCATTATCATCAAATGAATCTTGAGGTTTGAATTGAATCCATTGACCATCACTTGAAAAAGTTAAAGGCCAATCACCCTCTTGAATTAAGATACCTACGAGTAAGGCAATAGTGACCCATTTTTCACCCTCATGATGAACATCCCATGGAATCAATTCTCCCAATAATGATCTATCTCTTGATGGTCCTCTAATTGGGGTGATTGGTTTATAGTCTCCTAAGGCCATATCGAACCACAAATTACCTAATAGCATTTGAGATTCAACATTGCAATCACATATTTTGTATTTGACACGTTCTAAAATCGAGAGTGAATCATATGGTAATATTGATTCATGATCACTTGCATTTGAGTTGGATTCTTCCGTTAATATTGTTCCAGATGGAGATGCAACTGAGGAAAGTGGTAATAAAAGAGTGTTTGTATTATGTTGTTGATGGTGATTTGTCTGTTGGGTTTGGTTATTTGTTAATGATTTCCTTTCTAATAAACAATCCAGCCTTTGAACTAGTTCGGGTCTAGAGGATAACATTGAGATGAAATCATTTAAAACGGGGATTAATTCCTTCCAGGGCACAGCCTTTTTGAGAATTTGGATTAGAACAGATCTTGGATAGCTCTTTGGAGCTTTAGATAATGCAATTAAAAACCATAACCAAATGATTGTATGAGGGGTTGATGAAATGATTGGTCCTTTTAAATATGTTTTCCACATATTCATTGATAATTGCAGAACACCTTTATTTGTGCGTTCCAATAATTGATAAGTTTGTTCTAAACTTAATTGATTTGCTGTCATTGTTTCTAATGTTAATTCTTGAGGTTCTTCGACTCTCTTCTTATCTCTTCTTAATTTCAATTTTTCCACCAATTGAAACACTTTTGCACCAAGATTACAAGCATCACCCAAACCTAGGAAGTGGTTGATGTTTGAAATTGCAAAATATGGGGATTTTGAATACCAGAAGGCCAATCTTGGACTTGCCAATATGTTATCGGTTATGTCGACATGAGTATCGAAGAAATTTGAATTTGAGGAATCCAATCCAAAGTTGAGTGAATAATGACCCACAATTGCCCTCATTTCCTCATTTGTATCATAATCGGATAATAGTAAGATTTTGTGGATTTTCACAAAATCAATCATTGCCATTTCCAGTGGCGATAGAATTGATCTTTGTGAACAAACGTTATCAATTATTGATTGAAGATAACTGGGGGTTGGCACAAAGGGATCTTTACAAATCAAGGATTTTGATAATAATGTGAATGCTAATAAATTATCATATTCCACTGTGCATTGATGATAATATAACTTTCCATGACCATGAGACCCAAGAAGAGTTGTTTGATGATACCAATATGAAGCTGCCAATTTCCAATCAAGGTAATTGGCAGGATATAGCTGGATTGCAATACGGGCCAATTCAGCCAATTTATCTGACCAACCTAGGGGATCTCCAATCTCATAAAGAGATCCAATTGTTGAAAATGCATGGACAATGAAAATCGGTCCTATATCCATGTTTGTGCTTGAATTAGTTGTTGCTATCACATTTTTTAACACCTCGATGAATGCAACCACACCGTAAATCCAGAGTCTTCTTGGGATTCTATATGTTTCTAGAAGATGTTTTGCATTTGCCGTGGTTGCTGCTACTATGAAATCATGATATAAATCCAATAATCTTGAAAATCCTGTTTGGAGGGTCCAAATATCGGTAGACGGCGGTATAATTTGTTGCTCGTTTGACTCCCCTCCTTGGTCCTGATTTCCGTTATGTTGAGCATTTACCAACAGGGTCGCACCCAGTTGATGTGCATGAGCCTGGGTTTGGGCCTCCAGAGCCAAAATGGATGCGTACAATGCGTCCATCGAACGATTTGGAGGAGAAGGAGAGGAAAAAAACTGCGTTTGTTTATTAATTGAGAAGAATTTGATAAAAAAAAAAAATATTCTTACGTAAGGTGGAGACGTTACTTCAGCTTACACATAGTTAACTTTACGTTGAATGAGGTATGCCATCGATCATGGTGAGGTGTCATTGGGTTACCTGCAGTGAGAACTTATTACAGGGCAGAAATGATTTGGGTTATCCCTTAATTGGGTGATATTTTGCCTATTACAGGGACGGTCGATTTTCGAGCGTAGGTGGGATGTGGCTCCACTCCCCACCCCCACCCCCCACTAGTAGTAAATTTCCCAGTAGCGAATGTTCCCAGTAAATTTTTCGTGAGCCCAGTGTGATCCGTACGGGGTAGTTGTATCAAGGAATCCTATTTGGAAAAGACCTAGTTGGAAGTTTGTGAGTATATGAGGTTAACAAGGGCGGTTAGATGGTGGGTTAGCAGCTGATGGATAAAGTCAAGTGGATTCGATTGATTGAAGGATATCGCACCATTTCTACTGAGGTCCGCTGTGGCGCATGGCTGCTGTGCCACCCCCGAAACACCAAATAAGGGGTGAATCACTGCCGGGCGGCATTAATAGTAACACTTGATGCATCGCGGGGTGGAGGGGGATTTTCCGGAGTTCACTGTGGAGACAATGCCGTTCAATATAAATGGAGCAATACTCACTAAATGCGGGATAATGAACCCCCTGGTGGGTGCTAGGAGTGAGGTTGTAGTCAACAATACCTGACTAGGGGATTTCCTTTCTCATTAGACAAAGATTGGTACATTTTGAACGGATTTAAGGGTGTTAATTGAGGTCAGTGGAACGGAGTTACGAGTTTCTTACCATGTACCACTGATGCCCAGTAAGAATGACAGTTGATCGAGGAGTTGATAGAGTATGATTTTTTATTAAATCTTATTTGGCTGCCCTGTTGAGGGACTATTCAAGTAGAGAAGTTATGTAAACTTGTCGGAGAAGAATTGAATTCATCCCTATGCTCCCGCTGAAACTACCCCTCGCATTCAAAGTAGTATTTTGCAGTAAAATGATTGGAAACACTATTTTCTATTCCCTAATGGGGGGTGGTAATGTTTGCGAAATGATAAAGAAAGCTAGCCAATGTCCAAATGGCACTCCAAATGGCACTCCAAATAGTATACTACCTACAATATTCTAATCCTCAATCCAATCCCAACAGTAAAAAGGCAGCTCAGGTAATTGAGGCTCTCAGATTTAGCTTTCTCTTAGATATTCCTAGATGAGATCGATGTCATCACGTAATCCGCTCATGATCCTCCCCCCCCCCCCTCCCCAAACTTTTGTCTATTCATTAAGCTTGATTCAAATGAGAATTGATCAATGCTGGAAGAGTTGCAACAGGTGCATTTGCTAAAGTTCTTTTTAACTTGGTGATTGTCATTGGGCTTGTCTGTGGAGGTATAACCACCTTGAAGGAGCCAATGACGACATTTGGTTGACCCAAATTGATGGCCTCCAAGACGGAATTAAAAACATCGTTCTTAGAAATCACCGATGGGATTGTTGAATTGGACACCGACTTGTTGGGTCTTGCTTTGGCCTGTAATGCATCTCTCAATTCTTCGAAATTGAAATCCTCTCTGTCTTTATCGACACAAAAGAGTGGCTGCTCCCAACGTTTGTCACCTCTTGGTTCCTCATATCTCATAATCATTGTTCTCATCCATGGGTCATTGGTTGTGATTTGCTCCGTTGGCGTCACATAGATCACTGTAGATGCTGTGCCCATTTCCTTTGCTTCACACCACAATTGATATCTCAACCCGGAATTATAGTTGAGAAAATCTAAAATCACCGTCCTTGTCCTGGACAGATCTCTTTTGGCAGCAGAAAGGATACTTGAAGATATCTTTTTATCTCCCTGAAGGGTTCCATAAGTGGACTTATCCAAACCTAAAGATTCCTCGTTGTGAAGAACACAATCCATCTTTTGTGATTCCAAATAGGTCTTGATCTTCTCTGCCCATCTTGTTTTTCCCACTTGAGGGTATCCAGTTATTATAACCAAAGGCATCTTCTTTAGTAGCAGGTGAAAACTTTTTATGATTTTAATCTTTTTTTTTTGCTCACAAATGAGCATCTCTTTTCATTGGCTTGTGGCCACTTCTTTGTTTAGTATATCTTTTCGTGAAGTAGGAGATCATTGTTTAGATCATATCTAGATATTTTGGAATTCTTTTGGTATTTTTGGGAACTAAATTGGACCAATAATGGTTGAGTGGATTGAAAACCAATGATGATCGTCATTGACGCGTAAGTGATTCAATATTATCCAGGAATAAGCCTGGAAGGGTGTAAAAATCACCCACTGTTCAAGTTCATCCACATTGGTTCATTTTGTCACCATTTTTCTCTTCATAAATATCAAATGTTGTGGTGAAAAGCCATTTACGCGTCAATTGCTTAGCAACAGAAACAATCGAAAACCAACCTGGAAACAATATGGTCGAATACAAGATTCAGCCACCTTGAAGCAATCAAGTCACCTTTTTTTTAGTTTAATTCTAGCAAACCATTGGCAAACAAGGTTGATTCAACTCATTTGCACACCGTACATGACAATTATTTTTCACCAATCTCTTCATTAAAATATGTCAAACTTCACTCCACGGTTGATCTTCCCACAATATAGAACCACTCTAGCTCACTTCAAGGGTCATCAAAAGAAAGCCGTTGATAATTTCGATAGGTTGAGAACTCAAATCCATTTAATCCTCCATTTGAGAGACGCCAGAGCACCAAATGCTACAAACTGTATACCGAAATCAGTACTAAAATCAACCCCCGTCATTACACTGTACTCTAATAAGGACAGATCTGATTTTATTTCTCAAGAAGGAGGCGTGGTATTGGATGCAAGGGGTTCAATGACGAAGCTGTTCAAGGAATTGAAAGATTTTCATTCCAAGCTCTGGCCCCCTCCTCCACTAGGGTTGCGTATGCTAATTGTTGGAGTGCCAAATATCGGTAAATCCACCCTAATCAACTCCTTGAGAGCCGCTAAATTGGGTAAAAAGAAGGTGGCCAAAACAGGTCTACAAGCAGGTACAACTAGAGCAACAAGTGAGGTTGTGAGGGTGTATGATGCCCCGGAAATGTTTGTTTATGACACTCCGGGTGTTCTTACCCCAAGTATTGATAGATTGGAGGACTTATTACAGTTGTACCTAATTGGTAGTGTGATGCCAAGTACCAACCCATTAGGCGGTGTGGACCCCCTCATTGCTGCCGATTACCTCTTGTACATAATGAACTTGGTGGGTCCCAACAGATATATGAAACCACTCAAATTACAAGAACCAACTAATGAAATTGAGACCCTCTTGGATTCAATTGGTAAAAAGCATAAAATGGTCCAAAAGAATTCCAAGGGTGAATGGGTTGCTGATAAAGTGGGAGCTTCCCTGCATATGGTGCAAATGTTTAGAAAAGGCGTCTTTGGTGCCCTCAACTTGGATGACAAAACAGCCTTAAGGAAGTTCGAAAGAAGAATGAAATTGTAACTGCTGAGCGTTTTGGTCAACTTTGAAAGGAGATGAGGGGATCCAAAAATTTTTGCTAATTTCCAAACACCTCTTTTTCCTATAAAAGCTATGGATCAGATACTGGACTTCTCAAAGGAAACAAACGTCCAGCTCTTTGATCAGGTTGTGGAAGCTCTTTACGGGTCGGCCGCAACACCTAATGATAGACAAGAGGCACAAACAGTTCTTTCACAGTTTCAATCTCATCCAGATGCTTGGACGAGAGCAGACAAGATTTTACAACAATCTCAAAACTCACAATCAAAATATATTGCTCTAGGTATTTTGGATTCATTAATTAAAACAAAGTGGAAGGCATTACCAGATGATCAAAGGTTGGGGATCAGAAATTTCATCGCCTCGATGGTGATTTCACTTTGTAATGATGACGAATCATTTCAACAACAAAGAACTTTGATCACAAAATGTGATTTGACGTTAGTTCAAATTATCAAACAAGATTGGCCTGAGAATTGGCCAAACTTTGTCCCGGAATTAGTCCAATCGTCAAAAGCTGGGTTCAATGTTTGTGAAAATAATATGACAATTTTAAAATTGATGTCAGAAGAAGTTTTCGATTATTCAAGTGATCAATTAACTCAAGCAAGGGCCTCAAGATTAAAATCATCAATGGCTAATGAATTCCAACAAATTGTTAAATTGTGTTACGAAGTTTTGGATAAGGCAAATAGACCAAGTTTAATATCATCAACTTTGAAATGTCTTCAAAAATACATCCCTTATATCCCCTTGGGATATATTTTTGAAACCGGGCTGGTTTCCATATTGGCAACTAAATTATTACCACGACAACCATTCAGATCCCTATCATTAAAATGTTTGATTGAAATTGTTCAATTGATCTCACCTCAATATGACTCAAAATTTGTTGAATTGTTCAATTTATCAATGTCTTCAATCACAGGTGTCATTCCACCAAATATGGAATTGTCCCCAATTTATACAGGTGCATCAAGTGCTGATCAAGAATTTATGCAAGATTTGGCATTATTTTTAACAACTTTCCTTTCCAATCACTTAATGGCATTGGAACAAGTTGGACAGTTGAGAGATCTATTATTAATTGCCCATAAATATCTAATTTCCCTAAGTAAAATCCAAGAGAGGGAACTATTCAAGATTTGTTTGGATTATTGGCAAAAATTGGTGTTTGGTTTATACCAAGAAATCCAATCAATCCCAAAATCTAATTCCGTTTTAATGCAACTACAATATCAAGGCAATGGTGCAGCAATGAATCCCGAATTATTCAAAGGCATGGATTTGAGAAGAAATATTTATACCGACGTTTTAGTCGAATTAAGGATCGTCATCATCGAAAATATGGTGAAACCTGAAGAAGTCTTAATTGTTGAAAATGATGAGGGTGAAATTGTTAGGGAATTTGTGAGAGAATCTGATACAATTCAATTGTATAAATCAATGAGGGAAGTCCTAGTCTACCTAACCCATTTGGATGTTTTAAACACAGAACAAATCATGTCCAATAAGTTGGCAAGGCAAATCGACGGCAGTGAATGGTCGTGGCATAATATTAACACCTTGTGTTGGGCAATTGGTTCAATTTCAGGTTCAATGGATGAAGAAAGTGAAAAGAAGTTCTTGGTTTTGGTCATCAAGGATTTGTTGGCTTTAACAGAAATGAAGAAGGGTAAGGATAATAAGGCCGTTGTTGCATCCAATATCATGTACATTGTTGGTCAATATCCAAGATTTTTAAAGGCCCACTGGAAATTCCTCAAGACAGTTGTCAACAAATTGTTTGAATTTATGCATGAAACCCATGAAGGTGTTCAAGATATGGCTTGTGATACATTCATTAAAATTGTCGAAAAATGTAAGAGACATTTCATCATTCAGCAATCAGGTGAAGTTAGACCATTCATTGAGGATATCATTGAGAACATCCAATTTACAACCTCGGATTTACAACCTCAACAAGTTCACACATTTTATAAGTCATGTGCCATCATCATTTCATCCCAAAGTAACAAATCCCAAAGAGATCCATTATTGAGTCGATTGATGAGTTTGCCAAATATTGCTTGGTCCCAAGTTGTTCAACAGGCCCAATCTGATCCACAGTTATTATCCAATCCTGAATTGGTGAAGATTATTGCCAATATCATTAAGACAAATGTTGCAGTTTGTGGACCATTGGGACCATATTTTTACCCCCAATTGGGTGTCATTTATTTGGATACTTTATCCCTTTATAAAGCTGTTAGTGGATTAATTTCCAATGCTGTTGGTCAAGATGGATTAATTGCAACAAAAACCCCAAAGGTGAGGGGCTGGAGAACCATCAAGAGGGAAATTTTAATTTTGTTGGAGACTTACATCGGTAAATCCAATAATTCTCAAGAGATTGTTCAAGATTTGGTTCAACCACTATTGGTTGCAATTTTGGAGGACTATAATACCAATGTCCCAGATGCAAGGGATGCGGAAGTTTTGAATTGTCTTGCTACATTGGTTCATAAGGTTGGTGAAATGATTCCTAATGAGATTGTTTTAATTTTATCCAATGTTTTCCAATGTACCTTGATGATGATTAATAAAGATTTCACTGAGTATCCTGAACATAGAATTGAATTTTATAAATTGTTGAGGGAAATTAACCTCAAGGGATTCAATGCATTGGTCAAGTTCCCACCACAGGCATTCCAAAGCTTCATTGATGCAATTTTATGGTCGTTCAAACACAACAATGAAAATGTCGAAAACACCGGGTTGCTGCTATGTGATGAATTATTGACAAATATTGAACATTTACAAAATGGTAATTTAGAATTCCAAATGGAATTCTACAAACATTTTTACTTTCCAATCATTTCTGACGTTTTTTACGTCCTAACTGATTCTGATCATAAGGCCTCATTCAAGAACCAATCCCAATTATTGAGTCATATGTTGAAATTGGTTGTCAATAACGAGATTACCCAGCCTATTTATCCTTTGGATTCTGCTCCTATGGGTACGTCCAATGATGAATTTTTGAAGGGATATCTAGGTAACATGTTGATGACTGCCTTCCCTCAATTGGAAAAGAGCCAAATGGTTAACTTCCTCAACGTCTTATTTAAATCATACAACCAGCATTTGAAATTCCAAGGTATTTTAAGAGATTTCCTTGTCCAGATTAAGCAATTTGGTGGTGATCCAACTGATTACTTATTTGCGGATGAATTAGAATTGGAGAAGCAAAGGAAAGATGTGGAAAGAAGGGCTATTGGTGGGTTGGTCAAGCCAAGTGAGTTAGAGGATTAGTGGTGGATGTGAATTTTAAAAGAAATAATTATATTTTAAGAAAAAAATTAAGAATTAGCCTTGCTTTAACCATTTCCATTTGCGGTGATATAGCCTCAAGGATTTCTCATTGTTTCTTGTGAAGTATTTAAACATTAATTAGATGAGCCTCTCTTCATCATTTAAATGTTTATTACGTAATACTCTTCATCAGACCTGTGATTCCAAATTAATGGATCGGCTTTTAGAAGATAACTCTCCATTAGAACAGAGGCTGTTTTTAACTGTTGATGGTGATGAGGAATTGATTGTTGAAAATGGAGTTCTTGATGTCCAAATTGGTATCAAAGGACTTATTAACGATTTACTCGATACCGATTCCCAGAAGGAAGACACTAATGGGTATAAGGAATACATCAGATCTCTCTATTTTTTCGTATTGACGCCAAATGATACCACCGTTTACAATAACCTTCGTATTCCCATCAATGGGAATAGAAAACATTGGTGGGTGGTAGGAACTCTATTATCGTGCAACAATTCAAAGGTTAATAAATCTAGTGTATTATGGTGTCACTTCACTCAGTTATTAGAAAAGATACTCACAGATCTACCTAGTGAATCTTGTGAGTCTTCTGGCCCACTGATGAATATTTCAGATTTAAAGAATTTGAGTTTGGAAAGGGTGATTGACCGATGTTTATATGTACTCACTACTTCTATAAGATTGCATCCAAGAAATTACTACGCCTGCAATTCTATAAGGGCAATCTTTGGTCTATTGGGGAACCCATTTCTTGTTAAATTACAAGACCAATTGGTGCTATTGGACGATCTAAGCTTTTGGTTAGCTTGGTGGGATTGCTCTGACCAGAAAGGTGCATTAAAATGGATCAATGAACAGGAGGGGGTTTTATCAGTGATGCAATCACCTCAATGGATAAAAAGAATCGTTGGATTGAATATATCTAAATAACAATAAAAAGCGTGGTAGTAAGAGAGGTGTCTAATGTTTCTTGAATGCAGGTATTTCAAAATGTTCTTGAAATTTTTGGTGTGGCAAGAATGGCACCATGTCAAAAATATCGTCGGTTATATCTTTTTCGGTCTTATGGGTCTTCAATTTGTTATCCTTATAGATGACGAATTCCAACTTGTCGTTGCCAAAAGAAGATTCCTCCTCAATTGGTAACTTCTTGAACAGCTTTGGTTGGAATTCCACGCCATCCTCCAATCTCTTTTTTGCATCTTCCCTCTGTCTCTCCTCGATTTTGAACTTCTCATCCGTGGCAACTTGATGGTTTCTCTCCCCTAGGGCATTGGTTACCTTCAACCATAGTTTTCTACTTTCGAATTCCCCCTGTTCATCCAATGGTCTCACGCATGGCTTGAAAGGCTTGGCCTTTGAACAATCAAAGAAAACCTCCTTCTTTGACCCTCTCTTCACATACATCACTTCATTCCATTTCCCTGTCAACTGTGCCTCTAATTGTCCTTCAGGGTCAAATATATCTCCCTCGATGTTGTTGTAACTTCCTCCAATGAACCCTTTAGTTTTGAAGTCAATATCCGCCTTGAATCCTGTGTTGGACTCGATTATCAAATGATCCCCCAATTCAAATTTCAAGCCACCAAATAATATACCTCTAGCATACATGTTTGGTTGAGTCAACGTATAAACATCATCACCAATAGTCAACTTGGTAATACCCTCCATCATCGCGGCGGTAGAATTACCGAGGAATCGGGATTGTGGGATCACAATCCCATCAACTCTTATATTCAAATGGGGGATTGAGTAATAGTATGATGATTTTGGTGGGTGATGAGAGGTCTGTTCCGCAACATAGTAGGCTTTATGGCCACCAGGTAAATCCCAGTAACATGTGAAGTATTCACCCAGAATCGGATTCAACGGCTTCTTCACCGCTTTAGGACAAATATGCCAACAAGACATGTACCATTTCACCACAAAAAGAAATTTTTCAAACCCTGTGGCCTCATAGGCCGCTATTAAGATATCCGGCTGTTGCAACTGGTTTGTCACTCTTTCCAACATTGATTTCCTCTCCAAGATGAAAGTTGGTAGTGTGATACGTGTGAGGTCGCAACCCGGTCTTAATTGTGTGATAATACCCATAAGAATTGATTGGGCACCTTCATCCACTTCATCGATATCATCAACGGGGCCCTCAGCAGCCTTTGGCTTCTTCTTGAACACGTTCATTGCGCTTGGATTGATAAAAAAAGGAGGGGGCTGTAAATGGTGAAAAGTGAGATTCGGATACCATAAAAATAAAAGCACGTGATGATTGGCTCATCAAGATGAGATATCGAGAAAAGCTGCTGTTAACTTTATTAATCTGCTATAAAAGTATGATGACATTAATTGACTCTATATACTCTGATCAAAGAGGCAAGTTTTTGGTCCCAGTGAAGGAGAAATAACGTCTTTTGATTCTCTAGATTATGAGGGTGGGATGATTTCTGGTGGACCTTGATAAAATGAAGGCAGTATGTAAAGGCGGTTAATATGTCACACCTTGGGTGAAGGTTGATTTGACTTTATCTTTTTGACATCTCTTTTATCATTTTTGCCTCTCTTTTTATTCAAACTCTTTAATGGTCTTTCCTCCCCTTCATCATAAACATCGTTTGGTAAATCCCACAGTTTAACGTGCTTTATGCCCAAGGTGAACCCGCTTTGAAATTCATTCCAATTCTTACAAATTTGTTCAAATTCACTGCATGGTATTTGAATATCCATCTTTTTATCCTTACCCTTCAAATTCAACGATAAGCCTATATAAAGCTTCATCAGGTGAATCAAATGTTTGCCTTGATCCTTTGTTTGCTGTTCTAATCTATCCGTATCAAAATCATCATCTATATCCACCTTCGTCAAATATTGGTTCGCATATTCATCTCCTGCAATGGTGCCATATAGACCCTGTATTGTATTCACTTGCTCCTCAGTATCGCAAATAAAGGTGGTTGTGAATGGTTTAACGTAAGGATGGGCCAATTCCAAACCTGGACACAGTTCCAACTTCTGGACCAACAATCTTAATTTAGATTCAACCATACCGATCCATTTCATATGGTGTTCATAGTTTAACCCCACGGTGGATGCAATTATTGTAAGGTAGTACTTGTATTTGTAGAAGTAGTCATGTTTTTTGAATAAGTCCGACCATTGTTTATTTCCTGCTTCGATTTGGTCCATCACCTCTTTAGCTCTCCCCATTTCCAACATTATGACCCTTTGGGTACTTTGAGTGATATTATGAGTTGCACACATTGATGGGTAAGCTGGAGTGATGACAGGCATTCTATGGCCTTTATCCTGTCCGTATAATTTGGGGTTCCAAACTCTAACAGGTAATGGACCATCCTCTATAGGTTTCAATAAGACTGGTTGGGGCCATTTCCATTGAAGATAAATGGAAAAGAACTTTTTAATTATGACGGCACCATTGGCGTTGGGATATAATTGACAAATTCTCGCGACTAACATTGCCCAAGCAACACCACCTGGAAACCCAAACATGTTAGCATAGATGGCCCTCTTTTGGGCCCAAAGTTTGATTGTTCTCAAGGCATGTTTAAACGTTGTTTTTTGGGGAACCAATTGGAGAATTTGATCGGTGACTCTGGTACCATTCAAGGCACGAAGGTCTCTATCGTCTATATTTCTTAACAAATTATTATCCTCTAGTGTCAAATCTAATGGTATTTGTGGAATGTCCAATCGACCACAAATTAGATCAATATCAACACCGTCGAATACTGTTTTAATGATTGGAACAAAAGCATCAGGAACTGCTTGCAATTTCTGTAGTTCTGGTCTCTCTCTGAGTAATTCCACAAAGACTGTAAAGAAATCTTCTCTTATGACATGTTTTGGAACACACACCAAAGTATCAATATCGCTTCCTGGACCATAAACGCCCAATCTGTAGGATCCAAAGGTAAATATTTTCCCTCCAGCGTCTCTTGACATACCTTCTGTCATGTTTTTACTTTTACTCACCTTATAAACGAATTGCTGTGTTAATTCTTGAAGGATTTTCAACACTTTGACTCTCTTTTCCGTCTCCTGTTCACTTTCAAATGATCCTTGAACTCTAAGTTCTTCCACCATTGAATTATTAAGCGCCACCTCCGCTTCGGTGGGTCCAGCGATTGAAATCGGCGGGGTAACACCGATTTGAGTCGTCATTGAAGAAGAAATGGAAAACGTAAAAAAAAGTGTATGTGAGAATGCAAAAATTGGTGATGAATCTTGGATATTAAAAGCTGTTTCAAAGATTGAATCAATCAGAATGATACCATCAGAATGATCTAATTTATAGAATGTGTTGGTTCTTTTAAATCTTTCAAAACCTCAATCCACATCAACTTAATTAATTCATTTTATTAAAACCCCGTTTTTTTTGTCCAAAAAAAAGCTCCGTATAACACTTCAAACCACTTCAAAACATTACCAGTACCAATACCTTCATTGGCCACTTCAAAGCCCTCTATTGTAATTGTTCATTTGTTTGGTGCACGGATGTTTTTCCTTCTTACCCCATTTTACCACGAAATGCTGAAAAAATTTCCTCCAATAGGACCAGGTTTATTCAACTTTTGATCAATATGTTGAGCAACTGTTTGAGATCACTGCGTTCCGTCCGTCCACTGTCCACCACGAGGGTGCTCAAGGTGGATATTGCGGCAGAAGAAAAATGTAGAGAACTTTTGGATTCATTACAGCCATTGGAACATCTCTTTGATCATCAACAACCAAATGAAACCCAATTGAAGACAATTGCATATTTGAACAAGTACTCCACGGAAAGAAAATTGTCATTGTGGGAACAACTTGTCTCTTTCCCAAAGGAATATGAAAATTTGTATTTAGAAAACGATGCTGATTTGTACAAATTGAAGGCCAGCAGTGGGTTGATCATTGACAAGATCCCATACGAAGATACAGCCACAGGTGAAATCAAGTGGAAGGTGGTGAGAGATGATGAAAAGACGGAAGGTTGGGAATCAATTGCACATCTTTTGTTTGTTCCTGCATTTGTCTTCCTTGCTGCAGCTATCTTTTTCAGAGATGACATGGACGTTACAGAATGGGCCAGAAGAGAATTACTCTTTAGAATCAAGCAAGAGGCTGAAGTGGAGAACAATGCTGAAGTGCTTGATGCTTTCAAGGCTGCTGGAGACGATCCAAGAAAGCCAGAATTTGATCTTGTCAAATTCGACTCAAATGATGAAAAGGTCATTGAAAGAATTTTGAGTGGTGAGTACGATAAGTTGGCGAAGTTACAGCAAAGAAAGTAAAGTTGGTTTACACATTTATATTTATTTAAAGAAAAAATATTCTTCATTAGTCTTACACGGGAAGGAAGAGATATAATGGTGAAGGAGTTGCATAAAGGCACGGGACTATAAGATACAAAAAGAAAGAGGGAGGTACATCGGACATTGAAACATGTATATTATAATCTTTATCTTACCCGATGATTGGGGTCAACAAACTCGATTATGCATTCAGTCAACTCCGCCCACAGTAGATTTCCCAGTATTTTTTTTTCCGCAGTAGAATTCCCTATAACAATTACGCCTCCGCGTGTAATGCAAAAAAATGACTCGTACCTCGTAATTGGAATATTAATGATCATAACCACAACTGGTCCATTCATCATTTAATTGATGGAGTTCTCATTATTAATTTCCAATACCACCCTCTACAGTCACCTTTGGGTGATTTCAAATGATTGAAAATGCTCCAGGTTAAGTTATCCAGTCAGGCAAGACCACTTAACTAAAGTAAATTCTAATCAAATGAATCCAATACAACAATTTTCCAGTCAATCACCTCATATTATTAATTTCAAATACCACCCTCTATAGTCACCTTTGGGTGATTTCAAATGATTGAAAATGCTCAGACATGCCTCATCTCAAAACATCTCAGGTTAAGCTATCCAGTCAAGCAAGACTACAGAAATAAAGTAAATTCTAATTAAATGAATCCAATACAACAGTTTTCCTTTCAATCACCCTGTTAATTTGAAACGTTAATTTGAAAATTTAAACCAAGTATCACTAGCTCATGTATTCACTTCTTACCTTTCCTTTCCTTTCCTTTCCTTTCCTTTATTCAACCCAATTTATTCACCAAATAATGGTACCAGATGATTCAATGCCTCTGGATGATAAACCCACTCCATATCCAAACTCAGTCGATACCTCAGAAAGTGATTTGGCATGTTAACAAGCTTAGGTAATGCCACGTTATTTTTTTTCCATTTTGAGGCTTTGATCACTGGTAAGATTTAATTTCTCCCGTTTTGGTCCCTTCTTTTACGAAAAATGCAACAGGAGACACCATTTGGAACGCTGGGTAGCCATCCAACAAACAACACGACAACAGCAAATCCCGGAGGAACACGTTCTCGTTCAGGATCTTTAACTCATCGTCGTCGGAGGTCATCTTCGTTGATATCGAAGGTTGAACCGGAAACATTTGAAACAAAACAGGACCAGGATGTTCAGGATAATTTGAATGCCAATTGGGTCCATTTCAAAGGAGCTTGGTTGATCCATTTAGTGATCATATTATTATTGAAAACATTGTTTGACGTGCTATTACCGGTTGATTTGAGTTGGACGTTGACAAACATCACATATGTTGTTGGTTCTTATTTGATGTTCCATCAGGTTAAAGGTACACCATTTGATTTTAACAATGGAGCTTTTGATAACTTGAATATGTGGGAACAAATAGACAATGGTGCACAGTTTACACCGGTTAAGAAGTTTTTATTGGCAGTCCCAATTGGGTTATTTTTGATTTCCACCCACTACTCCAATTATGATTTAACTCTATTTGTTGTCAACTTAGTCGCTTGTTTGATAGTGGTTATACCAAAGTTGCCATACTCTCATAGGGTTAGAATTAACATCACTAATTGATGGGTACAACAGTCATAAGAAAGATGGTAATTTCTATTTGACGAATCACCCAGGCGCAAGGTGGTGGTTCTAATATTAACTTTAAACTTCCATTTAAAAAAGGCAAATAAATTGTATGAATTATATACCTTTTATTCCATACCTTTTATACATTTTAATAAACACATTTTGGTGAGAGGAAAGAAGTATTGACAGTTAGAAGCGGGATAAAGGGTGGTATTGAGTAGCATTGGTTAGAATGTTTATTCTGCTAATTTTCTAGATTTTTTTAGTTTCTAGATTGACGGTCGATTGGTTCCATGTAAAATCCAACATGGAAGGGTTGTGAGCATGAATGAAAATAGAGAGAAACCGTTCACCATAGAGAAAGATTTCGAATTTAATAGGTTTTAAGACATTCAATTAATCATGAGGTGAGGGAGGTTGAATATTTTTCATGTGTATACATATTAGCCTAGTTTACGTATTGACTAATTTAATATGAAGCGAAATCAGCTCAATTGAATCGATTGAGTCTCCCATTTCCCCCATTTTCCTCATGATCCCGTATAGATCACATTACCATGATTTTCAATCTACTAATGATCAATTGGTTTATTTTTTTAGGAGAGATTTGACATTGATTCGGATTAATATTATGGAATGAATCTCTAACAAGAGTGGCTCAATGGATTGATCTTTTTTTTTACACTAAACAAACTCAGACTTTTAGATATACATATTATCACTCTGAATCCATCTCATTCTTAAGATCTTTATTGCAGTTCACCTCCAATTATCAAAACAGTCAATCGACCCCCAGCCAACTGTAACTTGTCAAAACAAATGATTCCCTTCCAACAATTTGCTTATCTACCATAACTAATCAATTGATTTTTTTCCCTTTCTTTTCCCCCTCCTTCCCCCCGCTATTACCCTCATATGCTACCCCCATTCGACCATGTTGATCACTGAGCACTTTCTACGTAAGCTCTCCCAATGAGGGTTTTTGTTCCTAAAAAAATTTTCACAAAATAAATTAAAAAAATTTTTTTTCATCCTCCATTTAACCCTTCTTTTTTAATAAAAACCAACCCAATGGCTACTGGTAAAACTGAAAAAGCCCGTAGACAACGTCAAGGAGATTTGCGTGATGGTAATCTTCGTGTTAAGGGTGAAAACTTTTACAGAGATGCAAAAAAAGTCAAGCATTTGAATATGTACAAGTCCGGTAAGGCAATCAGATCAGCAGATGGTGAAATTGTCAAGGCTGCTTATTTACAAGGTAAGGACATCCCAGATGCTAGAGTGGATCCAAATAGAAAATGGTTTGGAAATTCAAGAGTGATCAGTCAGGATGCTTTGACCCATTTTAGAGATGCCATGGGAGACAAAAAAAATGATACTTACTCAGTCTTATTAAAAAGAAATAAGTTACCAATGAGTTTATTGGATGAGAAGGATACAGAAAGTCCCCAATCCAAAATCTTGGAAACTGAATCTTATAAGGACACTTTTGGTCCAAAGGCTCAGAGAAAGAAGCCTAATTTGGCAGTTAATTCTCTTGATGAATTGGCTCAAATAGTTGACAAGGATCAAGATGAATTTGAAGAAAAACAAACTTTGAAGCCAATCATGGGTCTCATGGGTGGTATTGATACCGATGAATTCACAAATGAGGCAAAGGAATACATTTTCTCAAAGGGTCAATCAAAAAGAATTTGGAACGAATTATACAAGGTGATTGATTCCAGTGATGTTATCATTCATGTTTTAGATGCAAGAGATCCAATTGGTACAAGATGTGAATCAATTCAAGAATATATCAAAAAGGAATGTCCACACAAACACTTAATCTATGTTTTAAACAAATGTGATTTAGTTCCAACTTGGGTTGCGGTATGTTTTATTTTACTAACGGGTCTGTATGTAGAAGTGATTCTACATAGAATTCCCAAGAATTTTGTCAGGATCTTTTACTTCCCCTGATTGGGAACAATGTAATTGGTCTGTTACATTCTTGGAAGATTGATTGAGTTTCGCCCTTTGACATGAATCGTTCTGATTCATTGTTGATACCGTGGATTTCGTTTTGAATGAAACAACTAGATTCTCTGGCGCTCTTATGAGTTGACTTTTAAAGCTATACCTTTAATTGTCGTAGTAAAGAGCGCCACATTCTCACCACCAATACATATATACCCGATTTTTTCTTTTCATCTCACAGGAACCAAGTTACTAACACCAATATAGGCTGCTTGGGTTAAACATTTGAGTAACGATTACCCAACTTTAGCATTCCATGCTTCCATCACCAACTCCTTTGGTAAGGGTTCCCTCATCCAACTATTGAGACAATTTTCCGTCTTACATCAGGATAGAAAGCAAATATCGGTTGGGTTCATTGGATATCCAAACACCGGTAAGTCTAGTATCATCAACACCCTCCGTAAAAAGAAGGTTTGTCAAGTGGCTCCAATTCCAGGTGAAACCAAGGTTTGGCAATACATCACTTTGATGAAAAGAATCTTCCTCATTGATTGTCCCGGTGTGGTTCCACCATCATCACATGCCACCGAGAGTGACATTCTATTCAGAGGTGTTGTCAGATTGGAACATGTCTCTAACCCCGAACAATATATTCCTCAACTGCTAGCCAAATGTGAACGTAAACATTTGGAAAGAACATACCAAGTCAAGGGATGGGAGAATGCCGATGAATTCATCGAAATGATTGCAAGAAAGAGTGGTAAATTGATCAAGGGTGGTGAGGTGGATGAGATTGGTGTTTCAAGACAGATATTACAGGATTTCACCAGAGGTAAAATACCTTGGTTTGTCCCACCTCCTGTCGACGATAAGAAGAGAGAGGGTGTTGACAAAAAGGAGGGTTTCAAGAGAAAGAGAGCAGAAAGAGAAGTTGCTAAAGCAGAGGCAGAAGCCGCAGCTGAAGAGGAAGAATACGTGTTAGAAGGTGAGGATGAAGTTGAGGATGGTGAACAATCCGTCGCTAAGAGGGCCAAATTGGAATAAATAATCACTTTTATATAGAAACTTTGCTAAACTACTTTTGAGAATTATGCTGAGCGGATTGATTTTTTCTCTTGAATTTAATTTGTCTTCATCATGAACGAAATAAGAGAGGTCTTTTTAACCAACTTTGACGATGAGATGACACTCATCTCTACTATTGCATCCCAGATCGACATCGTTTGTGCCAGCTGTGAATTTGGTGGTGTGATTTGTCGACCAATGGGCCAGTTTAGAAACCCAAAGGATTACCATTATCAAACAATGCGAAGTAACGTGGAACTGGTGAGTCCACTACAGATATCTCTTACGCTGAGCGATAGAGAACATAAGTTGAATATGACTTGGGTCTTTAACATGAAGTTCAACAATGAGGTGATGTTCCAAAATGAAATCATGGACCCATTAATTAAAATGGGGTTAAAGTTGGATAAATTGGAGACAGATGGTATTCCTGTTGAGGATTTCAGCTTAGGGTTATTAGAGAGTGGATTATTGGGTAAAACTTGGGTCAGTTATCATTCAGGGTATGATTTCGGCTATTTAACAAATACAATCTTTGGAGATCTGCCAAAGACGATACCGGAATACAAGGAGAAATTAGTTAATTTGGGTACATTCTTGGATTTGAAGTGGATCTTGCCCAATTTGAATCCCAATCAGATTCAAGGTTCACAGGCCGTTTTATGGAGTTATTTGGATTTGAAAAATGAGGACTTGAAATCAAATTTTAATAAAATATTCGGTTTGGATTAACCTTGTTTCTTTAATGAATTGTATAGAGTATTACTATTTGTCGAAAAAGGCGGGTAGCTTTGACTCGCAGCTGGTGATGGCCACCTCTGGTGATCAGCCCCAGTTTCATAATCCCTTGAAAATATCACAAATCCACCAACTTGGCCATCACTCGTACAAAATAATTGGAGAGTTGTTTCAAAATGACAAGTTGCAACCGTTCATGCAGGTGTTACACTTTGAAAAACAGAAATCCGACGTCACTGATAGGTTGAAGTTGGTGGGTGATCTTTTCTTCTGGTTGGAGAGGAAGGAGCAACAACCACACACTCAAAAGAAGAAGTATCAGAAGAGATCCTCAAAGGAGGAACCAAAGGATGAACGTCATCAAAAGTCACACTCAAGAAGTCCTCATTAATGCCCAGTGCACGTCGAGGTGTCTTTTTTCTGCTCCTGTGCTGGTTCTTGGTTTATACATTTTAAAATAGGTAATATTAAATAAGAGTGAATACTGTTCATGGTATAGTATGGTAGATTGGAAATTTGTCAAGATGCAAAGCAAGGTAAAGTTGAAGGATGGTTATTAAAGAAAGCGATATACATTAACCGAGTAATAACAAATGTGGATAAGATAAAAATGATTTCATCAAAAGCGGCGGTGAACCTCCGTCATCCAGGATCAAACCACCATTGTCAGATATATGCTGCTTCACCTCTATTCATCCACGTCATCACCCTCTAATCAGATCTATTGGTTTCTCATTTCTACCATTGTGCAAATGGTACTAATATGCACTTAACTATATCCTGACTTTTCTCTCCAGTTCATTCATCACTTCACATCCTATTATACTTGAGTCTTTTTACTCCATTTCACCCACATCACCACTTCACTTCTCTTGGTTTTTCCTCCATCCTCCTAATTTATAATCTATCTATCACCTTCTGTTGGCCCTCAACATCATCCCCTCTAATACTCTCCAATCCAAGGACTTCCATCACCCTTTTAACATCCTCCCGTGGAAAGCCCATCTCCTCAAACAGGTCCAAGCTAGACTCATCCACAATAACCGATTTACCCTCAGAGCCACCCAATTTGCCACCATCCGCATAAATCTTAGTCCAATGTTTTGCTGTCTCCTTGAACTTTTCCGGTTCATTGATCAACACCTGGGCAACTTGAGCATCTTGAGGATCATCCGGTTGTGGACTTTGCAGCAAACTCTGCAAACTCAACAAACTGGACTTTAACGTCAAGATCGGGGTCCATGCATCCTTTAAGACATCCAAACAAATGGCGCCTGTTTGTGATGACACATTAGGATGGTAAACCCTCGTTTCAAACTTCATCTTAGGGGGCTTGAATGGATATTCCTCCGGTATTTGGATATCCACCTTGAATAAACCACCCTCATATGGTGTATCCGGTGGACCCCAAAAAGTCCCCTGAAGATGGGTGATATCCCCCTCAGTGATGGGGGTGATGGTAACCTTGGACGCCTTGTCGCTCACAACGTCCTCCAACTCCTTATTCAATCTTTTGATCCTACTCATAGTAAACACCTCACTATAAAAAAGAGAGTGAACAAAACTGAGACGGATCCCACTATCAAATAGCAAACCCCCAACCCCAGATGTCCTCCCAACTGGGTGCTCTCAGTAATGAGTAGAGACTTGGTGCCGCCGAAAATCGAGACGGGGTAATTCATCCCAATGTCCACAGAGAAGTCCCCACCGGCTAAACTCGACTGTTTCCCCCAAAGCTTGTAGAAGCTGGGGAGAGCCGCGGTCTTCATCCAATTCATCAACCTCTCGTTCGATGCCACTGCTGCCAACGTCTCCTCCGTGTATCCGTCAGGATACATCTCGGCCCAGTTGGGTGGAGGCACAACTTGTTCAATAGTGTAATTACTGGGTTTGTAAAGACTCAAATCACTCGACCAAGCAATACCCTCACTGGACCAATCGCCACTGTAGGTGTCGTTAAAAAGGGAATTGGCAATCATTCCACAGGGATAAATGATCTTCGAGCCGTATTCCTTGAGTGGAGAACACTTCGACTGTAGAGAATCTAATGGAACAGCCTCACCCTTCAACTGTTTCCAATCATAACTATCAACATATTTTCTGTGATTTTGATAGAAGTTTGTTAGCTTGTAGTAAAGATAAGCCTCCTTCTTGAATTCAGGAACTCCCGAAAGTTCAACACTGCATATTCCGTCATTGTACTTCCATTGGCCACTCACCTTATTATTTGATTTGATCAATGATGACGGTATGGTGACCATTTCCCCGCCGGCACTATCACAGGTGCTGTAATTCAACTCAAAGTACTTCACCTGCTCCACCACCAAGACAAGCGCAATACCAATAGCAATGAAAATGACACCAACCACCAGCATACCGAGAATTATGAAATTACTCTGCATGTTAGGCTGATAACTCTTAAGCCTTTGCTGTCTGAATGCGGTGTTGGGTGGTCGGCGAGAGTGAATCTTGACGCCAACACGCTCACGTATTGACTCTGCCTCACTATCAATATCCTCACTCGATCTGAATCGGTTCCTCAGCCTTTGGAACATTGGACGGAGAAGAAAGACTGTTAAATTTGGTGTCGAGTGTGGCATAATCTTATGAGAACATCTAAGCCGGTAAATAAACTACTGCACAAGTTACTTTGAAACTCACCGCGAAAGACACCGCAAAACACACCGCAAAAGGCCCCGCAAAGCCTCCACAAAATTTACTGCGAAATCTACTCCGAAATCTGCTATGGAACTCAATACCAAACCCTAATTAGCCCTCTCCATATTCATTTCCTTCCTCAGTTCATTCATAAGTAATTTAAAACTATACATTCATTCCCCCTTCATCTCATTTATAAACTTTAAAATATCCTCCGAAAACTTGACAGATAAGTAGTTAACACCAAAAGGTATTGGCTTTCTACAGCTCAATCTCTCCATTAAAACTCTCAAAATTAAATCTTTCTCCTCTTCACTGGATTCACCAAGATTCAACAAGAACTTAATACACCACTTTGTTTGATAACTTTCATAACGCAATTGATCAACCAATGATTGAAGAATCAAATATTTCATCCTAATATCGGATTCATCTAATAATCCTCTGAATAAGGAATTTTCAATGTTCTTTCCACCAATTGATATATTCTTGAAGACGTAACTTGTCAAAATAGTGACATTATTGTCATCTTGTTCAAACCATCCAATCAATTGTCTAACTAAAGAAATTGATGAATTTCTTAAATAATTATCAACCGTCTTCTTCATCTTACCCAAGCTCAGTTCAAAATCACATTGGGATTGAACTAATTGATCAAAAACATCTTCTTCTAAGGTAAGCCCCTTGAATGGATCCATCCTTTCAACATATGGGGGTGTGGCACTCAAAATGATGTTCCTCAATTGAATGAATTTCAAATTTAACCCACAAATCAATTGTGATGCCCATTCACTCAAGTAAAGAGGATTGTCATGTAAGATAACTAAGAATATCTTCAAAGTACCCTTGTAAATAACATTAATGAACTCCGGAATCTCTTCCTCTCCAGATCCATCTTCTTGATCATCTTTAATATACCCACTTTGGAATCTCAATAGACAATTCAAAATAGAAGTCATCCTACTTTGACAGTTGATATCATAGTTAGAAATCATTTCCGGTAAGAACATCCTGTGAGAAATCAAGCAAATCCATGCAAATGTAAAACCTGGGTATGAACTTGGTTGCAAGACTAATATTAAATCACTCAAGGACAGGTATAATTGGTTGTTAAATTTAACCAATTGATCCAATTCTTTTGAATTTTCAACAAAATTCTCAAATTTGTCGGCCTTCAATTCATTCCATTCATTCAACAATGATGAGAAGAACCTAAAGTATGGTCTTTCGTTGAAATTATTCTTATTGACTTCGTGATCATTGGAAAACGTCAATAAGAATGTAGTGAAGACTCTATTGAGTAATTCCAATCTAAATTCATTCTCGTCATTATCATGTTGAATCAAAATTAAATGAATAACCATTGATGCGAGTGAATCAATCGATGTATATTTGTCAATACCACACCTTTTACTAACGTCAACCTCTTTGATGAACCCAACAACTGACATTTCAAAAGCTGTAATGAAAAACGTCACAAATGTTTCATTCTTATTCAAAATCCCGTCATTGATGAATTGGTTCAAAAACACCAATTTCATGTTAACATCATTGTATTTGTATAATTTAACCCATTCGCTGAACACATATGCGAAATAGTCACTCAATGAAGTCTTGTTGACACCTGAAAGTGCTGGTAATTCACATGTCTCTCCATCCTTTAATTGGACAATCAATTCCTGAACATATGGTAAATTCTTGATATTTTCATCATCAATATTTTCAATAGATTTAATCACATTGATGAAATCTCCCCTCAAGGCAATTGGGTTTTCAAACACCATAACCTTAATGAACTCGCAAATAAATTCAACTGCCTTTATGTCTCTCTTAACGTCAACATACTTTGTCAAGTAGAACGTGAAGTTATCCAATGAAATCAAACCTTCAACGATCAAAGATTTGATGACCTTTGGATTAAATCTTCTCTCATCGTTGGAATTGAATAACCATGAATTGATATGCTTGGCAACAAATGATGAGAAATCACAGATCTTACTTAAAATTAAGACAAACGATTCAATCAAAATTGGCCCACAGTCCGCACTTGCAAATAGACTATTCATGGACATTTGAGCGTATTTCATGAAAACATTATTATCCGTAATACGTGAAAACCCTTGGAAAATTTCAACTAAAATATTCTTAACTGCCCTTGATAAATCAACATTATCATTCAATGAAGCGTCCTTGGCCTCATTACTTGTAAGCAATTTAATCAAAATCTCTAACTGTTGATTAACAAAAATAACAAATTGCTCCTGAGCCCTTTGAATATCCAATTGAATTTGTGTGGGTGGTGGAGGGGCCATTTGGGGTCCATTAGGTCCCATTAGACCAGGTGGTGGCACCATTTGAGAAACACCGGTTGATGGCGTAGGTGGTTGGTTAATTCCATGTTTTGCTGTTTGTTGTTGTTGCTGTTGTTGTTGTTGCTGTTGCAATTGCTGTAATAACCTAGCCTGATCGTTGACAAAAGGTTGTTGTTGCTGCATCAACTTTGGTTTACCAATTTCTTCATAAATGTTGAATTGACGTGCGGTCACACCACCAACTTGTAAACCTAACGGATCAGGTAGTGACATTGAAAATTTATTGGCGTTTTGTGTATCGCAGAAGATTTGATCAGATCCACCATTCTTAAATTGTCTACGAAGGGCAATAGATGCAACCATTTGATCATCCATTTCATGAATTGCCCTTTCAACCGCAGCCCTTTGAATAATATTCAACGCCAATGGTAAGTTGTCGTTAACGGCTCTTGGAACTTCCTCCAAGATTGATTGATCGATTTGGCCATTCAGTGCCTGGTTTAAAATCATATGAAGATTCATGGTTATATTCTCCCGTAAAACTTCGGTACCTGATGTAATCATATATTCTGTCAAAGTTCTCACGGTATTGATATACGCCTTTCTCAATTTGAATTCATCTGCTTCAAACGCAAAATCTTTCGAAATCAATGCTTTAGTAGTGACCAAACAAACGGAAATGGTTCTATTGACCAACGGAGCCAAAATTTCCTTGACTGCCTTTGTCAGCGCCAGGTGTAAGAATCTCTTTAGAGCTTGATGAGTAGTAAAAACAGTGGAACCAAGGAGATTATCAAACCATTGACCAGCAGATGTAGCACCTTGATTAGCTTGCGCCAGTGGAGTCAAATTATTAACAGCAGGTGATTGTTGTTGTTGTTGCTGCTGTTGAGCAAGCAGTCTTTGCTGTTGAGATAATTGTTGGAGAAGTTGCTGTTGCTGTAGAACAGCACCCATGTTATCATTACCCATAGGTTGTTGTTGTTGGTGCTGAGGTGGTGGAACTAATGGTGGTAATTTCTTACTCTCATCAATCAGATCCTTACCCAACTGGATAATTTGCTCATTTCTTTGGAATTTCAGTTCTTGAAGTTTTGAGTCAAAGTTAACCAATATTGTGGATGGTTCAATATCACCCAACTTAAGTTTCAAAGCATTAAAAAGGAATTCGATTTCAAATTTCAACTTCAATTTTAAATCATTGATATCATAAATTTCTTTCAAAAATTGTAAATGCATCTTCATCCATGGCAAAGTTGGTTTAAACATTTCACTATTCTTCGACTGTTCCAATATTTTGCAAACAAGAGGTAAGATATATTCCAATTTATTCTTATCGTAACCCTCGATCAGAAGGTTCTTGATACTGATATCCCTACGAATCAATGGAATATTTCTACCAATTGAAATTTTACCCAACCATGATCCCAAATTCTTTAGTTGAGTCTTCTCTTGTGAGGTTAATTCCAGATCACCAAATACTTTGTTGGTTAGTTGAACTATTTGTCTCACTGTAACGTTTAAGACTGTTGAATAAAAGAGATTTGACTTTAGCCCATCAACAATGCCAACATAAAGATGTTGATTGTTCAATTCCAATTTAGCCCTTTGAATTACCAAATAACGTGAAAACCATTGAAAATACCTTGGTTCCAACTTTTCCCTCATTTCCTCGACACGGGAATCCAATTTTTGATCAGTTATATTATTGACCATGAATAGGATTCTATCACTGAGTTCATTCCCTGGGATTTCCTGTCTGATCTCACTTTTGAAATCAATGATGTGAAGGGAATGGAAAAGAGATTTCAATTCCGGATCTGGTTCGACTAAATCTGGTTCATCGATTGATAATGTACCATTGACGACGCCTTGAGCAGTGTCAAACAAATCAGGTTGAGACCTCAATGCTGGGATTTCAACCAATTGGGCACAGAAATCTTTGAATTCTGGTAGTCTCCTTTGGAAGGAGTACAATGCTTGAATGGCAAACTTGAACATCCTACTATTTGGGTTTTGTTGAACTGATTCCAAGATGTATCTCAATGCAATTGAAAGTGCTGGGCCATCCACCAATTTGAAAACAATGGTATTACCAAATAAAACACTTGTTGTGGCTAATGCATCAACTGGATATTCTGAATAAAATCTGTATTCATCCAATAATGAATGGATCATGCATGCAAAAACGTCCTGATCATGAGGATTGTCACTTGATTTCAACCTTTGTAACATATGAACAATATCCTTAATTTCGATCTCCTTTTTGTACATTTTTTGGAAATACAACTTCATCTCCTTTTCAACGTCGACTGAAAAAGTATTTGTGGAACTGTTCATTAAAATAGCTTCGTCGTGACCATGACCAAAATTGATTAACCTTGGGTATGCTTGTAAACATAATCCCAGTAAATCATTATATCTATCCTTCAATTCCTTTGGTAGATTATCTATCTTTAATGCATTTAGAAGGAAATGAACAGTTTCCAAATTCAATGATCTCGCTGTTTTTCTACCATTCTGGGCATTATCATACTCCAAAGCCGCTTGCTTCTCCATGTATGATAATATAGTATTTGCTGCCATATTGGTATGTCTTTTCAACTGGGCATTGATGAAATCCTTGAAATTCTTCCAACCATATTGAGAGAAGACGATTGAAATATTGAATGCTTCATTGAAATCATTTGAGTTATGCAAAATAGACATAATCACTGTATCATTTTTGAATGAAGCAATTAAACTTGCAATGAGATGGATTGAATCCACGGTTCTCTTGTTTTGATAATATCTCATTAGCAATTTCCCCAATTCATTGGCATCATATTCTTCAAATAGATTGATCGTTGGACTTAAATATGAAGAGCCCATATCTAACAATCTAAAGATGAATCCTTGAGCAATATTTGCAGTGATCATTTTGACATTTTTATCCGTTTCCACCATTAACAAATTGATAGCTGCAAGAAGGATATATTCAGGTGCAGAGTTCACATCTTTTTCAAAGATCCTATTGATATCGACATTTGGTTGACGCGCTAATGCTACCAGTGAAGCGGCCTTCATTTCTAACATTGCAACATGTTTATAGTAAATGATGATCTGTCTAACGTTTGATTCAGGATGGATGATTGGTTCTAAGGTTGGGATATTCAATAAATTGAAACCACCTTTACTTGGATCAAGATTATTGATTTGAATGGTTAAATCAACGACTAAATTCATATCCTTAGATTTTGTTGCTTCGAGAAGAAATAAATCAATTAGATTGTCCATTTGAATGGATGCAAGAAATTGGGATAATGATGATCTTGCTATAGGATATTGATCCTTTTGGTAATTATCAAGCAATTTCTCGAACACAACTGGCCAGTTCAACTTTGTTTTAAAATTGGCAATTACATTTGATAATTGATTACCTTTCAATGTGGCATCTTGAAGTGATGAAGGTGTCAATGAAGTTAACTGGTCATTTTCTGATAAATGTTGGGATTTTGGGAATAAGATTTCTCTCAATAATATTAAAATTGAATCCAACAATTGTTGATCATTTTGAATCTTTAATAATTCTTCTAAAATCATCTCGGGGATGATCTTGGACTTGCAAAATTCAATCAATAAATCCTTGAACGGCATTTTTTCCATTGATTTTAAGAATTCGTCAATGATTATCTTAACTTTTGAATATTTTTCCGGTGTCTCTTTGATGGTGTGTATCACGTGACCCACGACTATGAATTTATGGGGGTTTGCAAATACTTTGGAATCCAAAAAGAGTGATAAGAATGTAGCTAAATTCTCTTGATGTAGTAAAGTTTTATCGTTTAATAATTCAAACCACTCTACAACACCTGATGTTGAATTGACGTAAATTGAAGGTAATTCCTTTAAAAGTTGGGACTCTTCTTCTTCTCTATTCTTAGAATAAATGTACTCTTCAATTGATAACCCTATTAATAACTTTTGAAAATGGGTTAAATCAAAAAAATCAAGAAATTGTTTTAAGGTGAATAAAAGGAACTCCGATTCCGGTATGAATAATGCCTCTCTTAAATAATTTAAATTCTTTAAATCAATTAATGTTAAATAATTGATTTGATGTTGTAAGACTCTTTTGTTATTTGATTCTAGATTTCCTGACTCGTTAACAATATCTGTTGCGATTAAATTCACTAATCTTCTTAAAAACTGTGCAAATACGTGAGGGTGTTTGTCTAAAATAGAATGGATTTCACGTACAGTTTTGATACAATTTTCGTTGTTGATATTAGTCACAAGAATAAATAACTGTGATAAGATTGCCTTCGATAGATCCTTTGAAAGAGACGTTGTTATTGGCAATTTAATAGTGGAGGGATGTTGTTTTGGGTCTGAAGGCTCTAATTTGGCCTGTTTTTCAAAGCTTTTTTCGTAACTCAAAACTGTAGGCTTGTGGGTTTGTTAATTTGGTGATGTTGTGGACCCAATGACGCGTTGGTCCCTTTAAATTACCTTCTATTGATGAAAAGATGCGTAGATCCAGTTGAGGAAAAATTCGCCCTCGGCCTCTTGAGGGAGCAAATGGGGATCATGAAAGCCGGGTAACCTTTTTCTCTGCAATAAAGATTAGATATGCAAATTAGAAGGGTTTTGAGTGCTCTGGCCACTTGGACTCTTCTTGTGGACGGTCACGGTGAGCACATTGAGGAGAATTCCGTTTTTCCGGAAATCAATGGCTTTTCTATGCCGAATTTGGTTACTGTTAAAACAATTGATGAATTGACTTCTCTGTGGGAAGGCTCTGGGGTGACAGATTTTGATGAGGGTAGGATCATTCTTACTCCTAAACCGTTGGTTGTTGCCAGTGAGGATTCTACTGCTGAAAAAGGGGCTGTTTGGTCCAAACATTCAATTGATAATTTGAAAGAATTCACGCTTGAGGCGACGTTGAGGTCAATGGGGTACCATGGGAAGACTGTGGGTGGTATGTCATTGTTTCTTGTTGATGATAAGTTTGAAGTGAACGATATGGAGAATTTCGGAGGTCCAACCCGCTTCAAGGGTATTCAAATATTATTTAGCAATTCTGAAAATGATCCTACATTGAGAGTTTATTTGAACGATGGCAGTAAGGAGTTAGATCATTCGAAGGATTACCTAGGGTCATATCTGGTTGAATATCAGGATTCCAATGTCCCGTTTACATTGAAATTGGGGTATTCTAAAGAGGACCATTGGTTGAAGATCACTTTCGATAAGAAGCTGGTTTTCCAGACCGATCGAATTGATTTAAGTGAATTGGTGAATGGTAAAGTTAAATTGGGTATAACGGGTCTAACGCCCAAGTCGTTACAAAATCATGAGCAATTTGAACTTTTGAGATTGAAAGCCTACAATGTTTTAACAGATGATATTAAATCCGCGTCAAAGGAAACACTGTTTGCAAGACATGCCGAGAAGAAGAATGAAACAGGAGGTAACACGGGTGATTTCATCAACAGACAGGGATTATTGAGAGACCAATTACAAAAGCAACAACAGCTACAAAGGCAAGAACAACAAGAACAAAAGCTAAAATTACAGCAACAAAAACAGAACCCAAATTATAATATTGGAAATATTGAGGAATTGAAAGCTCCTATTTCTGACATTAAGAACCAAATCTCTCTTATTTACAATCGACTGGAGAATAACGAAGATGGTGTGATCAAATCTAAGGTTGCCAAGTTGGCCCAATCACTAGAATTGTTGAATGATGAACTGAAGTTGATTGGAAATCATGTCAAGGAATTGAATTATAAATATGACTCGATCTCGGATATGTTTAAAAGACAATTCGAGTTGATGGATTCATATGACAATAGAATGGGATCGTTTGATAAGGTTTTGAAGAACCAATTGGATAATTCAGAAAAGCTGGATAGCAAGATCTCCGATTTTTCAAATTGGTATAGAGATACCAGAGAGGCCCCAGTGGCATCTGTCCCTGAGACCAATAGTTCAGGGACAGTCATTATGGTTTTGTTATTGGTTATGGCGTTATTGGTTATATTAGCATTGTTGGTTTTCAAATTGAGAAGTGATATTAAACATGCTAAAGTTCTCTAAGTCGATGATGTGAACAAAGAGTATGCGTATTTGAGGGGTAGTTGTATTTTCAATTTTTCTTTCCAGATTCTATATTATGTATAGTTTACCTTACCACATCAAGACAGTGTACATTATATCTGAAATTGGTACAAAGCAGATAATTAAGACACAAGTATTGTTAAAATTATAGTATATTATTGCTTACTTCATACTATCAATTCTCAATATCAAACATTAGTATTACTACCTCTGAAATTCATATACATCTTACCCATCTTATCTATCTTACCCATCATACCTATCTTACCTTCCCATGCACTGGAGGTGTCCGGTTATCATCTCTCATACCATCAAGTATGTCATTTTGAAATGAAACCTCATCTACAAGGTTTACTGAAATCCACGTGATCTCTCTACCCATGCTCATTGTAGAAAGGAAGGTTTGCACTCCCTAATATTGCTAAATCCCAAAGAATTTGCATTTGGAATTCTTTTAAATTTAACCACATTGGTGGTAATCGTACCATTGGAAATTTTAATATCGTTTTGAAATTGATGGGCTTTTTGTGGACCAAACAACTGAACCTGGTATTTGACCAAATTTGGATCATCAGTTTTGAATTCCCTCTCTATTAAAACCTCTAAATTTGAAACCAAATCGGGATTAGATTTGAACCTCGAACTTAATAAGTCCCTGAAGCTGGGTAGAGTCGATTCCACTACTTCGTCATCGAAAACTAATTCATCCTCAAATTGGGGTAAATTCATATTTAATTGCTTGATTTCTAAATCCAATTGTTTGATTTCTCCTATTTCATGACTAAATTGATGGTTCAATCGTTCATTAACCTCGAGATCGTTCATTTCCATAGCCAAAAACTGTCTCTGTTCATTGATTCTCTGATTTAAGGAATTTTTCATGGCTTGCAACTTTTCAATTTTAATGTTCAACGATGTTCTTTCCCTATTGATCTCGATCATCTTTTCCTTCCTCAGTAATAATTCTCGTTCGTAACCTTTGACACTGCGGGCCTTTTTGCAATTGCGTTTAGACACTTTGAGCAAATTATTCACGTCTCCTGCCTTACTTTTCCAGTAGATTGACCATTGATGGTTTCTCAATTTTCGCTTATCACTCACAAACTTATTAATGATGACATTGTTATCGATCATCTCCACCTGATCACATTGGTCCCCATTTAACCTCTTGATTTCTCTCTCTAACCAATCCAACTTGTAATTGGGTAACCCATTCAACTGAGACCATCCCTTATCACCTAAGGGTAACCTGATCATCAAAGAGGTCAAAAATTGGTTATTTGTTGTATTTTGCGGTAACGTTGGTATTGAATCACTTTCTTTAAAATGGTTGAAATAAATTGACTTATAATTGGGCAACTTATTAAACTGATTCAATGGGAAGCCTCCATTATTTTTAATTCCATTACCAATGATACCTATCTGGTCCACTATCTTTGGCAATTGTTCGTCATCCAGATCTTCTTCGGAATCTTCCTCATTTGTTGTTACTGGTATGGATCTTGTATTTGTATTACTTATTGAGGACTGATAAATTTCCTGGGTTGTGGAATTCATCAAGAGACAATCCTCGGGGGTTTTTGACTCCGGAAGCTGGTATAACCCGGCTATTTGGTCCATATTTCAATCTTACGTGAAAGAATACAGTGGATATGTGGGGAGGATACAGCGGATTACGTAATGTGGTTTACGTAAGTGCTGCTGACATAAGCGTCATTACGTCATTGGTGCTCAGCAGTTTCATATCTTCATCATGATATATTTTCCTCAATGCTTTGCCGAATAGCTTGCTTTTTCGTAAAAAAAAACCAGCCCCCCGCTCCTCCCTCCCCGCTGGACAGCCGGGCTAGGACGGGAAAAAAAGATGTGTGGATGCTCAGGAATGAGTAATTGGTTACTATACCAGATCCAATGGCCTTTTATAGGTTGCATCTCGCTAAGAGAGTAAATCGAGATCTTTGTTCTCCAAAAGAGAAGTCACAAGACAAGCCTTCTGTGGACTTTTTCCCGCCACTTGGGGTAGTAATCAAGCCCTATTTTCCTTTTAAACCCAATGCCTCCCGGGAACCGCAAAAAAATAATTGCTTTTGTCACGGCTGCTGGAAAAGGCTAAAAAAAGAAATCGGTGTTTAGGATGTTTTTACATTTAATTTGAAGTTCAAGCATCAAAAGAAGATGGATTTAGATTCATTGAATACCGCGGTTCTTGTGGATGGTGGTTAATTTTTTATTGGACTCATTGACACCCTTTTAAGGCCTTTAAACCCGGTATCTAAATATCGGATGGTGTTGTTTACATGTAACTATTTTTAGAGACACCGCGAGATACCTTGACCTTCGATGGATTTTCATATAAAAGGAGGGATCCCCAACAAACCACGAGTCTGCTAAAGCCACCATTCTTTTCTTCTAATTAACAACACTCGCTTAATAATGCAATTCAAGTTCTTTGCTCCATTGGCTCTTGCTGCTTCCGCTGTCGCTTACACTAACACCACTGTTACTGAATCCGACGTCTTCGAAACCGAAATTGTCACTGAATTGACCACTTTCTGTCCAGAATCCACCACTTTGACCATCGGTGGTAAGACTTACACTGTCACTGAAGCCACTACTTTGACTATCACTGACTGTCCATGTACCGTCACTCACACCCCAACTGAAAAGTCCCAAGTTCCAACTTCCACCACTTCCGAAGAAGTTCCAACTTTCAACGCTGCTGCTAACGCTGGTGTTGCCGGTTTGGCTGTTGTTGCTGGTGCCGCTGCTTACTTGTTGTAAGTGTGTACCTTCTGTGATATCTTTTAGTGCGTTTCAAGGAATTTATAATTTTTTTTTAATTTAATCTAGGGTTATTTTACCAATGAACCAGTCAAGAGGCTAGCAAAGTCACTTGGGTTGTGTTTTACAAACAAAACCTCTTGTGTTTATCATTTCAACCATATAATTGAATTCTGATAACCTCATTCTAAACCGTTATGAAACGGTTGGCGAACGGCTCATAAACGTTTATTAATCTCTTGCTTGATGGTTTAAAACATTACCTTTCCTTTTCTTTGCTAGATGGTTTAAAACATTGCCTTTCCTTTTCCTTGCTAGGTGGTTCAATGTGGCGAATGGGCATGGCGCATGCTTGATAAAAATTTTCAATTTAAGGTTTAAAAAAAATATTTTTCAGAATCTATGCTGTAGCTTAAACCAAGAGTTAAGATGGTTTCCGTTCGTAAACGTAAGATGGCACGTTCCAGTGTCAAAAAGCAAGTTACAAAGAAGAGTTCAAAGCAAAAATTCAACCCTAGATCAAATCCAATTGTTGCTAAATATTGGGATAGTAATCTGACTCCAAAGCAGAATTATAAGAAGTTGGGATTAACAATGTCTTTGAATAAACCCACCGGTGGTGAAGAGAAACCATTGTACATTCCTGAAATCAAGAGGGATAACGAATTAGAGGATTTAGAAGCTGAGGAAGAAGATGAAGAAGAGGACCACCAAGACCAAGCTTCACTTGAAGAAAGTGATCCTTTCGATCCAGAAAACATTCTTGAAGGAACTGCTAAAATACAGAGAGATGAGGATGGAAATGTCATCAAGATTGTCTATGGTAAGAAGAAACCCTCACAGCCAGGGGTTTCGGAAGAAGACCAAGCTTTGAAAAATACTGTGGTTAAGGAATTGGAAGAAATGGCCAATAAGACTAAGAAGGAAATAGTGTACAAATTGAACGACGTTGAAGTTGCAAGATTGGAAAGGTTGGAAAAGAAATATAACGACAATTACATGAAAATGCAGTGGGATCAGAAACTCAACCCTTTCCAATGGAGTGCTGGTGAATTGAAGAGAAAGTTCACAACTTTACGTAAGATGAAGCAGAGTAATTTATAGTTTTAAGATGGATTGGATTAAATCTTTGGGTAAAACTGAGAGCGGGACCCAATTAAATTTTAACACAACAACCCAAACTGCCGCTTATGTGTCACAGCGATCCTTTGAAACTCTGCGCTCCAATTTGAAGAGAGATATTCAAAGATCTAAAAAGTTGAATGATGAGACGCCGGCAGTGTTGAATGAGATCAAAGACAAGTTAGAGAGGCTAAAAGAGGAGTGTGACTGAGATGTGAGTGAGATGTGAGGGTGAAGGTGAGGGTGAGGGTGAGAGTGAGGGTGAGTATGGGCGTGGGCCTATGGGATATCCTCATACAATTACTCTTATCCCGTGATCGATGTAAATGGTTCATTATTCAACGCAAAGATGATTGTTGACGGACTATGATCTAATTATTTGAGTTGAATTCCAGATTGTGTGGAACTTATCATACGGGTGTCCCACCATTGATGATTACCTACCTTTTCATAATAAAATGATCATCATATTTATCATTTTCTATTACTGGACAGTCAAAAGCTAAACGCTTGAAAATGTATGGATATGGGTTTTCAGAACCTTTTGCTCTATATGAACTTATCTTAAAGATCTAATCATCACTTTTTATACCCTTTTATTCCAGTTCACCAAAGTGTAAGATTTATTTCCCCACTAAATTTCCCACCAATTGCTTTATTACTACTTTTTTTCCCAGTAATTACTTTTTCTTTCCTCGGCGCATAGTAAATTTCGCAGTAAAACGTACCCCCCTACTTACAACACTAAAATTACCAATAAAACAGGTGAAATTTTCCCGCATAACCTTCTCTTCATCAAATGTTATCGAGATCCATTGGTTCCAGCATCAGACGCCTTTCCACGGCTACTACGATCAAATCCCTACCCAACGGTATCACTCTTGCCGTGGATGAAACTCCTTCGTACTTTTCAGCCCTGGGTTTGTACATCAACGCCGGTTCAAGATTTGAAGATCACTACAACTTGACAGGATGCTCCCACTTACTGGACAAACTCAGCTTCAAATCCACTAAAGATTTCAGCTCCAAGGCTATGTCGGACGAATTAAACAAGTTGGGTGGCAATTTCATGTGTGCCTCCAGTAGAGAATCGATGATTTATCAGGCTTCAGTTTTTAATAATGACGTCGAAAGAATGTTCAAGTTATTAACTCAAACCGTCTTTCATCCCAATCTTAGTGAAGACGAAATTCAGGAGCAAAAACTCAGTGCCCAGTATGAATTGGATGAAATTTGGTTACAATCAAATTTGATCTTGCCAGAATTATTCCAGCAAACTGCTTACAATAGTAAAAACTTGGGTTCACCATTGCTATGTCCTATGGATCAATTGAGTAAAATTACCTATGACAAATTGCAAAAGTATAGATCAATATTCTACACACCAGAAAACTTGGTTGTTGCATTCTCCGGTGTTCCCTTTGAAAAGGCACAACAATTGGTCGAACAATACCTTGGTGATTTAATCCCCACTACCAACAAACCGGTGAGAGAACCAGCCCTTTATACAGGTGGTGAATTATCCATTCCTTACCCTCAAGGTTTAGACCATTTGGAAGAATTCCACAACATTTCTGTTGGGTTTGAAGGTTTGCCGATAACCAATGATGAGGTCTACAAGTTGGCCATCTTGCAAACTTTACTTGGTCAAGGTGGTTCGTTTTCTGCGGGTGGTCCGGGTAAGGGTATGTACTCTCGTGCCTACACAAGGGTTTTGAATCAATACGGATTTGTTGAATCATGTAAGTCATTCATTCATAATTACTCGGATTCCGGTTTACTGGGATTGAGTTTGAGTTGTTTGCCACAAGCAAATAGAGTCATGGCGGAATTAATTGGCTATGAATTAAACCTGTTGATGTCAAATGATATCGGAAAGGGTGGTATGTCAGAACAAGAAGTTGCCCGTGCTAAAAACCAATTGAAATCTTCATTGATGATGAACCTGGAATCAAAGATTGTTCAATTAGAGGATTTGGGCAGACAGGTTCAAACTTTCAATAAGAAGATTGAAGTTTTAGAGATGTGTGAAATAATCGATTCCGTTACTAGGATGGATCTGATTGATATGGCTAGAAAGATCTTCACCGGATCAAAGCCAACGGTTGTTGTTCAAGGTAATAGAGAGGCTTTTGGTGATATCGACGGTATGTTGAAACGTTACGGTCTGGGTAAAAACTAAATATCATGTATATATTCAAGCAAAGTACTTCAGTTCTTTTTTTGCAAGACATCCTCAGGGTATAAATATGTACCAAACACCTTATCCCAGAAATTGTTGGAAACACCAAATCCTAATTGGTAATTCTTATAGTGGTGTTCCAAGTGATAAGTCTTCAAATCTTGGTAAAACTTTGGTAATTTGGCATGGTGTAACATGTAATGAGTAACATCATAGATGATGTAACCTAAGAACCCCCCTGCAAAACCCACACACGCAATGTGGTAAGGGAAGATGGCAAAAACAAGTTTGTAGAATGGGTAACATAAGACACAGAACAAGGTTGGTGGCATGACCAATCTCATTCTATCCATTGGCAAATAATGATGAACACCATGTAGTAAAAAGTGCAATGTGAATGCCACTCTATGCTCTGGTAAATGATCATCCAAATGGAAGAGGAATCTGTGGAGACAATATTCAATCAATGTCCAAACAATCAACCCCACCACCCAGAACGTCAAAGTCGTTAATGGATGCAAAACCTTGGCACCTTGATAAAAGACGTAGAAATTAACAGGTAACCAAATAGTGGGCACAACCCACCATGGAGTCAATGATAAAGGTTCCAAGAAGTTACCAAATAATTGGGCTGAACCTTTACCATAGTGTCTCGGTCTGTGAATTTGATCAACATAGAAATCTCTTGTCCAATTGGATCTTAAAACTTGCATAATTAATGGTTTGTCCAGGTCCAAAAAGTTGTGCTTCTTCAGGTCATCTTTATGGTCTGTCTTCAAATGTAATAAATCATCAGGAATTTCTCCGAATTCCGTTAAATCGACAACTTTCAGTCCATCGGAATCTGGAACAACTTCCATATTAGCATGCTTCTTCAATAATTCTTCCTCCTCTTCCGGAGTAGCCAAATACCCAACTAACATTTCATCCAACATTTCGTAAGCAGATTCTGAATGGGTGTGACTGACTGCGTCGGCTAGAATCTCTGTTATATCCTTACCAGCGTAATCCATGATCACTTCAACACCGGCAGGATGTTCCTCCAAAAATTCGGTGACATTATACACCTTTCTGTTGTAAAGGGTGACCCAGCAATCATCTTCACTACAGTGCTTGGCCAGTTGGCTCGCAGAAATTAAAGGCAAGGCCATATTTGGAATAGAAAAGAACAAACAAACGAGGCGCCAAGGACAAAAAAATCTCGTGTTTTCAGCTTTAAACGACGGATAGCCTAAAATAGATATCTATGTAAAGAAGCTCAGTATAAGCTCCAAGCATTCAACAAATTATATTGAGTGAGAATACCAACTTTGACAGGAAAAAAATCAATATTCAGCCATTTTTAAAGTTGATGAAAATAAGAGAATATCGGAAAATGAGTCTAATTATGCCATGGAGTAGGTATATCTTTAGAGGACTCCTTTCCGTGTTGATTAATCAGTTGGAAATTCAAAAAATAGGATACTAACGGTTTATTGTTTTCCGGTAATTTTTATTATATATGATGGGAAATATCGTCCAATAATTTTCACATTTTCCCCATGAATCACTTTGATCAAGCACGAATTAAAAGTTTTCTAAATGTTTACAACTTCCACTTTTTTTGCTCAATAATAAACTTATCTCCATTTTTGGATTATAAGGTATGCCAAAGCTTGTAATTTGAAGCATATGATGAAAACATTAAAAAGCTTTAACATGGACATGTTTATCGAAATCGAATGTTTAGATTCTATAGATGTTATTGGTAGAGATAAAACAGGCATCTTAGCAGTTGAAGTTGGAATAAAAATGGTACAGAACTGTAAGGAAATTCAGTATATGCTCATGTGCTCATTGATGCGAATTGAATTATTGGCGACTACAATATTATAATGTTGCCCTGGTATTTTTCTCTTCAAACCAAATTTACTTTAAAAGTGGGGAGTTAGCAGGTCTGGTGGATACATTCTTTTATTTTCACTAAGGAGAAGACTGGCGCATATTCATGCATCATTAAACTTACAAAATTAGCAAAATAAGCTCGTTAGTGGAAAGATGTAATTACTTTTGCTTTATCTTAATCTCAGATTTGTTGATCAGTCTGCTTTTAATAGATTGATCAATCATTGAACTCGGTATCCATCTAGTCTACTAAGTTTATCCCCTTTGGTTTTTGGGTATTATCGAATTGTATTTGCACAGTCTATTTTAATTCAAAACCTTCCTGAATTCCTTCGATTGATAAAACATTATCATACCACTTAGCAACATGAGGATATTGTTCTTGAAAATTCTCGATCTCAAAAGCAGTTCCTTCAGTTTTTTCAATACGACGGAAATGACCAACAGCAAACGCCAAGTCGGCAACAGTGAATTTATCACCAACAAACCACTCATTTCTTGACAAATGTTGATCCAGAACGGCGTATACTTTGTAGATTTGATCAAACCCTTTTCCAACTAACCATTCATCATCGGATCTAAACTTTTTATAGAAGAGTAATCCCGACAAAGCGTTAGAAAATTGGGTTGCTTGATAATATAGCCATTTCATCTGTTGCCAGTATAATGGGTCGTCGGGGGGATAACTGAATTTATTATCCATGTCATACTTATCAGCAATGTATTGTAAAATGGCGTTACTTTCATTCAAAACAAGTTCATTGTCAACCAACGTTGGAATAAGCCCATGAGGGTTTAACTCTAAATACCAATCTTCCTTAATTTCCTTTGTTGGCCAATTAAACATATGCACTTCATGAGAAACCCCCAAAATGTGTAAGAAAATCAATGGCTTACGCCCATTACCTGTAGCTGCTGTGTACAATTTCATCCTGCTTTAGAAACGAAATTCATATTTTTAATCACAAACTGCACATGATATTTATATTTTTTGGGCACGTGGGATCCAAAATTAATCTGGTAAGAGTCATCTTTTAAATTTCTTAGAGAACAGAGGAATGTAGTTAATATACTTCTTTGATAAGTGAACTCGGTATGAGGATTTTATTATAGTTGATCAACAAGGTCATCTATAAAATAACCACTTTTGTAGGCCGATAGATGGGCAAATTTTTATGAAAAGGGTCCAGTTCCGGACTAAGATTTTTTTCTCCAGACTCCCCTTCTATCCTTTTCATCAAGAAATGACCCTTAAACAAGACATGAAGGCTGCCTTTGGCGGCCTCTCGATTGTCGATAAGTTGTTACCATTGCTAATCATATTAGCTATTATAGTCGGAGTGTTGATTTCCGTCTATGTTCCTTCAAGTGGTAAAGCATTTGATGGTGCTCAGGTTGTAGGTGTTTCAGTTCCATTAGCTGTTGGTATGATCATTATGATGGTTCCACCATTGTGCAAGGTTGAATGGGAAAATTTTCACAAATTCTTCAGCAAGAGCACCTACCTACGTCCTATTCTAGTTTCCCTTTTTGTGAACTGGATCGTGTGTCCTTTTATTATGCTTGGCTTGGCATGGTTAGTATTGTTCAATTACAGTGAGTACAGAATTGGAATTATCATGATTGGACTTGCTAGATGTATTGCCATGGTGCTATTGTGGAACGATATTGCCTTGGGAGATAACACCCTTTGTGCTGTCATTGTCCTTATCAATAGTTTATTACAAGTTGTGTTATACGCACCATATCAATTATTTTTCTGCTATGTCATCAGTGGTGATCCAATTCCGGTCGATTCAGGAGTTTCATATGCTGTTGTAGCTAAGAGTGTTGCCTTTTTCTTGGGAATCCCTCTTGGTTTTGGGGTAATCATTCGATTTGCACTGAGATATTTCAGCCTCTACGATAAATTGATGCCAGTGATTAGTCCTTGGGCTTTGATTGGCCTATTATACACAATCATTGTCATATTTATTGATAAAGGTAAGGAGTTCATTGAAGAAATAGGGACAGCTTTTCTTTGCTTCATCCCATTAACATTATACTTTGTGATTTGTTGGTTTTCTGCATTTTTCATCCTAAGATGGATGTCAAAATCCCCCAAATTACAAGATGAAAACGAAAATACCGGATTGTTATGTGGCTGTGAGGATTTGATCGAAAAGAATCCAACCAAATGGAAGAGTGGATGCTCGGCAAACTATTCTCAGATTATCACACAAAGTTTTACGGCCGCCTCAAATAACTTTGAATTATCGCTTGCTATTGCCATTTCCATTTACGGATCAGGTAGTAAGCAAGCAATAGCTGCTACATTTGGGCCATTGTTGGAAGTTCCTATTTTGTTACTCTTAACATTCGTTGCAAGATATTTCAGAGCAAAATTTATTTGGTCGGATGTAGATGAGGAGATGGATCGTGAAACCTCCACCGTTTAAATATTATTTATCTACGTAATTTCAGGAACTGTTCAATACCCATATTAAATCAATAAGATAATTCTATTTCAAGGCAAATCCTTCCTCTACTTCCTTGATTGATAAAACATTGTCAAACCATTGAGAAACATGAGGATATCTTTCTTCCAAATCCTTAATATCAAAATTGGTACCTTTTGTTCTTTCAACACGGCGGAAATGACCAGCAGCTAATGACAAATCACTTATGGTGAACTTGTCACCAACAAACCATTTATTCTTTTCCAAGTGTTTATCCATGACATTGTACACTTTGTGGATTTCTTCAAATCCTTTTCCAACTAACCATTGATCGTCAGGTCTAAACTGCTTGCAAAATGTTAGTCGTGCCGATGCAGTACTAAATTGGGTTGATTGATAATATAACCATTTCATCTGTTGCCAATACAAGGGGTCTTCAGGGGGATAACTGAATTTATTATCCTTGTCATACTTATCTGAAATATATTGCAGAATGGCGTTACTTTCATTCAAAACAAGATCATTGTCAATTAAAGTTGGGACGAGTCCATCTGGGTTTAGTTTCAAATACCAATCTTCCTTGATCTCCTTTGTTGGCCAATTAAACATATGAACGTTATGAGGAATGCTTAAAATGTGCAATAAAATCAATGGTTTACGACCATTTCCAGTGGGAGCTGTGAATAATTTCATTTCCAGAAAACCTACTCTAAAAGGTATTTGTAGCCACGAGAGGAGAAATTTGGTATGGAAGTTATCTCCGATAACGGATATATTGTTGACTGTTATTGGATGTAATATTTATCTTAAAACCATTCCTGTTACAGGTTGTAACAGGATACGAGCTACGTAAGTAGCCATTAAGGTATCTCAAGTTGGTAACAGGTTCGCGGGTTGTGACATGAGTTGTCACAATGAGAAATCATATAAAAGGGATGATTTCCGCGATCAATGTTTGTAGCAGATTATAGTGTTGTAATTGTAAAATCTGAATTTGAAAAGAAGTAGACATTTTAAATAATAGCTTGATTAATTTTAAACTATAAGATAAGATATAAATTAAAGAAGGGACAGCCTTTTATAATGATGAGTATTGTCACGTTACCTCAAATCTTCTTCATTCTCCGCATGTATGTCTCCGAATGAGTGATTATTTAAAATGACTTTGCCCCTCATTTCGTTGTGACGTAGTCATTCAAGGAGATACGGAAGAACTTTTGTGTCAATTCTTCTGCAGGCTGAGCATATAAATGCTCAGCTAACCATTTCCGGTAAATTGCTCATTTCTGGATAACTTAACATGTTGGACATGATAACGTTGATAATATTAGACAGATCAGAGCATCTATCAATATTCACCATATTCTGTCGAAAAGTATTGACAAATAGTTTTATGACCAACGTCAAGTTGTAATGGTCACACACAATCAGAATTTAGACTTTAGGATGAATGACAGATCACACCATTACTAACAGATAGCAGATTAGATCAAAGGAAATATTCCGATTGGTAGATCAAGGAATACACGCCGATCAGTACACCGATCAGCTAAAGGAGAGACTGGATAAGATAAAGCATCTCTTGAAAGGCAATTGTAACCGAGATGGCCTTATTCTAGAATAATATAAAAAGGACAAAATTCCCTATATA